>JBBMOE010000062.1:1298492-1367340 GCA_037975065.1 Chaetodon trifasciatus | reverse complement strand
CACACACACACACACACACACACACACACACACACACACACACACACACACACACACACACACACACACACACACACACACACACACGCGCAGTTAAAACATGACATTTTGAACTTGGATTCCTCCAAACAGACGCCGCTTCTTCCCGCCTCTCACCTTCTTTGTACTCGGCGTCTATCTTCTTCTTCTGCGCTCCTCCCCAGCGGGTCAGCCTGGAGGAGGTGATGAAGAAGGCCAGCAGGGAGGAGAAGAAGCTGTAGTTGGCCATCGTCAACACGAAGCCGACGAGGAGAGCTGAGAGGAAATGGAGATCACGTGAGTCTTTGACTTCCTGTTAACCTTTAAAAACTTAAAGAAACACACATATCAGCCGCTTCACACATTAAAACGGCCACAGTCACTTCCTGAAACAGCTGGCCCAATGACGCCATCAACGCCTTTACTTCCACACACGTCCAATCAATTCATTTTGGTGGGTTTGGCCACAAGGATTTATTCTGTCCCTGCTGACTTCTCTCCAGGCAGGATGTCACCCAAAAATGATCAAACTTCCCCTCTGTGGGATCAATAAAGCCTTATCGTGAAAGAACTATAGGTCCTGAAGCTCGATCTAACGGACCGAAGAAGCCCTGATCCCCTCCCACCCTGAAGGCGTCGCTGTCTACCTGCCTTATTGTTGCATTCAGACACATCTCAGCATGTTTCTCTGCTGTTTTTCTATGTGCTGCTCTCTGAGAAGCACCAAACATAATTTCGTTAAATGCCCACAATGACCAATTAAGTGTCACATGTCTCAACAGAAACATCCCACAGAGCTGAGCAGAGCACTAATTCTCTGTGGGTTCATCGCTTCAAAGGCCTCCTTTCATAACGCACTCAATCCATTATCAAGAAAAATTGCTCGCCGGCGCAGCTTTAAAATGGTTGAATTCATAGACATGCGCTCACCTCCCAGTGCTCCGGAGCGGTCCAGACTGCGTCTCTTCAGCGCTCTGGCCGTCATAACCAGAGGAATCAAGATGGAGAACAGCCACCGCCACGGCGACACGGGCTGCAGTGTCCCTGTAAACACACACACACACACACACACACACACACACACACACACACACACACCAGCGTTTTAATCACCAACATCGCTCCCCTGGAGAAGCTTCTGGCGGTTTCCACATTTTGTGAATGACGGGATCATCTGACAGCAGCACCAAACCTTCAGCTTTCCACTGAGAAGAGGAAACGTTCGAGTCGTGAAGTTTAACACTTCAGCCTCTCCAGCTGTTTCCTGAACAAACGCCAGCTGTAAATCTGGTGACGAGCTGCGGATTATATTTATGGGTCAAACTGCACGACGGCCTGCTGTGTGAATGACGGATTTACTTTCACACTCGCACAGGAAACACACGTTACACTGATTAGACCAAGGCCAAAGTGCACAGAGAGGTGAAGTGAGGTTACATGATGAATTAAGAAAAACTGCCACCACATATAATGTTCATTTCTGGGAAAAATACAAACACACTGAGCGTGAAGGCTGAGGAATTCAGGGGCTGTTCAGCAGAGAGCACATGATTTGGTTCGACTCAGTTTTCCTCCCTCAGGATATTTTCATGCCTCTGCGCTGATGACATCTGTGGCCGACCGGGTTGTTCTCAGGTTTACTGTCCGTCCGTCCGTCTGTCCGTCCGTCCGTCCGATTCTCATCAACACATCATCACCGAAAGCCTTGAGTCTTCATATGTGGCACAAACGTTCACTTGGACTCAAGGTCCGAGTGGTCAGAGGTAACTGTGACCACACAGACGACATTTTGGGCCATAACTCAAAAGTACTTTCATGCATCTGACACTGAAATCCAAACCTAAAAACGACAGCTTCAACGTTCCCCAGACTGAGAGGAACTCACCGTAGTAGGTGCTGATGGTGAGAGAGACCACCCAGAAGAAGAGGGAGAGCGCCAGGGTGGCGCACAGCACGATCATGTCAGTCATCATCTTCACGTACTCCTTCATCTGCACCTGGTTTTCAGACTCCATGCTGACAGAAAGACTGAGCTGAAAGACAGGAGACAGGGTCAGCGACTGATTACCTTTTGCTCAACGTGGGCGACAGCGTCAGGTGTGAACCTGCTGAGTTACTCTGTCACCTACGCTGGCAGGTCCCCTCAGGTTTCTGAGGCTTGAAAGCGCGTTTCAGATCATCGTTTAGCTGCCCGGCTCCCAGCTTCACTGTGCTGATCTCTCTCAGCGCTCTCATGAGATGTTTTTGGCCGCATCAGCTGTTTTCAGAGACAAATCCCTAAAATCGTGCAGTGCACCACCTGCTCGGCACGTAACGTGAGACGGACTCAGCAGAACAGCTGGTGAACACAGTGGAGCTTTCAGCCACTTAGTACAGAATTCACTCTTTCTGCTTCTGTTTATCCCTCCGCTGCAGCTCAACAGGGAAACTCTGTCTATGAAAGCACAAAGAAGTGATTCTACACTGAGGAGACCAACTGAAGGATGCCCGTTTGATTTACTGAGCTGAGGCTCATGCCAAACATTCGCTTCAGATAAACTTGTGAGCGCATTTTTGTACAAAACAAGGACAGTGTGTTTCAGTCACTTACACTTACTTATGGGGAATATTAGACTATTGCAGTAGCAGCAATGCTCTCACTGAATATGTGCTATCTTTCTGCTCCTCTGGCACAGCTGAGTGCCTTCATCATCGTTCATTCATCCACGCGTGAAAAGCAAAGGACCACTGCACCTGCGTATTCTGCTGTCACACCGTCAGCACACCTCTACGCCTGCGTGACTGCTGTGCTCTTTAAAGCATTAGGCGTGAAATGAGAAATGAGTTTCTCCTTAAGAAACTGACATACTTAATCATTTAGGCCGAAAAAATCGTTGATACTAACGACAACACACGACAACAGCAACGTTGACGAGGAGACACTGAAAAGGTTCCACATCGCTGCACATAAGATACGTTAGCTAGCAACAACGGTGGCTAACGTTAGCAAATGTGCTAATATGTTCCGTCTTAAGATGTTAAAAATTACATGTTTATATTTAACATCTCAACAGTGCTAAAATGTAAGCCCCTTCTTTAATTACACACAGCTGAGTGGAGGTGAACTCACCAGTTGTCTCCGGAGCCATCGTGAATTACAACTGTTTGCCTTCTTTGAAAGCTAAGTTAGCTTAATTTAACAGCGTTTACAGCTGAGACGAAAGTATTTTTTTCTCTTCAGACGTGAACCAAAATAAATTCTTTATACAAAATAACTACATCAACTGAAAACTATGTTTGAGTGGATAGCATACAAATAAACCGATATGACTGCTTAGCTGAGGCACAGTGTTTGACTCCCATGCACCGGAGGGGAAGGTTTATTTGACGGACCGACTTCCGCAAACAAACCGATGACAATTCTTAAAGGGACAGTAACCTGTTTAAAACCACAGCGGTGTTGGAAATAACAGGCAACGCTCCGCACATATTTTGGGAGAATAACCGCTTTTAAATGTGGTGATAAATTCTGAAAAACTTCCTCCATTCCGAGAAATCTCGTACTCTTCGTAATTCTGGCTTGGTGATATGGACTAGTCTAAGATACTGAAATAGCCACGAGCCTCGACCGGCATTCCTATAGAGAAGAATCAGTCAAAGGTGTGAATCAATCAGCAGCGAATCAAACATGGCGCCAGTTTGACTGAATCCACCGACAGCTGACCCAGTTAATCAGTGTTATGCTTACATTACACCACAGACACTAAACTCATGTACTTCATTGCTAAATGATCAATTCAGATGATTTCCAGGAAGGATTTTTCTAACCATATATATCCCAAGCGTCATCATCCCCCATATAATTCCTGTAAATGTCATGTACTATAAAGCTGTGGACAAGGTGCTGACTGTAATCTGTGATCACATGGAAACATCTTCCTCCCTGAAAGAAGATTGAGAGCACAAACAGGTCTCTGTCTCAAACTGTTCATACAGTGCCCACATGAACACAAGCTCTTTCTTTCACTATCAGATCATCTTTGATGTAACATCCTATGGATCAGTTAGTCACTTGCTAAATAATAATCAACATGCAAAACACTGAGAATACAGATGGACGGTGGAGAGGTGGGTTATGCTGCATTCATGGTACTCAGAGGATGAATCCTCCTGATTTTGGTGGCTGTGACTTCTCCTCCAGTGCCAGCATGAGGCTGATGTTTGTGTTTGTTTGTTTTTTTAATCATATAATAATAATAATATGGATTAAAGGTCTGTCTGTCCACCAAATATCTCAGTAACTGTCGGATGGACTGCCATAACATTTAGTGCACACATGCATGATACCCAGAGGATAATCTTAAAGAGATTTTTTATTTTTATTTAAAAAAAACAACAACTATTGGATGGATTGCAATTAAATCTAACACAGACATAATCTGTTTACAACCAAATGTCTGTAAAACTAATGACATCCCATCAGCCTCAGCTGCACTTAAGAGCTTTTTAGCAAACGTTAGCGTGCTAAAACTCTGAGCTAAGTTGGTGAATGTGGTCAACATTCCTGCTTGTCATCGTATATTAGCATTATCACTGTGAGCGTGTTAGCATGATAAAGTTAGGATTTAGCTTAAAGAACTACTGTGCCTCAGGACAGGCTCTCAGCTCCACCAGCATGGCTGAAGACTGAAGACTTATTTTTACAGATTTTCTTGGATGTTTTTGAAAGATATGGTCTTGTTTAAACTGATATTCAGGCTAATTGCAAGTGTATCTCAGAATATTTCAGGTTAAAATTTGGGTGAATCAACATGAATGAGCAAAGTGAGCATCATTGTCGTGTTATTGTCCGTCCCTCAAAGCTCAGCTGTGTTACTTCATCACAGCTCAATGGCTCCAAACCACAAGAGTGACGAGATGAGATGGATGCACGGATTTGAGTTGACTGTATTTTCTTTTTTTGTTTACTTTGGGGACATAAGAAGGACTTAAAGGCATAACCGCACTGGTTGTTTGCTACGGTTTCCAAGCATGAGCGATGTTATGAGAAACATAACATCTGTTTTCGGTTTGACAAGTGAGCCTCCATTACTGTTCTCACTATACACGCCGCCACTTGGTCTCATCATTAGAAAGCAAAATGTATGTTTACATAGTTACGCAGATGACAGACAGCTGTGTTGAACCACCATAGACTCCATAACCAACTGTGTTTTGGCAATCAATCAGTGGATGAACAATAACTTCTTCAGTCAAATGTGGTGAAACTGAAACCAAACACATAAAACTAAAACAAAAAGAGAGATGCTGTTTAATAATCTGCAGAAATTAACTCCCTGGATTAAATCTCAGGTTGCAAATCTTCATTTTTCCACATTAGAAACAGCTAATGTGTGACCATTTGTAATGGAAAAAGATGCTGAAAGACTGATTCATGCCTTTATTTCAAGCCAAATTGATTACTGTAATGCCCTATTTACTGCCCACCTGAGAAAAAAAATTTTAATCAATTTTATCTCATCTGAGGATAATATTCAACATCATGCAACATCATGTCCACAAACTCCACACAGATCCAATGTAAATACATCAGTGAGGCTTCATTTAACATTGTGTAACACCTACAGAAGACACAAACCTCAAACTGTTTCTATCCAATATGAAATGAACCCTTACTGCAGTTTACTGAAATGACTGAAATACACACACACACACACACACACACACACACACACACACACACACACACACACAGAAGATAATGTTACCTACCGAACAGGGAGGAGTGGAGGAGGAGAGTAAATATGATTTGTCCTCATTTTGAAGCAGTTAACACTTTTAAAGGCAGCAGAGATCCACCCCTGGAGAGAGAGAGAGAGAGAAAGAGAGGGAGAAAGAAAGAGAGAGAGAGGGGGAGAGAGAACATGCATATGCCAAAGACTCATGGGAAATGTAGTTGAATGGTATGTAAATAGTCATTGTCAAAACTCATTACTTGTTCGAATGTATCCTGAGAGGGACTTGAAATGTCTCAGAGTTCATGAAAGTCTTTGCAATATCTCAATATCTTAGACACTCCACCAGAAGCCCGTTGGCGGCCTGGAAAGAAAAGTCAGGACATCATGTGGAAACCATGTCGCCCTGAGGTGATTGGTTGAAAAAATTAATAACCAACAGTTTTTACATTTCATATTTAGGATATAAAGGAACTTACAAAGACAAACAGGCCTCGTCTCCATTCATTTCAGTGGCACAGTGAGACGGAGCTTTGAGATCATTTTTACGTCAGCATGCTAACACGCTCACAAGGATGATGCTAACTTGCTGACTTTTATCAGATAATAATAATCTCCATATTTACCATCTTTATTTGTGGGCACGCTAACATTTGCTGAAGAATTTCACCATAAACCAGACAAACCGACCGCAGTCCATCGAGCAATGCTAGTTTTATAGTTTTATGGTCCATGCTGAAAGATTTTTATATATATTCTTACAAAAACTTGTCAGGTGAGTAGGTGGGTGGAGGAGAGAAGGCTACCACACTGAGGGAGGGACAAGGAGGAATCCAGCTAGGCCCTGACTAACTGCTCTGGCCTGGAATCTCTAACTTCACAGAAGCCTCAGTGAAGCAGAAATAATCTCAGTGGTTCTATTACCAGAACCCAGAAAACCACGAAAGTCTGATAAGCACATACTCATACATGAATGGTGAAGTCAGAGCTGTGATTACAGCTGAACTGAACTGTCATCATGTGCTTTAAATTATACACGCAGTATTATTGCGGAAATATTATTTACAAATGTGTGTGGAGCCTTGTGAAGCTGTGTCTCAATGGATTTGTGAATGAGTAAAGGAAACTGTAGATGTGTGTTCAGATTACTAAAGTGTACTGATGTGTAAATATGTGTTGACAGTTGTAAATGTGTACACAAATTGTAACAGTCCGATTTAATATATATATAAATTCTAATTTTTTGTGTATACTCTGCCGAACGTATTTATTTTGGCACTCTTGTCTTTCCGTAGTATTTACATCCGATGTAGCCAATATGGCGTCGTGCGGTTAGGTAGTTAGCTTGATACGGGCACATTTTTTAAATTGTGGTTTTAATTACACGGTGAAGACATTTGTTTACATATCTACGAAAGGCTACGTTGTGGAACAATGGCCAGGCTGTGTTAAAGTCGGCAGACTGAGCGTATTTTGGTTAGAAAAATGGTCGTTTCTTGCTTAGACGTTAGCCTGTCACTGTGCTAACACGATTAGCTCACCGCTAGCTCGCTCCGGCAGGCAGCTGGTCAGTTTGCGGGAGAGTCTCTGAGCCATGACGGAGGTGGAAGAGCTGCGGCCCGTTCCCCGGGAGCGGGCCATCCTGGAGAGCTTCTTCACGCAGCTCGGCATGTTTTCTTTCGACCGGGCCAAGGACTACGTGGAGAAGGAGAAGGACAACAGCAAGAGCGCCGGGGCCATCTGGGCCGCCCTGCTGGCCGCTCTGGCTCACCTGGCCGCGGCGGAGAAGGCGTATCACAACATGACATTCCTCGGACAGAAAATGGGTAAATTTCATCTGTTTCTTAGAAAGGGTGAGAAACACATGAAACAGCTTTAACCTTTTCTCAGCTGGAGTGTCCTCGTCCGTATGCCTTAATAGATGAGGAGAAAAGTAATAATCAATAAAAGCACGATCGTCCGATTCCTTCATCTTAAAAAATAAGCTTCTTAATAAACCAGCCCTTGTGAAGGTTCTAAACTTGGGACTGACCGCTTTCTGATGCTTTAATACTAAGTGTTTTTTAAAGTATTTATACCAAAAGAGTGAAATATTAGTATCGACATATGTACCTCAGGGTGGCTTCTTAGAAGAGGTCACACTGTGTTCCCGCCTTACGACTCACCACCTGATGTGAAAATAGTTGCGTTAAATAATAAAAGTTAAATCTTTATATTTCTCCTTATCTTAGCTGACAGTAAGTGAGATTGAGGCACAGCTACAGATTTCCTACACCAGAGGGCGCTGTTGCACATGGACGCTAAAAAAAAAGCACCATTTTCACCTCCTGCTGAAACTCTTTCTGTTTCTAAGCAGCAGTTCCTCCTCTCCTCTCCCTCCTCAGGCGGCCAGTCCTTCTTCAGCCGCAAAGACTCCATCCGAACCATCTACACCTCCCTGTACAACGAGCTCAGGAAGGTGGTGACGATGGGGCGTCACAGCCAGCCGGGCTCCGCTTCCTACCTGGAGGACCTGCTGTCGCACCTGTCAGAGCAGCTGTGCCACTTCACCCAGGCCCGCATGGAGATGGCCGACCTGTACGAGAAAATGCACTCGCTGGGCAGCCAGAAGAGCATCAACTCCGAGGAGCTGGTCACCACGCTGGAGGCCATCCTGCACAAATACAGCACCAAGTGTGTGACAAGTGTTTTCACTGTGTAGTATTTTCTAAAGTGATATTCTTTAATCCTGACTGCAGTGATGTTCTTCTAAGAAAACAAGTATTTAGCCAAATTAAGGCTTGAACATTTGGTCCACCACTGAATTCGTGAGGTAAAAGACAGAAACATGCAAAGGAGGGAATGACAGATTGGGGTTGGAGGAGGAAAACTTTCTGCTCAATCCAGCAAACGCAGGATTCCACCTTTTCCCCCGAGACGTGTCAGCGAAAACGTGTCCTGCGACTGCAGCAGGAACAGACTGCAGGCTGAGCCGTGGAGCTGCTGCAGGTCGCAGGACGACACAGCACACGTCAGTGATGTGAGCGAGCAGCGAAGGGTGAAGGTGATGCTCTCATCTGCAGACCCGGAGGAATATCTGTGTGTGTGTGTGTGTGTGTGTGTGTGTGTGTGTGTGTGTGTGAAGTCACACTCAGATTTAATTGCGAATGTATTCTCAGCAGGACGGCTGCTTTCAGGTCACTGCAAATTAGGTCAGCCGCTGTCTTTGCATGTGTTTGCTTTTGTTCCTGTTTAACTACTAACCTCCTCTTCCTCGCTCCCTCAGGTTCCACCACCCCATCCTGTGCCGTGTGGAGGAGGGCTTCCAGATGGAGGTAGACGTGGTGACCCAGTTGCTGCGCTGTCAGGCCCAGGTGTCAGAGTGGAGCTTCCTGCCGGCTCTGCTCAGCCTGCACGGCGCCAACTCCAAGCTCACCGCCTGGGGTCAGCTTTTCCAGCGGCAGAAAGAGACCCGCAAGCACCTGTTCGGAGGTCAGTCCCAGAGGGCGGTGCAGCCTCCGCACCTGTACGTGTGGCTGCAGCGCTTCCAGGCGGCGCTCCTCGCCAAGTTCAGCTTCTACTTCCACGAAGCGCTGAGCCGGCAGACGGCGCCGGCCGACATGAGAGCCCTGACCGCCCGCACCACGCCGGACTACCACGGCAAGATCAGCTCCTTCATCCGCAAACACGACGCCAGCAACGTGTCTCTGGTGTTCGACAACCGCGGCTCAGAAAGCTTCCAGGGCCACGGCTACCACCACCCGCACTCGTACCGAGAGGCGCCGAAGGGCGTGGAGCAGTTCCCCGCCGTGGTGTCCCTGCCGTCCGGAGAGCGGCCGCTCACGCACTGGCCCAACGTCATCATGATGATGGGAGACCGCGCCGCCGAGCTCAACACTCTGGACAAGGTGGTGCACTTCTACGACGACAAGGTCCAGAGCACGTACTACCTGACGCGGCCCGAGCCGCACTTCACTCTGGTGGTGATCTTTGACGGCAGGAAGTCCGAGAAGGATCTGCACATCGCCGCCTTCCTGCAGGAGATCTCGGGTTCGCTGCGGAACTCCAAACCCTTCAGCACCCTCAAACCCGGATCCAAGGGCTGAGCTGAGCTCAAATCATCTCTCAGATGACTGAAATGCTTCATCTTCTTGTGGAAACTGTTTCCTGTGGTCCAACAGCTGTTCCTCCTGTTGCTCTGAATCTTATTTTGCCAAAAAAGTTCCAGACCAAAGAGACGCACCAGTTCAACTCCTCTGTGAATTAATGTTTCTCTGCTTCTGAGGCCTCGACAACACGAAGCTGCTGACTCTTAAAGCCTTTATTTAAGGATTTTAATTTGCATTAATTACTGTTTTAACATTTATTTTTATTAGCTTGTATTTACTGTTCTTGGTACAATTTGAATAAAGCTGAGATGATTAAACAGCCGGCTTCATTTGCTGAACAGCAAACGTCATAAAACCTCAAATTCTGATTTCATTTTCAACCTCAAAAACCCACAAAGTTTAATCTTGATCATCGGCTGACTCATTAAAATCTTTTATCAAACAAAAGTAAATACTCAAAGACACTGGTCTGATTGTTGAAGCCCTTAACGTCATGATGCGTTCAGGGTCCTGGAGAACGGACCTTCCGTAGCTGCTAAGCGTCACAGCTCCATAGAAGAGGTGAGTTCATTTGAACGGTGAGGCGTTCACTTCCTGTCGTACATATGGCTTTTGAACGATGATGAAACCACTTAGCAAATAAAGTGAATCACAGTGAAACTTTGAACTAAACAATGATCCAAATCAGCAAATGAGCCTCTTCCCTCTGTGAGCGTCAGTGTTTGTTCAGTGTGAAACGATTACTGAGACTCTGGACTTCGAACAGACAGAAGCAGCTTATGGAAGCACAGACATACAGAACACACCTGGAGGTTTATTGAGTGTTCAACCAAAACATTTAGCCACATTTCATGTAAAGAAAGGTTCAATCAGTTAATGACTTGAGTGCTAATTTGTTCCGATTTATTTATAATATAAATACAACACGTTGATACAATCCATTTGGCTATATGAGCTCATCTTTAGGAAGCTCAGTTTTCAAATACGGCAACACTAACAGACAAAAACCATTTCCTTAATTATGAAACACATTCAAAGGAACCTCCCGTTGAGTTAAAATGCACCAACATGTTATGATGCTACATGCCAAGTACACGATCCTATACATCAAAGTGCAATGTCACAATGGGTTAATGCTAGAATTCATAATTCAGTAATCTACTAAACACTTTATTATTATTTCATTCAGAGTGCTGCTGCTCTTCGTTCAGGACATGCGTGAGTGGATTCACAACTCCCCCAAAAAGACAAGGATTAAAAAAAAGGCACTTTCACATACACACACACACACACACACACACACACACACACAGATGTGCATCCGCAGCCCGTCTCAGCACGTCGTGTCTCATGTCAGTCGCCACACACACATCAGTTACCAGCCCGGTTTGAGGCCACATTCAGTGTGCTGTTCAAGTGTTGGTTTTTTTTGGGCGTTTTCACACACAGCCCCACCCTGTTAGCTTATTGTGAATTTAAGGTTAACTAGTGACTTCAGTGACTTCACAAGCAGGTAAACCATTATTCTGACACACACGCACGCACACACACACACACACACACACACACACACACACACAGAAAGTGGCATGCTTTTTGCACTCGTTTCCCCCAACTTGCACTTGCGTGTTCTGGCACTCAGGGCAGGCATGAATTATCTATCATCTATCACTATTCTAGTGCTTCTGCACTTACAAGGGAGCAGAACAAGGGCAGGCAAGCAGGACACGCACTCCCCTCACACACACACACACACACACACAAACAAGAACAAAAGCATACACCCACCCCCGTCCCAGAAAAAGTTCTGTCCAAGCTCCCTCCACCACTCAACCATCGCACCCTGTTTGAAGCTCCGGGCTGGGCGTGGGTCCCCCCTCCGAAAACACAAGAAGGCTGTTAAAAAGTTTAGCGAGCGGCCTCGGACGCTCGCTGAACATTCAATAGATGGCTGAACAGTCGTTAGATACTGCAAACATTCATTAAATAGCTGGACGTTGGTTAAATAACGTGAGTTTGGTGTCACCGACGACCTCAAGAGGCGTTTCGTGGTTTGAGGTGCAAGTGAGCTTAGCAGCTGAACCGAGTGGAAACTAAAAAAATAAATTAAAGTCACGCAGACGTCGTCGAACCTTCGGCGCCTTCACTCTGCCGCGTCCTCGTCCCTCCAACACGTCCGGTCCGTCCTCACAGATGCAGCAGCCGATCGGATAGTGTTCAAACAGCGGCCTCTTGGGCGGCAGCTCTTGGGCTCGCGCAGGCCTATCTTCATGACAGTACAGCCAACATTCACGTCACGGAAACTACACGTCACTGGAGCTGGACTACACCCCCCACGTCGGGACAGGAAGCTCTGCCTGCGCTCGCTCCCGTGTCTCCTCGCACTTCTTTTAGCTAACCTTTGATAAATGCTTCGATACATGGAGAAAGGAAACTCCTACACACCAAGAGAGTACACACCAACCTGACAACACATAAATATCATGGCATATCATATCATAGGTCATGTCATATATGATAGTTTATTACTACATTAAATCCTTTTCTCTTTCCTACCGTTTCTACCCTCGTGTTGATTATAAACATTAAGCAGTACCCTGATCTCCTCTTCTGGCCCATTTTTGGCCCGGGTCGGCCTGATTTGGCCTCTTATCGGCCTGGTTTGGCTCACATGGTGCAGGATTTGTCGAGCGGCGGGGGCAGAGGCGGGGTGCTGCTCTTGGGCGGGACCATAGGTTTGGGCCTCAGGGCGGGGGGCCGCAGCGGAGCCCCGATGCGGGCGGCTGCCACGGGCTTGAAGGAGCCCAGGGTGTCGGGGGAAGGGTTGGCCGGTCTGGGGGGTCCGGGCGGAGGTCCGGGGAGCGGGCTGATGGGGCTCAGAGGACTGAGGGGGCTCGGGGTGCCGGGCGTGCCTGGGGTTCCGGGGGTCCCGGGAGTCCCGGGGGTGCCGGGGGTTCCCGGTGTGCTGGGGGTGCTGTGGGGGCTGGGAGACTCGGAGGAGCAGGTGGTGATGGGGCCGTTCTTCACCTGCTCCAGAGTGTCCAGCACCACGTCGGGAGCCGGCCGGCAGCCCTGCCGCTCCAGCTGCCTCAGCTCCCCCAGAGCCACGGTCACCGTCTCCTCGATGTCCTGCAGGAGGAAAGAGAATCTCAGTCCAGCGCTCGCTCTCTCTGAGCTCTGTTTTTGGTCTCCTCCACCTCCTCCTCTGCTGTGTCCACCAGCTGGTCTCTGACTGCGTCTGTCTGCTGTGTGCTGCTCAGCAGGTGGCGTTCAGAGGCTTTTTACAGCTTCTTCTCTGAGAACGACGCTACGAGAGTGCTGAGTGTGTGTGTGTGTGTGTGTGCGTGCGTGCGTGCGTGTGTGTGTGTGTGCGTACCTGTGCCAGTGTGTCAGGGTCCAGCGCTCTGGAGCGATGTGATTCGCTGAAGCCGTGCTGCCCGCTGCTTGAGCGACGGATGGGCGTGTCCTCCGGCCTCCGCAGCGAGTCGTGCCGGCTCACCGTCATGGTCACGGCGGCGGAGCGGCGTCGGCGCTCCGGGCTGTCGAGGGGCGGGGTCAGACCCTGTCCCCGTCCCAGCAGCAGCTCCCGGGGACTGAAGTGACCCGTTACAGGTGGAGAGCTCCGCTCCATCACCCCCCCGTTCCCGTGGCAGTGGCTGTCGTTGGAGCGGCCGAGGGGGCGGCGGAACAACCCGTCGGTCCGCTTCCTCCTGTGGCTGTCGACAGGAAGTGCACTTTCACTACATTTCACCTCTAAACTCAAACAGCTCATGACAAATCAAAGTCACAGATTCATGAATCAGTTGTTTTCATTCCCTCCCATCGAACATCTCGGCCCCTCAGACTGATCTCGTGGCCCTTTGGAGGGGCGCGAGCCCCAGGTTGAGACCACAGGACTGAACTCAGTGTGTATGAAGTATCTGAAAGTATCTCCAACAGTAAAATGCTGCTCTGACGTCGATGCTTCACTATGAACATCTAATAATGTGTACCTTTACCTTCGAATACTTTAAGTACACACAATACAGTATGATTACATCATTGTATTAGTACTTTTACTAAAGTAACGGATGTGCGTGCGTCTTCCACCCTGCTGGTCTCGTGTCCTCTGTGGACATGTGGTGAGACGCGCTCTGTTAGGACAGACTGATTAAACGCTGTCTGAGCACAGAGTCACATGGCAGAGCGTGAAGACAGCAGGATGAAGAGCACAGGTATTTTTAGAGGTGAGAGAGGAAGGTGGGAAGCAGCTTCGTCCTCAGCTGAGGAAGACGGCGTCTGCTCACAGACCTGTTGTAGGTCTCCGGGGGTCTGATGTCGGTGGGGGAGCTCAGCTCGCTCCTGGACCTCTTGTCGTCGGTGCTGCTGCTCCCTCCGTCGCTGTCCGCCTTCTGACTGAGCGTATCCGACATGGCGTCGGCCCTGAACGCACCACAGACATCACACACACACACACACGCACACACTCCATCAATCATCAATTAAGTGATCAATAGCATGTGGTCAGTGAGTCCAATCAGTCTGTTAATCAACACGGTCTGAAGTCCAGCGAGAAACAAATCCCCCAAATCCGTCACCGCGGCCTGTCGATGAGTCAACGAGGCCACTTACGCCTTCAATCTGCTGCTCGCCGTCGTCCCAGCGCTGACGGTCGAGACGCCGTCCACAGTAAATCTTTAACAAGTGTCCAAAATATAGAATTTTATTTCAAAACAGGAGGAAACCGCCTTTGTTGGGGACTATTTTCAGCGGCGGATGAATCCACATCTGGTGTTTTGGTGTTTGTGGGGTCGGGTCTAAATAAATAAACAGGTGACCTGAATCCACTGAAACACTTTGTTTTTAATGTCTTTTATTTATTTTTATTATCTGAACATTCAGACTAACGATGCTTCAGCCTGTTTTTGGCTCACCGTCATTTTTCCTCGTCATAACCTTCAGATGAAACACTCCAAACACGAGTCTGGAATAATATGATAAAATCAATACATCCACACAGTGTGTGTGTGTGTGTGAGTGTGTGTGTGTGTGTGTGTGTGTGTGTGTGTGTGTAAAAATGAATTTCCTCTGAGGCAGAAGAATACGATCAATCAGCTCTGCAGAGACACGAAACGCTTCAAATAATCGATTTCAAAGGATTTGATGACAGCAAGAAAAAGGCAGAAAATCCTGAAACGTACTTTAAAAGCACATTAAAGCAGTGTGTGTGTGTGTGTGTGTGTGTGTGTGTGTGTCTGTGTGTGTGTGTCTGTGTGTGTGTGTGCAGACCCGGCGCCGTGCACTCGCCTGTCCTTCACCACGATGTACTGATGAGGCACCAGGCCGTGGTTGCCGTTGTGCCGCCCCTCCCACCAGTCATGTGACGCGCGCTGGAAGAGCTGCAGGGACGCCCCCTTCTTGAAGGACAGCTCGCGGCCCGACCGGCCCACGTAGTCGAACCTCGCCACCGCCTCCACGGCCTCGCCCTCTGCCGGGGACATGGAGAGAACAGAGGAGGAGGGGGTGGAGATGAAGATCAGAGCCGGACGTGGAGGCGGGGGTGAACCTCAACCCGTCAGTCGGCCGTCTCTGCGGCTTCGATCCCCCCCGGCTCGGCCAATCAGACGAGAGCATTACAAAACGTTAAGGGCTTAAGTCTCTATCAGTTCAGATGGAGAGAGCGGGGAGGAGGGAGGGGCGGGTGGGGTGTGGAGGAGGGAGGGTGGAGGGTGAGATGTCTCCATGGCTGCTGTTGCCGTGGCAACCTCTCTCCACCAGGAAACAGGGATGGGAGTGTGGGCGACTGTGTGAAGGTCAGGGGTCGTGCGTACCCTCGTCGCTGGTCTGGGTCTCGGTGCCGCCGTCGGGCTCGGTCTCCTCCAGCGCTCCCGGCTCGCTGAACGGACTCTCGCTGCGGGAGGAAGGCGAGAGGCGTCAGGCGCCGAAGCACACGCACACGCACACGCACACACACACGCACACTGTCCATTCAACACGGGAACAAAGGGAGGAGGACGCATGAACAGACGGAGACAAGCTGCACATCAGAGTCTGACGGCGTGATGGCTGAACGTCAGTTTGGATGGAAAAGAGGAAGACGCCGGACGGCGAGTCAGACTGACGGACAGAGCGTTTCCACACTCTGATGTAACACCACAAGCACAGAGAGCTGCTCCTGAGAGGCTCTGCAGAGGGGCTTTTCAAACACTGCGGGCCCCACCCCACAGCTCCCATGATGCTTTGGGGGATGTGAACAGGAAGTGTATGGATTCAGTGAGCTATGCGACTTGTTTACATGTTTACCACCATTAAAAGTTTGCTGAATCAGCAGTTCATGTTTGCACAGACAGCTTCGCTGGATCACTTTGATCCTGAAGAAAACTTAAAAAAGTGAAATTTCTCAAGTTGTGCAGCGTCTTTTTCAAAGCAGATGTGTGGACTTTTACGTGTGATGGACATGAGATGTACTGAGAAGTCACACTGAATGTGTCTCATGAGGGAAAATCAGCGTTCAGAGGGTCAGTCTCAGTGGAAAGTGGGAATCAGGGCGCACAGAGGAGCAGTAACAACATCAGGATATTATGATTAAATCAACTCGATTAGACGCTAACGAGCGAACGGCAGATTTTCCATGAAGCTGAGTCTCACCAGTACTGGTCTCCAGTCATACACTTCTCGTAAACCGGCCCGGGCAGCTCCTTTGTGTCGGGGAAGATGTTGTCGTGGTTCAGGATGACCGTCTTGATGACCTCGTTGACGTGCGCCTGACAGGCCACCTGGTCCAAGGTGTCCGGCGTGGGCAGGAGGGTGGGGCCGAACACGATGGCCAGGTTCCCAGCATCCATCATGTTCTCGTCGCTGTACTGGGAAAGGCTGCAGGAAAGGGAAGCAGTGCGAGAGCGCTGAGACATTTGACAACATTTTGGTCTCCATCGGCTCCCTTAGGACCAGGATATCCAATAATAATCCATCAGCACTTCATTAAAGTTACAATCCTTTTTTCATAAAATCAAATCCTGTTTTTTAGATTTGTGGTCACCATGTTTTCAGCAATTCAATAAATTTAGATTCTGTCTTTTCCTCTCTATACAGTAGTTTGCATTGTTCGTGGCGGGGTCCGCCATTGCCGCGCTGGATTTAAAGTACTGTAACATGAACTGGATCTGACTGACATCAGCCTCATGTAAAATGAGACAGAGCTTCATTAATCCTGAAGGAGCTTCTTGCTCCACAGGCTGACGTTAAAGCGCCTTCACTGAGCTTTCCCACATTCGGGCTCCATCGTTCTCTTGGTGCCACCAGCTTCCAGCGGACCTGGAAGTCAAATCCTGACGGAAACAGAAACACTTTCTCTCTCCTCGACAGCGAAGCTCCCGCTTTAATAAAAGTGAAGCTGAGAGCACTCGATGGCAAACGCGCGATGCGCTCAGCCGGCGGATCACACCTGCACATCACACCTCTCCATCCCGCTGCTCTCAGTCTATATTTATTTGAGAGGCTGCAGAGACGAAACCAGCTCTGTTTTATCATCTCTACATGCTTTAAGTGCACACTCCTAACCTCTTCACTATAAGAGAGGTTTATCCTCAGCTTTGAAATCAGGTGGGATGAGGGAACATTGGGACTGTCATTAGCGGTGAGGGCCCGGCTTCGTGTGAGTGGACACTCACTGGTTGAGGAAGGCGAACAGGTAACGCATCACCACCAGCGTCGCCCTCGGGACTCCCAGCAGGATCTTACGGATGCACTGCGCCCTCTCGTACATGTTCTCGATTCCTGCGGCGAGAAATAAACATCAGAGCGGCCACCGCCAGACACGAGGAGGCGTAACACATCCGGAAAAACCGCAGATAGAGAGCAGTGTTTCTGCTGTGGAGGGGACGAGTTTCAGAAAGACAAAGAGACACGAGAGAGAAAGAAAGACAAAGAGACACGAGAGAGAAAGAAAGACAAAGAGACACGAGAGAGAAAGAAAGACAAAGAGAGCGAGAGGGAAGGCGAGTGTGTGGGCGGAGACTCAGCCTGCGTCTCCACTTCAGGGAGAAGGAAACAGCACGAGAGCTCGACGGCAACACATGAGGTGAGCTTCAACAACTTCTCCACATTTCTCACTCACACAACTTGAACTTTTCTTTCTAAAACTATTCTCCAGCTGACGTGAGCGTGGCAGGCGAGGCCTTTGTTACACCTGAGAGCCAAACCAGTGCTGTGCTTTTAGCCTGACGCTAAAATCAATATTTTCTATGTTACGTGCTGTTATTTTATGTGTTTTTGAAAAGAATCCCTTTGTTTTTTAAAGAAGTGTGACAAAAATGTAAAGACCAATCTCTGGTGGACACTGTCTCTAGTTAATGTGTTGGACATACAATCGATCAATTCCAGGGACACCGGCGTCATTAAAAGCTTGCCGAATTAGCCGTTAGCAGCGGATGTTTGCAGTCTCCTCGTGGATTCACACACAGCTGGCACTGGATCGCTGATCCTGGAGAAAACTTAAAAATGTGAAAACTCTAAGGCAAGTTCTGAGGCGTCTTTTTTATGGACTTTTCTTGTGATGGACGTCAGAGATCATGCAGTAACTTCGCCTCACGTCTCGCGCTCACAGCCTTAAAGACCTGATCGGGGTTTAGAATGCTGAAATTTCCAGAGGAGAGTCGACAAAGCAGCAGAGAGAAGCCAGAGAAAGTCCAGCAGCAGCCTGTACAGCAGACCTTCATGCGTGCACAGCTGCAGCGAACGGACGGCGGTACTCACGGACGCAGGAAATCAGGTCATTGAACCTCTCCTTTGGAAACAGCGGGTTCTCCAAACCCCTGAAGTAGAGCTTCAACACTCCAGCCACGGAGTTGATGTCGTGGTTGCTCTCCTCGTCAATCAGCGGGTCATTACCTGCAAGACGGACAGAGGGGGTCAAACACGTCCCTGCAGCCGTCCGTCATGTGACCGTCAGTGATGACCTCACCTCTCTCGAAGGAGTTCTTGATGTCGTTGACCTCCACCTGTGACCCTGACACCCGGAATATACCTTGATGCTGGAGACCTGTTGGAGCAGAGGGGTTAGACCTGCAGGCCTCCTGGGTTTATCTGGTGATGATGTTCCTCACCGGCCGAGCCCATCGAGCCTGAGGCTGAAACTCACCGTGTAGGTTGATGAAGCGGATGCAGCTCTCCACAAGCAAAGGTATGGCTTTGGTTGAATCCTGTAAACAGTCATCAGGTGCACAGTCAGAGGCAGATCTCATGACTCCTGGTTCTCAATCTTCTCACATCAGTTCAGTCACACTCTGATTCCTCCATGGTTTTTCTTAACTTCAACAAATTCCAGGGAAAGAACCTACAACGTGTTCGTCCATCCCTCAAAACTTTTAAATAAAAAACAGCCGTCCACTGTTGTTTTTATCAGACATTACTCAAACAGTACATTCATTGGAGGCTTTTCTCAGCTCAACAAGTCAGAAAAGTAAATAAACTGAATGCTACTTCCTGTATTTTCCATATCTTCCTCAGTCTTTATGACATCTTCACTACAATGAGTCACATTTGATCATTTTTAGCATCTTTTAGAATAAAACTGACTGAAAAACTACAGATTAAATGTTTTCGCAGCCCTGAGTTCAGTCTGCAGGACTCCTCTTAGGTTGCAGGTGTAACTTCCGTCCATCAGAGGGTCAGGAAGCGGCCCGCATGCAGCCTGACAAGCGAAACTCGGGGCTCACTGCGTGCGAAGGCGCTCACGGTTGCGTGTTAAAGTCGCTGCTCTGAGGGCAGGCTGATAACTGAAGGCGGCTCAGATTGATTTCTATCAGCTCCTGCTTCCTCTCATCTGAATTTCAGGAACTCTGAGCGATGAAAGTGAGAAACTGCCTGAAAGAAGTGGAACTCTACCTGGTGCTTGCTGTGGGAGTTCTTCCGCCCACGACTGTAATGAGCAGAAAGAGGAGAAAGTAAGAAGAGAGTCTCGGCTTCACAGAGCTCAAACTGAAGTGAAGGGAAGTAACATTTATTATTAACATGAAGAGAAAATGTGCACTGAGACACGAGATTATACCTGGTAGTCAGCAGTTCAGCTTTATATCCTGTAAGGAAAGAGACAGGGAGTAATGATCACACCTGTCCTCTAAAATAGAAGACAGAAGACAGCGAGAGACAGTTCATGAGCTCTTACCCTCCGCTAAGGCTTTCTTCAGGATGTCATGTTTGGCCTGCAGTTTGGAAATGAGGTTACTGCCCTCCAGGTACTCGCGGAATTTCTGAGGGTCGAAAAACAAGCAACGAAAACACACAAGTTCAGTTCAGTGTTTCTCCAACAGAGGGCGCACCTGAGGCGGCGCACCTGAGGGGCGCACCTGAGGCGGCGCACCAGCGACAAACTGAATTCAAAGTCAGCAAGCAAAGACCTCGACGCAAACATTGGCAGGTTTGTCGACACCTGATCGGACCTCTAGTTGCAGGTAGCCTCCTGGTAAAGGCTTGGCTGACATGGCTTTAGGGTCATAGCGCCACCTGTTGGTTTGGGTCTGGGCTGTGCTTCAATTGTGTTTTTGTGTTTTTGCTCCACCCAGCTAAACCGCCACCAACCGCCTGCCAATCTTGTTCCTGCTGACCTCCACTGGTTTACCAGCTCACCTGGCTGAAGGTGTACTCCAGGACCCTGTGACATCACTGGTGGGTGTGGTTACAGGTGCAGCAGACCACACCCACCAGTGAAACAGGCTTAAATCTTTTAACCAGAGCCTGCTGCTACGTGACGTTTCTGAACGTTACGCCGCGCCGTTCGCTCACATTGAAGTAGAAGAGCTCCGTCTCCTGCTGATTGGCTCGTCTCTTGGCCAGACTCGGTTTGTTCAAGTAGCCGTCCGACACGCTGGACTTGACCGACTCGGAGGACGGGCTGTGGGTGAAGCTCTGGGAGACGTCGTAGTCGTCCAGCACCGTCATGTCCTGCAGGGTGGTCAGAGTCGCACCCCAGGTCTTCTTCACCTGGAGGGGGACAGTGAGATGCTGCTCAGAGACAAGCAGAGATCCACCCGCTGATCATTTTAAATAACTTGGCTGCTGTGAGGGACTCAAACCATCACAGTTCACGCTGATCTCTGCAGAAAGTGACTGTGAACACCAGTGTGACAAACTTTGACTTCAGGACAGTTTTCCTGCTCTGAGACACCTGATAAAAAGGCCCAGAGCTGCGTTTGAAACCACACTGACCTCCAGACTCGTCCTCCAGGTCCTGACTGAACGTCTTGATAAATGTCATCCCTGCACAAGACTTCACGGATCACAAGCTAAGAATGAGCGATTTCAGGTCTCATTTTCCAAAGAGGCGCTCAACCGCTCAGTTTGTGTACGCGACGTATGCAAAGCGTGTTTGTATTTACAGCGAAGATAATGGCTGTAAAAGTGTTTGTATTTGCACATGATAATCAGGGTGTGTTCGTGTGCGTGTGTGTGTGTTTGTCAGCTGCTGAGACGTGCAGACGCAGCTCATTAATCCACACTCCTTCAGCATTTTTATGCCCTTCAGGGCGAGTTAACAGCTGCCCTCTGTGCACACAACACTCCAGTCTGCTCCACAGCAACAGCGAGGACGCCGGGACTGCAGCACCACGGCGCTTTCAGGCGGCAAGTTTATTTTTAGAGGCTACATCTGCTCCATCATCGGCCATTACAACAGTATAAATTAGCATAAGTTTGTGCAGAGTTCAGAGCTGTCAGAAAACATTTTCATTTGTCATCAGTGAGCTTTTTGGTCACAGTGAAATGTCTCAACAACCACTGGACAAACTGCCAGGAACGTCGGTCTGCAGGGGATGAATCCACATGAATGTGGGGACGTTGCTCATGCTAAGGTCTATCACCAAACAACAACAAAAACACGTGTACGACAGGACCAAGTGTTGTGATCAGTGATAAGTTTAGGCTGCTAGGCTACGAATGCGTAGCTGCTGCGACTCACTGCAGGAGCGACGGCAACAGCGTTCAACACAGCAAGACACAGCACACTAACGGGTGAGTACGAGGAGAGCTGAACAGCAACATTAGCTTAGCATAGCATCATCAGATATTTGTCATGTCTGTCATCACTGCTGCAGAAATACCCTGAAATACTGTGATATCATCTTTGGGGCCGTATCGCCCTCCTCTGATGGCACGTTAACACGCTAAACGCTGCATAGTAATTTAACAAAAGTTTAGCTGCGTAACTCTCAATGTTACAAAAATAACAAACAAGGCAGAAACGAGTAAGATCAGATAAAACACGAGCTAAATGCTAATATTAGCATGCTAAACTGCCTTTTTTTTGGGTTAAAAAGAGACAACACCATCTAAACTCTTTGCATACGGAGTCTCCTGCTAACTGACTGGACAATCGATGGTCATGTGAGCGGTCCAGCGAATGGGCTGTGAGCACGGGCTCCACGTCAGGGATGATGTCTGCGGCACATTTGGAGATTTTGACCATCACTTCGGATGTTGTGGGTATTTGCGTGTCTGACCTCTTCGTTCTCGATCTTCAGAGACGCCAGGCGAGTCTGGAGCTGCGTGAGGCGGAGGCTGAGCTCACCCTGGACCTGCGGCTGGGAGCCAATCTGGGTCACCTGACAGGAAGTGGAACAAGAACAGGACAATGAGGAAATGACTCCAGAGAGAACTTTTATCAAACACGTCTGGTCGATACACTGACTGTGTCGCCCATGTGGGCCTGGAAGCCGAAGCGCTGTGGGGGGCAGAAGGCGGTGGGGTAGAGGCCCAGCAGACGCTGCCTGTCGCGGGCGGGGTCCAGGCCCTCCACGGCCCCCTCCAGCACCTCCAGACCCGCCCTCCTGGAGGCTTCAAGGCTCAGTTCGGCCGATAGGTAGGTCCTCAGAGCCCGGCTCAGACTGGAGTGGTACCCTAGGTCACAGCACTGAGACAAAGAAAGAAATCAAGTGTCTTTTCCCATTTTCAAGTTTTCTTTAAATAGTTTCTGAACAAAGAATATGAGAATCATTTAGGTTTATTTAAAGACGTTTAATTACTTCAACAGTTTGTCCGTCTGTTTAAGGGCTCAAGATACTACAATACCCATGAGCCTCTCCTGCTCGTGCAACAGACAGGAAGTCAGTCAGAGGCACGAATCAAATTCATAAGTCAAATTTGTGAACAAAATACGGGACCATAAGCCGTTCAGACTGTGTAAAACATGGCCGCCGTCTCCGTCGCGTCGCTCACAGGGTTTCTGTGTTTCACCCTCTGGCTGCAGTCTGTCGTATAAACATGCATTTTAATCTTAATGGTTGTCACAACAGGCCCTGGGATCCATGTTTGTCACTGTTTACTACAAAAACACACCCGGGGGGATGGACAGACGTGTACTCACGTCGATGATGTCGGGCAGGTCGTGGATGTAGTATTTGAACACGGAGGCGTTGGTGGCCTCCAGAGTCAACAGATACTCATTCCTGGCTTTAAGAGTCTTCAGTTTGTTCTCTGAGTACTTCGCCTTCCTCTGATGGAGAAAGAAACACATGAAAAGATGAAACATCGGTTAGACTGTCGCTGCCAGAGTCCATGTTTCCACTTTAAACTCATCTCATGAATAATGTTGAAGTGAGGAAGAGCCGAGGAGTCGTCTCCAGCTAGAAACACGCTGAATTATCCATCGTGTCACTTCTGTTCAGCCGCACGTGATGCTGGAGCTATTTTTATGCACCTTCTCTCTCATCTTCTCCATCTTGCGGGCGGCGTTGCGTCTCTGGTGGCGCTCTTCTATCCGCAGGCCGAACACGGGCTCCCCTCCTCCGCCCGTCCCCGACACGCCCTTCACGCGTCCCTCCTGGCGCTCCGCCTCCCGCAGCTTGGTCTCCGCGCTGATCGTCTCCACGTGGTACATGTGGTACGTCTTCATCACCTAGGTAACAGCAGCCCATAATAACACAACATCACACTTTGGCCACCGACCGTTTTTACTGCTCAAGGCTGTCGGGTCCACTCTGACGTGGTTTCCAGAGTTTGGACAGGAGGCTTTTAAGACGAGCGCTCTGACTCAGAGAAAGTGACGTCTGACACAAATCAGCAGATTTTCTGCTCTCCGGCTTTTCGCAGACCTGAAAATAAAGAGACAAAAAGCCGAATTCATGGCAGCAGAGAGTGAAAATGTGAGGCAGCGAGGACTCGTCCCCTGAGGCCGCGGACGCTTTCTGCGCTTCCTGTCAAAGGCGCCTCTGCGACGCTTCCTCGGCCCAGTTTCTCATTCATTTGTACGAGCAGACGGAGCTTTAATGACCTTTCAGCTGATGTTCTGTCTGCAGGTTTCACAGCTTTCAAGACTTTCAGGAAACCAAATATAAAGAAATCAGAACTGATGCAGGGAAGTGTCGGAGCTCAGGATAAAGCCAGAGGTCCAGAGGACATGGGACATCAGGGTCAGTGCAGAGGTAAGCATTCGCTCCATGACAGAGAGACACCATGATGTCACTTCCTGTCTCAGCCCTCACTCAGCATTTTCTGTTCTCTCGCTCATAAATTTGGTCAAAGTTTGAAGTCGATAAACGCAGCTGAACGTGTCGACCGATGAGAGGTAATGAAATAAAACCTCAGCTGGATCAAACTGTCCTTTAAAGACTTCTTAAAGACTCATGGACGTCAAAGTCAAAACCGTCGTCTCCCCCGATGAAGGACTTACGGTGTAAAGCTCGTTCAGAAGCTTCATGAGGTCCTCCTGAAGCTGAAACATGATCTCCTTACTCTGAAAGAGGAGAAGAAGAAAAAACAGCATCAGCCGGAGGTCAAGGAAGCAGCGGCAGGTTCAAACGCTTCATATGTTTATATCAATAACGTACTTCAGCTCTTTTTTCAGGGACTTCACTCAACTTTAGCTCGAGTCCCACCAAAGAGACGCTTCACCAAACCACTAAAGATGGAGGCATAACGAGATGACGTCATTAAAAGAGCTGAAGTCAAACCTCAAACTGACGGAAACGCGACGTTTCTCCCGCAGCGGTTTTCACACGGTCAGCTCAGACAGCCAGGTGATGGTGTGATGATGGCGACAGGCTGGTGAGAGCGAACCCAGCAGGACGGACTGAAGCTGCGGTTCAGCACTGCGAGCGACATCTTTCAAAAACTTTGATGACTTCTTTAAGTGAAGCATCCATCGGACTATGAGCGGATGAATAAATGACCACACAAACACACGAGCCGAGCTCTGCTCACACACACACACTCTGGATTCCTGCCTCATGCATTAAACAGCCCTCAGTCTGAAGGAGCTGTGTGGCAGCGGGCGCCACATTAATATTACATTATGCTAAATGACTGTGGGATCCCAGGATGGATGAATCTGGTTCCCATGGCGCCCGCTGAGAAAGGATCAGCTGAGCCTGTCGCCATGGCCACGGGGCTGTCAGCGTTGTCATGGCCACTGGCCGTCCGTCTCCCTCCGGTGTCCCTCCTCAGAGCTCTGGACTGGTTGTGATGGAGGTCTTCCTGCTCATAGCTGCTGGCAGCGCTGCACTTTAGTTAGCATGAATAAAAGACGAGCCGGCACAGAGATTAATAATGAAGACGGCGAGCTAAAGATGGAGGCGGCGAAGCGCGTGTGTGCGCCTGCACGTGTGTTTAATTTGCTAAACTCCGAGGCGGCCTGAAGACCTCTGGGGAGCGCCGACTTTACTTTTCATTAGAATCAGCTCCTGTACTTAAAGAAGGCGTAAAAAATGAAGGAGCCTCGAGGTCTGAGGAGAGGAAAACTCAGCAACGCTCAAGGACAAGACGGCGGTACTTTAGAGTACTTCCTGCTACCTTATACTTCTACTTCACTGCATTAAGAGTCGTAATTATTAAGATTACAAACAAAACAGTTCAAATAAGCTCCAACAACGTTAAAGTACCACTAACACATTCACACTGATGACGTGTAACACTGACAGCAGCCGCTCTGCACCGAGAGGAGAAATCTACTGACTGACTCGTTCAGTCCTGAATGGATTCATTAATCTGTCTCTGTCTCTCTGTGCAACAACATCTACGCAATGTTAGCTAACATCAGCCGCCATGAACCGTAGCAGCATCGCAGCAGGAAGTTTTGAACTGAGCAGTCTGAGATTTACTGATTGTGAGCTCAACTTTTCATTTGTAAGAAGAAGAAGAAGTCTGTGATTCATCGTCTTAGCCTGTCTCACTACTTCAGGCTGTGAGCTGGGGTGGCTTTTTATTAGCAAGCTGACTAAAAATAAAAACAGGTTTCAGTAAAACAAAGCTTTCAGGACGACAGAAAAACGTCTTAATGACATCGTGGACGTCTGTTTGTCGGCCATTTTTTAAATAAAGTGGAAAAAAATCTGAAGAAACCAATGTTTTGATCTTTTTAACTGCTGTTTTGTTTTGTAGCCGTTTCAATAAAGTTTAACTGAAGTTGATTTAAAAATATTCTAAATGGGAAATTAAAGATTTGACATGTGTAGAACACCATCGAAGAAGAAGAAATATTTTTAGGCACTGACCCTTTCAGTACGTTTGGCTGAGCGCAGTACTTTCAGAGGTGCAGTGAAGTACTTTTATCATGCAGTATTTCTACTTCCTGAATGAGAACTTCACTGAAACAGCCTGTGATGTGATCTGACATGAGTTCCTGCAGCGGCTTTGGGATTCCATAATTAATGGCGTTCTTTTTTGGACACACGTGCAGAAGCCTGCAGGATTTATTGGATTTCTCTGGTCTCTCCTTCTCGTGCAGCCGGCGTTCAGGCTTCACTTCACAATCTGTTCCTGCCGCCTGCGACAGATTTAAAGGCAGACGCAGAGGAGAGAGGGAGGCGCCGCCGGAGCGCTCGTGAGGATTTACAGGAGGAAGCTTCAGCGGCGATAAAACACGCGAAACATACAGAGGTCCACCGTGTGCAGCGCCACGCGTCGAGTTTAGGCGGGAAAACTCTGTGATGTCACCTGAGTCAGCGTCGGAGAAGAAGAACGTGTGGAGTAAGAGAGAGCAAACAGGAAGTGAAGGATGTCAGCTCACCCTCTTCAGCAGGCGGGCGGAGTCCTCGCTGATGTGCGTGAGGCGGGAGATGACGTTGTTCAGGTAGAGGTCGCTGAGCGTGGCGTGGTCCTTGCTCTCCCTCCTCACCTGGAGAAGAGAGAGAGAGGCGGGCGGAGGAATACGATGATGTCACGTTTCCCACAATGAAAGAGTCTCGAGCACAAACGCAAACACGTTCAACCGACCTGGTTCAAGAGCAGGTACCAGCAGTTGACTGGAGAGAGCAGGTTCTGATCCTTCCTGAGGAGAGACGAGAGACCCTTTAAATCACCTGTGAGCAGTCAGCCTGTTTACCTGAGGGATGATCCAAACAGGTGTTTTTGGAGCGTTCCACAACTCTTCTGGGATGCACTGCAGAGGAAGAGACACTCAAATCTACTGCAGTAAAAGTAGCAGTACTACAGTGAAAAACTACATCCATCAAAACTTACTGAAAGTGTCAAAACTAAAAGGCTGCATTCATGTGTTCATGCTGCAGCTGCTAAAGGTGGAGCCCGTTTTAACTGCTTCACACACTGTTGATTGAGCTCATCTGCATTAACACATCACCACTCATTCGTTAATTACATGTTGTGGTAACTATTGACTGAAACTGTCACATACATGTAGCATTACGAAGCAGCATAAAACACAAATACCTCAGAATGAAGTACTTCAGTAGCTGTACTTTTTTCCACTTGTATAATATTCCGCAGCTATCGAGCAGGTTTTTTTTATTTTTCACAAACAGCGTTTGAGCTTTGAGCTTTAATAAAGATGATGAACATGTCCGCTAACAGTTAGCGATCAAACACTGGTGATTGATGCTCATTTAAACTTTCTTATATCAAAAGTCAGTCCTGCTTTCATCCTGTAAAACAAAGCATGTGCTGACGTAAAGCTCGAAAAAACCAATTCAAACCAACAATATCATGATATTCACACTTTAATCGATCTTCAACTTTTAGCCGCACACAGCTGAGATTCAGTCGTTAGCTAGCCAACGACAGCGCGGCACGTCGGTGTGCTTTCAGGTGTTCGCCTCCTCAAACTTTGTACCATTTACCCAAAACACTCACACATGCTTTGATTTGATGGTAGAAAATGACTTTTCATTGATTCATGATTCACTGCTCTCTCTCTCTCTCACACACACACACAGACAGTCCTACTTGTATTGCTGATGGTCTTTCGTGCTGCGAGTCTTGGCCATGAACCTCTCCGCCAGCTTCTCCAGGTTTCTGGAATATTCCGTCTCGATCTCGGCCTTCTTCCTGAAGAAGTCCTGCAGGTCCTGAAGCAGCTGGACTCGCATCTCTGTCTGCTGCTCCAGACACCGCTGCTGCTCCACCAACTGGGCCCTGACATCTACACACACACACGCGCGCGCACACACACACACACACACACACACACACACACACACACACACACACACACACACACACACACACACACAGACGGATGTCATTGTAAATTAGACACTCTGGTAATTTGTTTATTCGTGGCAGCAAAATAACTGGAGGACGTCCGGAGGCAGAATTGTGGCGGCCATTAATCTTTGGTTTTACCTCCACAAAGATGGCAGATCATCTGTCTTTGCTGTGTTCAGTTCATTCATCCTGCGCTGAAAAACAACACTCTGGGCTCTATTCTGTGTGCAGAGCACACGGCGTGCAGGTGGAAGGTTCGGTCACATGACGCAGCACAGTGAGGTTCAGCGGTGAGTCAGTCTGTATTTATCTTTAACTGTATCTGCTGTTAGCAGCTGCTTCACTGTACCAACACTTCCTCCTTCGCTTCATTAAATCCCTGCAGAGCCTGAAGGCAGCACGACACACTCAGTCCCGTGTGTCGTCGCCTCTTTTCCAACTTTCCCTTTTGCAAAAGTTTCATGTTTTGTTCTTGAACTGCGTCGCGGTTTAAAGGTCCACTGTGAGGGATTTGGTGACACCCAGTGGTGAGGCTGCAGACTGCAACCAGCTGAATACCGCTCGTCTCACCCCTCCCTTTCAAAGCGTACAGGTGAAGCCATGGTGGCCATGAATAACATGTAAGGCTCTTTGGTTTGTCCATTCTAGGCTACTATAGCATCATGGTGGACTCTGCTCCCTCTGTTTTTACAAAAACACACTGAATCTTATTTCTGGTGTCACATTTTATAAGACTGATAACTGAATAAAAAGCCACCGTCTGCAGGTTTGTGATGCTGTGCGTTCACATCGTGTCGGGCGTGTTTTATTCCTGCTGCACAAACATGGACCAAAATAGCAGGTGTGCACGGCAGCGCCCACACAGTCTGAGCCCCGAGAGCCGCCGCCTCGCACTCGACTTTGCATGTCTGTGATTCAGATTCAACACCAGCATGCTAACACGCTTGCGGAGACAATGCTAACATGCTTGTTTACCATGCTTACTATCGCAGTTTAGCATGTTAGCATTTGCTAACTAGCACAGAAACACACAAAGTACAACTAAAGCTGGTGGGAATGTCGTTAGTTGGCCTGATGATGGCGCTACAGAAAACAGTGAACAGTCACCAAAGTGATTAATATGAATGCCTGAAGCAAATTCCTTGACAATCCATCTAACACTTGACTCAAAAACCATAAATGTCAGCCTCACGGTGGCGCTAGAGGACGAGGATCACCAGTTTCATCCTCTGGGGACCATGAGCATCTGACTGTGATGGTACTCAGATATTTCAGCGTGGACTAACATGGCTTACCGTGGAGCCACGTGTCCAGCAAGGCTAAAGGTCTATAAATACATGAGACGAGCAATGAAAAATGTCCATCTGAGTGTCTTCAAACTGCTTATCGTGTCTCACAGAAACCAAAGACATCGTGTCTCACAGAAACCAAAGACATCGTGTCTCACCGTATCTGAGCGGCTGGAAACAGTCAGAGTTCAGCGTGTTTGCTTGATAACTGACAATAAATTGACGAGCCGCTTAATTTAAATTGTTTAATTTTCTGTGGGTTGACTAATTAATTAAATCAGCTGATAATTGATCACCGCCCTCTTCTTCCTCCTCCCTGTTCTTCCTCCTCCCTTCGCTCTTTAATCTCTTATAATTACTGATGAAGACTGTCCATTTTTCTCAGAGGAGTCACCTTGGACGACATCCTCTGACCGCAGTGAAAAACCTGCACACACAAACACTTTCTACATGCACACGCGTGCACACACACACACACACACACACACACACACACACACACACACACACACACACACACACACACACCATCAGTCGGCATGGTAATGCCTGGCTGCACGCTCCAGCGGTCGTGCTGTTTCAGAGCTCGATCTATCTGCAGCAGGAGGAAGAGAGCGGGTACAGAATACACAATGATAACCCCGCCTCTCTCTCACACACGCACACACACACACACACACACACACACACGCACACACACACAGACAGACAGACACAAACCAATCCCTGGGGGACCCTATCCACTCCACTACCTGTTGTCTTGGCAACCACACACTGTGTGTGAACCATGTGATGAGGAAGGTGAAGACGAGAGCTCGAATCTGCCGCATCGACACACACACACACACACACACACACACACACACACACACACACACACACGCACACACACATTTTGCCGGACATGCTTCAGAGGCCTCTACAGACACACTGCCGTGGCCTCTGTCCCCACAGGTCCATGAGGCGTCTCTTACTGTCCGTGTTCGTGTGGACATCGATCCTGGATTGCCGTTAGCTTACCAATTTAAAATGGCTGCCGTTTCTCGACGCGCTCATGCGCTGAGCGCCTGTTAAGCTGCAACACTTTCATATAAATGAATGTCTGCTTTGCTGCTCAGAGTCCCCGATGGCTCCAACACATCTTACCCCGCGCGGGCAAAATACTGGTCTCTGATTGGCCGCTTGGCCAAACGGGACATGTCAAATATGGTTTGAAGCGTCCCAGCAGTCGGCGGTTTAATCACTCCTCTAAATTGGTGTTAAGTCTCGTTGGGCTGCACGAAAAAACGGCAACACAGCTGATGCTTCATGCTGTTACGGTTAAAGGAACATTTCAACAGTTTTCTGTTGAGTCAGTCGAGAACATCGATGCCACTCTCATGTTCGTTAGCACAGCCGGCAGCTAGCTTAGCTTAGCATAATCACTTGAAATAGGGGGAAACCGGTAGCGTGCTAATTTTGTTGTTTTTTACGAAGTTTTGTGCTGAGCTGCTCTTCATATTTTCATTGGAAAGACTTCATGATCCGACTGTTTGACGAGGGTTTCGTGATGTTTCACTGGCTGTTGTGATTCTTTTCCCCTGACGCTTTGCATTTCATGTGCAAAAGTCAACATAGAGTAACTGAGACCAAATGTTCTCAAAGGAGACATATTTATGACGTGTTTGGTGTTGTGGAATAAAGCAAACGAACCAGTGAAGCTCAGTGGAACAGACTCCTTTTTCGTTTCTTGCCGATCCCACTCACACTTCCTGCAGGGATCTCAGACACACCAGAGGATGTAAATGCAAACTTTCCAGCCTCCAAAACGATGTGAGACTCTTTGCATAAGCGTCCATCAGAGGCAGAGCTGCTCCAGAGACCCACCAGGAGGTAACTAGCTAATGTTAGCATGCTAAAATGCTAAAGTATGATGGTGATCATGGTCAACGTCACACCTGCTCAACATCAGCCTGTTAGCATGTCACTGCGTGTATGCAGGTGCTAACATTAAGCTGCTTCTTGAACGTGTGAATGCTTTATTTGTACCTGAGTATCTGTGTTCTGGACGGTAAGTCGGACATAATGCCATCTTTCATTTTAGGATATCATTATTTACATTCTTCTCTGTTTTCTGCCAATTTAGACACCAAACAATGGATGAAATAACCAAGAGAACCATCAGATGAACTGTCTGTTTACTGTCAGATGAGGACGATAAGTGTTGCAGAGGAGTTTGTGTCCGTCTGTCAAACGAGGAGGACATAGATTAGGTTTGCTGTAGCGGGAAAGGAGGCGGATTCAAGCGGATCCACGGAGGAGGCGAGATTCTATCAATGGACGTCCTCGGCTTGGATCACAGCCGATTGAACGTGAAAGGAGGACATCCGCCGCACTTCTACCGTTTGATGTCTGAAATGCTTCTTCTTAGAAACCTCCTCGCGTGTCCTCGTAACACCCCCGAAGACAAGACTCAGCCTCTTTGATCAGAGGAGCTCCAGTCAGCACAGCACAATGAGGAAACACAGCGACATGGAGAAGAGCGTGCAGACAAAGCAGCGAGCAGAAAGCGTTTGTCTGCTGAAATCTCCGGACTGATTCTGTCTGAGAGCTCGTTTTGTGGCTCCGGCCGGCGGGATGGTCATCAAAGGTGAAAGCATGGGGGCGGTAAAGAGGAGGAGGACGCTCGTAAAGCCACATTTTCCAACATTTTCATAGAAACACAGTCCATTGTGCTGGTTTTAGTCACATGAAATCATTTAGATTTTCAGCTCTAAACACCTGCAACTTCAATTTGGATCAGTTACACCGTCGCCACGAAGCCCCGAGCAGCGAGATTCATTTCAATCGCCTCCGTTACTCCACATTAGAGAGATTATGTGCACACAGCTCTGGTCTGAGGCTGCTTACAAACCTGGATCAGATCCCAAAAAGCATTTAATGTGCTGCAATAAAGACAACGAAACATTTAAAGCAGAAACAAACGAACACGGTGCCAGAAGCTCGACGTGATGAGCACCTGGAGACGACGGGGGTCTAGACTTTCCTCTTCAGAGGGTCTGAGCTCCAGCAGGGAGATGATCTGAACTGCTGTCTCTGAAACCGACCGCATGAAAACCATCGATCTGTCCGTCAGCGCTCGTCATTGAAATCATCCGATAAATCATGTTTGATAAATCCTTCAACTTGTGGTCGATTCAGGATTTTAAAGCAGGTTTTTCCCTGCAGAGCGCAGGAAGAGTGAAAGAAGACCCGACCGCGAGCACCAGGTGATTCAACGACACCCAGTTTGACAGATCCAGGACAAAACGGAGCGAAAAAGACACAAATTCATGTGTGAATTGAAAGTGAGAATCGTTGAATTTGAGTAAGAAACGTCGCTGAATTCACCCAAAAGTGAACTGAACTGAAGGTCAGTGTTAGGTTTCAGAGTTAACTTCTCCCTCAAAGTTTTTATGAGCACAAAGCTCGTTTTATCAAAGAACCGGATTGTCCAATCACAGCTCTGCATCTTTCAGGTCGACTCATGATCCAACCTGCAGCTCCACCTCCATCCACACCTGTGAGGGCTTCAGCTGTCCGTCACTGAGGACAGGAAACGCGCAGGAGGCTTAAACTTCTGGAGAAGGTTCGCCGAACTGATCTGAGGAGCCGTAAACCGACGCTGTTCGACGCCACCGAGCACCGAGGGGAACAACGTCAGCGCGCTTTGAGCCTGGATAAGGCTTCACATTTGTTTGTTTGTTTGTTTGTTTGTTAGTTTTTGTAGCTGCTGTCGCTGCTTATCACACGTGGTGATTGAAAAAACGCCTCAGAGCGTCACGATGTGGCAACGACACGACGGTCAATTCAGACGAGACGATGGAAAAACAGGCAAATCAGCTTAAAACTCTTATTTCAACATTTTATTACTGAATCTTTTTCACTCTCTGGTTCCAGCTTCTCTAACGTGAAGATTCGTCGCTTTCCTTCGTCTTTATGATGGTAAACTGAACTCTTTTGGGGTTTGGGGCAAGAAAACAGAAGCAATCAGAGGCCGTCACCTCAGCCTGTGGGAACCTTTTCACTGTTCTGTGACATTTTCTACGGATCGAGCAGCCGTCGGATCAGCTGATCATGAAAATAACGGCTAGCTGCATCGTCTGCTCTCGGATGGCTGACTTCCCTCCATCCTGGTCGAGGGAGTCTTCACTTCCAGCCGTGACTAATTCATTGACAATCCTCCGAGATGATTCATTACGCACATCTCATCCATTCAAACGTCTTCACTTGTGTCCGTGTGCATATACTGTACACGTGTGATGTCACAGGAAGAGGGCGCAGAGGGAAACGCACTGATGGAGGCCTTTGATTGGGCCCTCCAGAGTCACCTCACTATCTTCATCTGCTCCTCTCCATCCTGTCCTTCCTGTCTGCAGGTATGCAGATGTGAGGTCACCGATCACCTGCGTGCACACGCAGGCAGGAACAGGAGCCGCGGCCGCCGCATGCAGCAGGAAACGCTTCATCTCTGCCTCGCGTCTGGCTCTCCTCTCTCCCCTGCAGAGCTCCTTTCTTCTCCCTTTTCCCATTTGCATTTTCTCATTAAGGCGACCGTCATCTCATTCAGAGAGGAGGTGTCACACAGAGGCGAGGTGGCGCTCCGAATACGAGGAGCGCGCTCGCTGGATCGAACCACCGCCGGACACAAATGTGTGCCGTCAGCACTGTGCATAATCTGTCCGCTACCTTTCCGCGAGGCTCACCTCACCTCCGCGAGCAGACCCCACCCCCTCTTGAGAGAGCGGCCACCACCTCCTGTGTATACATTACACACCACCTCCTGCATCGGCCAATCAGGAGCCGGAGCAGGGAGGCAGACTTGGAAAGCACATAGTTACAACGCAGATCTATATGCCGGGCTCGCGGCAGGAGGCGCAGCGAGGGCCCGTCGGCGGGGGAGAGGGGGCTTTATCTGAGCGGTCATTTCAATGCAGGGCATCCCCGAGTGTGTTTTGGCAGGGCGCCAGAGCAAGGGCCACACACACACACACACACACACACACACACACACACACACACACACACACACAAACAGGGATGAGTGTGTGTAAACAAGGCACACACTCCTCACACGGGGGCTGTAATGCTCTCCTCTCCTCTCCATTAAAACTAATCACTCAAACTCCGTCGATTCATTGTGTGCAGGGCTGAGAGGAAGGTATGTCACACGAGGAGAGAGGAAGAGGAAGGAGGAGGAAGGAAGGGAGGCAAGGGAGGAGGAGGAGGGAGAGTAAATTATTTCTGAATGAAGCCGCTTGAATTTAGACGATTTGAACTCAACACAAAAAGGTAATCTGCCGTGGAGTAAACACACATCTCCTCCTCCTCCTCAGACTCAGAGGAGGCGCCGTGGATTCAGGTGGAGGAAGCGGCTCGTTCAGAGCTGAAAGTGATGGCGCCGCTGATGGTGATGGCGTGGGCGTAGGTGACAAGTGAATGTGGAAGTGTGAAGAGCCATGTGGCGAGGGAAGAGCTGCGTGGCAGAGGGAGGAAAAGGATGAATAGATCTCGTCAGAGAGGTGGGACGAGGAAGGTGGCGCCTGGCCGTCTCTAACGGTATTTGTAGGTGTCAAAATAGGCTAAACGAATAAAGGTCGGACATTTTGAACCGTGCCTCCTCAGCAGGTGTCCTGCAGGTGAAGAGGTGCACAACAAGGCGGCTTCACGAGCATCCCATCGCCCCTCCGCTGCACAAAATGAGGCAGTCTGTTGTAGTTTCACTAAAAGGTCATTCGACGCGTCCGTCACCGCCCCGGCGTAGCGGGGATGATGGTAACCATGGCGCCAGAAGGAGGAGGAAGAGGAGGAGGAGGGGGAGGAGGGGAGGGGAGGGGAGGGGGTTGTCCCACGGTCATGGCAACCACTATTTCAGGAGTGAGTTTGTCATCATCATCACCTTAAGCGTGTTCGCAGTTCAGCATCATGCCATCAGGTGATCTATGGAGACCACACACACGCACACGCACACACACACACACACATACACACACGCTGCTGCAGTCACAGCCTCAGAGGAATACCAATAGAAAGACCCCCAGACGAGGACACACTCGCCTCAGGTCTGAGCGTAAAACCCACCTGCTCACAAACACACACACAGCAAAAATATCAAGGTGCTCTGCAGAACAGATCCACACACACACACACACACACACACACACACACACACACACACACACGCCATCCTCCTCCCCTTCCTCCCCCCTCAGGCGCCATGCAGCACTCAGGATGAACCCAGAAATCCTGACGTCTCATGGTGAGGTGTCAGCTCCCATACACACCCTGCACAGGCTGAATCCAGCACGGGCACGAGGGCTGCACATGCTGGCAGACAGGTGTGTGCGTGCGTGTGTGTGTGTGTGTGTGTGTGTGTGTGTGTGTGTGTGAGCGTGCATAGGTGAGGAAAGGTGGGTGTGACTGCGAGCATTGGGTGCAGAGGCGCAGGAGGCGTTCACGTTAAAAAATGACCATCTTACCTTTCACCTGGCTCTCGTACTCAGCGAGGATCTCTTTGTCCTTCTTGCTTTTGTTTGAGTTTGACATGTCGTCACAGGAAAGGTGACCGATGAGCAGGTGAGCAGAAAAAAACACACAAAAATCCGCCTTATTTCCCTCCGTGTGCGCCGCCCGAGGCTTCACCCGCGAACATGCTACTTACATCCATCCAGTGCCGCAACAACACAGCCAGTAGTGGCCCCGCACCTCCACGCTGAGGAGCAGGAGGAGGAGGAGGAGGAGGAGGAGGAAGAGGCGGGGGGAGGCACGCGCGTGAAAATCACGCACGCTCAGAGAGAAATTACCCACTCGTGACCGCCGCGAGGACCCGCACGAACCATCCTGTTCATGAAGGAATCAAATAAAATGTACAAAATCACACCTCCCTTCCTCCCGTGTCGCTCGTGCGAACACGCGATGGCAACCGCGCGCACGCACACGCACGCACGCTGGCACCGGTCCGCAGGGAGGGAGGAGCGGGCACACGCCCACTAGGTACAAATGCAATGGACCACACACACACACGCGCACGCACGCGCACACACACACACACCGCGCTGAGACTCGCTGTGTGATGTTATCGTCACCCCGCCGTAACCTTTCACACACGCGGCCGCACTCACGCACACGCGCGCACACGGACCGTCCGGCCCGCGCGCGTGGACATCGTGCCATTAACCGGTAATGGTAATGAAGCGCCGGTGAGGAAATGGGTGTGTCTGCGCTGGAGGCGGGATCACGCGCGTGACTGACAGCCGAGGGGACCAGTGAGTCACAGAGCGGCCTGGAAATTAATGAACGCACGAGCGAGGAGCTGAACTCCATTCAAGAGGATCAGAGGAGGTCTGAGCACCGAAACAGCCTGTTCATGGTCTCCAGCAGAGGAAGGTGATGATGAAGAGCCACGGAGCCTTCATCATCACCACCACCATCTGATTCAATTCAGCTGGACTTTTCAACTACAAACAGATATTTTTACTGCATGTTTTCATGCATCTTAGCTGTTTTCAGCTGGATGTTAGTGTTCATATTAATATTACTTACATTCATCCATTAGAAAACGATTTAAGTCATTTATTTCAGCGACTTCAAATCTCTACGGCTAACTTTGAAAACATGCATCCATCACTTTTGGCTTTTTGAGCCAAACGTTACTGAACATGTGTTTTCATGATCTAATACTTCATGTGTGTTGTGTTACTTGATGAATAAGCTGCACATGATGTGAAGACCTTAAACTGTGATGGAGAAAAGTTTGTTCTCCAAATATGAATGAACTGTAAGTGGACTAAAGTTGCAACTACAAGTATTTTCATTACTGATTAAGTCCCTGATCAATTATTTGGTCAATAAAACATCAGAAAACTGTGAAACATTTACATTTTCCTGTCTTCAAACAGCTTGTTTCGTCCAGTCATCAGCTGAGAACAAGAAAAAAGTACATTTCATGCTTCTTTCAATCATAATTGATTAATCCACTAACTGTCCCACTTTTATAACTGACACTTTTACATAAAAAACATTGAAAGTTTATAAAATACAACATGTTGCTGCAGATTAAACCAGAGTTCATAACTGACCTGTGGCTCCACGCCAGGTGTCTGATGTCTGTGAGCTGTTAGCAGGTCCACCAGAGAGAAATATCTCCTCTAAACCTTCATTTAGAACAACAGTCTGAGGGCCAAAGAGGAAAACGATCAGATAAAAATGGATAAAATGAATAGAAAAGAATCGGAGCTGTTTTCTGTGGGTCACAATCTTTGTTAAAGGTGAAGTGAGTCTCCGTCCATGGCTGTTTGTCTCCACCTAGTGGACAAACATGAGGACTTTCACCTGACGCTTTTTCTCCATGAGCAGTCTGACTGATCTGGGCTCAATCAATCAATCAATCAATCAATCAATCAGTTTTTTCTCCTCTGGATAGAGCAGTGACTTTGAAACTGAAATGTAATTTATCATTTTATTTTATTTCTGTGAGGCGTTCAGAGTCCTGCATCTGTCATCTTTCTTACTGGAACATTTGAGATATGTGCCATGTATTATATTGATTTAATAATCTATAAACATCCTCCTTTTTTTTCTGCATTCCTGTCATTTAAATCATGTTGTGACCCCTCAGATTCATCCCAACCTGCAGGCGTTGAACCACTAAACGCCAGCTGGGAAATGAATGGACTCAACTGAGTCTGGTGAACTAACACAGAATGGTTTGACCCGTCGTCTCCAGTTCCTCATCTTTTTCTACCAGGAAATAAGAAACAGAAAACAGAAAATCTCTCCTTTCTCTTTGTTATATTCTCCTAATCTGTACCAGACACCAGCAGAGGCACTGTGTGTGTGTGTGTGTGTGTGTGTGTGTGTGTGTGTGTGTGTGTGTGTGTGTGTGTGTGTGTGTGTGTGTGTGTGTGTGTTTGGAATGTGTTGATGGAGATGTGCAGCTCTGAGAGGCACCAGTAGTAATTTGAAGGAGAGGAGTGAACTCCATCAGTTTTATTTTTCTGTTTAGAAGTGTGAGTTATCTTTCTCTCTGTGGGTCGTCCTCTTCCTCCCTCCGTTCCCCTTTATGGAGGCATCTGACGGCGAGGTCAGCTGGAGGAATGTATAGTATTCTTCTAACCGTCTGCAGGTGGAGTCGATGTTGATGTATATGTGTGAGAGCTTCCTGTGAAGAAGTTCATCTGAGCAGCAGCCAAACACAAAGTTAGAACCAGCAGACAGTTAGCTTAGCTTAGCACAAAGACTGGAAACAGGGGGAAACAGCTAGCCTGAAGCTGCCCTAAGGTTGTAAAACTGCCTCGCAGCATCTCTAAAGCTCGTTAGGTTGTCTCATCTCGTTTGTTTAATGTGTGGAAACCAAACTGCAGAAAAATACAGATATGAGCGCAGTATCAGTCTTTTCATGCATTTATTTTCTAAGCACCGTGTAGCTAGCTCATTAGACAGCTAGCTTAGTTTTTCTCATTACTGTGTTAATTCACCTTGATGTGTTTTTACTGTGTTTTTCCAAAGGTTTGATTCACCGCAGCTGACCTCTGTTACTGCAAAGCTGAATAAATGCACACGGCTCTGAGCTCTGACTGTACTAACACGAAAGCTGTGGCCAGAAAACACTCTTAAATCTGCTACTTAAACTCATCAGGCCGTGCACACACACACACAGTACTCGTTAGCACATGCATTCAATGCTGCTTCGTTAGCATGGGGCTGGTTGACAGTCTGTTAGCAGCCTTCAAATCTGAATTCAAACCAACAAATGATGTGACTGATTAGCGATGCAGTCGTACACGTCAGGCAATAATGGAGGCATGTAAACAGATCATTATCTTAATGGATGATCGTGTTCTGTAGGTTTGAGCCCATTAAAATGGAGCCATGATGAAGCGGATTGTGTAACATGAAGGTGATTGATGGAGGAAGGAGATGGAAAGAAGGAGCAGCAGACAAAGAGTAAGATTTATAAGCTCATTGTGTCTGCGTGGCATCATGAGAGAGAGGACGTGATGTAACAGACACGATGAAGGCAACGATACAGTTTTTAATCAAGAAAAAATGGCAAATAATCTGGTTACAGCTCCTTAAATATGATAAATCTCTCCTTTCTCTGTTTCATTTGACTGTCTTTTGGTTTTGGACTGTTTGGACTGAAGACATCTGAAGAGGCTAGCTGTTTCCCCCTGTTCCCAGTCTTTCTGCTAAGCTAAGCTAACCAGCTGCTTGTGGTATCTTAAGCTTTACCTGCAGGCATGAGAGAGGGTTCAGTCTCATTCAACTCTGCCTGAAAACAAACAAAGTCTAAAATGTCGAACTATTCCTTTAACGGCGTTCGATTAAGTGGCTGCTGCAGCAGACTGACGATCTCAGGCTGTCCAGCACAGACGGTTTACAAAGTCTCCCCGAGGCCGCCGCTCTCTGTAATAAAACGGGGATCAAACACAGATCATGTCAGATCAGGTAATCTGGCAGCGCAGGTAAAGGGGTTATGAGAGTTTGTGCTGATGCATCACAGAAATCCTGCAGCTCGTCCAAAGCAGACATTAAACACTTAATCACGATCAGAGCCTTTGGGACAGAAGCCAAGAACAGGCAGCGCGTGTGTGCGTGTGTGTGCGTGTGTGTGTGTGTCCTCAGCCACTTTAGCTGTAAATTACGGCTCTGCTCAGGGAGATAATGACCTCACAGAAAGTACAAAGCAGAACCAAAGAAAGAACAAAAGTCCAGTGATGTGACACGCATGGAAACCTGTTTTGGCTAACGTCTCACTGACAGCTCATTAATATTCAATAACGCCCTCGAAGGATGCGGAGATGAGACTGCAGTCTTCAGGAAGGTTCCACAAGGTTTCTGGTTTTAAATCCACGATGGTCGATCTTGTTTGGGGAAGTGTAAACCCTGTTTGTACCACCTGATCAGTGTAAGTCCAGCGTTCTGTCTCGTAGCTCTGGTTTTGGTCTCCACCAGCCCCTGAAGCAGCTCTTTAGCGGCTAAATGCTGCGCTGTGTTCACATCTCGTCTCTAAGTGTGTCCATCTGCTGTTTGCTGCGTCGTGCCAGGCTGGTGGAGTTAGAGTACAGTTAAAATAATTAAAAATGGCGGTCATAACTTAAACCTAGCGTGTCGTTCCATTCGAGAGAGACTGTGTTTGTGTGTTGAGTAACATTGATGATATTATTACTACTATGTCAGCGATCCTTTAACTCTTCCTCTAGCACCATCATCAGGTCACAACTTTGGTTTATGATCAAAAACTAATACTATTTAGTGCTAATTAGGATTAGGATCAGTATATTAGCATAGTCGTTATGAGCATGCTAGCATGCTGACGTCAGAATGTTCCACCATGGCTGAGTAGGCTTAGTCGTTAACGGTTTCTTTTGTTGTCTGTTTTAAGTGTGTTTATTGTTGATGTTCGATCAGGACTCTGCACAGGGGGCTTTATTTTGAAAATTTACTGGATTCTCCACACGGTTCCTGAGTCTACTTCCTGTCTGGCTTGATCTGCTCTGTGCAGGTGACACATCCTCCATCAAACATAGACTCGCGCATATTCCCCCTAAAATAAACATGAGCATAACTCGCAGACAGTGAATTAATTAACAGTTATTAAGTGAGCTTTAGAGGTAATGGACAGACATTGTTACCTGTGGACAGCCAGCTGAGCTGTTTCCCGCTCTTTCCAGTCTTTATGCTAAGCTAAGCTAACAGTTTCCTGGCTGCAGCTTCAGATTTACTTTAGATTTTCCCAAGATGTCAAACAGTTTAAGTGACGTTTCAGGAAAATTCTGCAAACTGAAAGCAAAGTCGGATAAAAGTAGTGGAGGGACTTTCTCTGTTGGCTGTTTCATTAAATTCTATCAAACTTTGTACTTTTCTACTTAGTGTATCTGAGTGCAGTGCAAACTGTTTTGTATGATTCATCATGTTCACTGTACAAACAGACCTGGGATTTAAGAGATTACTGCAGCTCTGCTCAAACAAACACGACAGAACGGGTTGGCCCTGAGGCGAGAGCATCCTGAACGCACAAACACAGGCAGCACATAGGTCCAAGGCCAGTCATGACCAGGGTGGTATGTTATCTCTTCTGTCTGGAGCCAGTTTGCTGCAGGCTTCATATCTAAATGCTCAATTAGAGTAATTTATCATCAGCACACGACCTCAAAGACGCACAACATATAGCTCGTGATCCATTGAGGGTTCATAGCCTTTAAAAATCAGCTCATATGGGACAGAGATGACCCTCCTCTTCAACAGACCGGCTCCATTCGTTCAGCCTCTGCCTGCTTTATTGCGCTCTTTAGCTTTGTTAGGATGGGTCGATCACGATGTCACAACATGTTTTATCTGCTGATCCTGATCAGAGTCTTTAAATATTGAGTATCTGCCAATCAAATCCAATCCCATATTTGTTTTTGGTTATTTTTTTCCTTCATATTCCAGCTGCACGACAAACTGAGGCTGTTTATTTGGAGCTTTGACACGAGTCAGCCTCTCTTCATCTCCAGCGTGAACTAAATACTGAACCGAGAGCAGAACCTTAGAGTTCATCTGCAGGACGCCACTGAAAGAGACAGGAAACGACCAAAAAGACAGGTGCTAAATGACCACAAAGTGATGCTAGAATGACCACCAATGATGCTAAAGAGACACAGAATGAGTGCAAAACAAAAAGACGTCAAAGGCACACATGGAAAATGACCACACAATGAGCCAGAGAGTCACCTATAAAGATGCAAAATGACTACGAAGACATGCAAAACAGCCACATGGAGACATGAAATGTAGTTGTTTTGCATCTCTTTCAGTCTGTGTGTCTTGCTTCTTAATAGTGATGGAAGGACGTTTAACACATCTGCAGCCAGGAGCCAGCAGCATCACACTGCTTCAGTGCGAGTGTCTTTGTGTTCCACCATCAGGTGAGGAGTTCTTTGCTGGTGAAAATCCGGCTCTTCATCATCTCCACATCTTTATTGAAAGAGATTCCTGTGAGATTCTATTTCCTGAAGGCTTTACTGTCCTGAAAGTGTTTCACAGGAGGGAGAAAACACGTCCGAGAGAGAGGCTGAACAGCTGCTACAACAGCTGCTGCAACTGGAAAAGTCCTGATGTGACTTCATCACCTCAGCGTGGTCTGAGAGCTAGCTTCACGTTAGCTTCACGTTAGCTTCATGTTAGCTTCACGAGGCTTCACGTTAGCTTCATGTTAGCTTCACGTTAGCTTAACAAGGCTTCAGCGGAGGAGACAGCTGTTCATTACTGTTGTACAGTTTTATTTTGATGCTTTGAAACTTTTCATGTTCTGTTTTTCGGGTTTTGAGGACAAAATTCTGAGATTTTCTGTGGAAAAAGAACAACTTCTGTCGTGATAGACACTACACAAAGTGACCAGCTTCAGGAGAGACATTAAGTGAATCCACGTGTAATTCATTAAGTAGATTTAACGTCAAGATGCCCTTTAAATCACGGTACATCACCAGTGTTACGTGAGCTTGCTGAAAAAGAGGAAAAAACATCTTGTGTAAGTGTTCAGAGGTGATTCAGAGCTGTGACCTTCTCCAGGCTCTAAAGGGAACAAAGGTTGGACACGGTCTCTAAAAATATGTCCACAAATGGTTTGATTCTCTTTTGAAATAAAGGAAAAAAAACACAATAATGCACAAAAGCTGCAGCATCATGTTAGATAATAGAAGTGTAAATAATGTTAAATACGTTAACATTTGCTAATATTGATCTGAGCAGGCATCATATTTCTTACTCTGTACATCTTCCACTGGGCAATCGTACAAAAACACTGTGTTTTATGATCCGCATCTTATTTGTGCATTTCAACAGTTGATGTTTTCAGTTGGCTCCGGTCTTAAATCTCCCTCCTGCGGCTCGATGAGAGGAGTCAGAAACCCAGCGATCGCCAACGTTTCTCATGACACCGAGGAGTGAAACGCTCCCTCATGTGCCCTCTGGGATCAGCACACATCAATAAATCTTTGCACCATACAAGGCCAGGAAGCTCCAGAGCGACCACGTTAAACCACATCCACCTCCAACACGTGATGCCAACTCATTCAGGTGGGGTCAGCTTAAAACAAATGGGGTTCAACTGAATTAGAGCGAGACAGCGTCACTCTGGGAGGGTGGGAGAGGGTTTTGACATATGAAGAGCAGGATGTGACCATGTGACCCGCTCAAACCCCCTCAGACCCGCTGATGCTCCAGATTTAAACATCCCATGCCACAGTCCTGCTCTAATCATAAACATGCTATAAAAACACTTCACAAATACACACCAGTACAAACATATGAGGCGCTGGACAGGGTCCAAGGCGGGCTGGGAAAACGACGTTCGTGTCGTGAAAGTGAAAGATTGACCCAGAAAGGCTGAGCAGAGGCCTTCAAAGAGGACCGAGGATTTGAGTGATTGGCCACAGCGCTCCAATTTCAACCCCAGTGATGTCAGAGGTCCCCCAAACCAACGAGCTAAAGGTGTAAAAAACACAAGACCGCAGGATGCTCTTTACAGGACACAGGTCGTATTCAGTCAACGTTTTCCTGCTGAAACTCACAACAGACAGAAAACTACTGTCATGTATACGAATGTGAGAGGCTAACGTTAGCTTCGTCAGCTGCTTCAGCTAAGCTAGTCAGACAACAGTTACGCTTAGTGAACCCTTCATGTTACAGCTCGTCTCCTGAACTGTGTTAACTGTGCTTTGTGTGTGCAGGCGTCTCTGCTTTAAAACAGACTGAAAGTACGTGTTATCTTCAGAAACTTCACGGTCTTCTGAGGTTTAGCTTAAAAGTGGTTTGAGCAGATTGAAAACAATAGTAGAAATGTGTGCATACAGAAAACTTCTGCGTCGACCTGCTGAAGTTCTGGCCTGAAGCACAGAAGTTACACAGAAACAGTCATAAAATCTCAGTAAGAAGCTTGAAGCTAAAGATAAAAACATATTTCACGCTGCTTGATTTAAGATGTTTCTCACATTTATCTTTTTGCCTCTCCTGGTCTGGATCACGTCGGGGGTCTGCAGCCCGCTCTTCACTGTGAAATGTTGTTTTTTGGTCGGCCCTATCGCGGCGTTCAAGTGACCGGGACCCCTCGTTAACTCCTCCTCCGTCTCACTGCCACACTTCTGGAAAACAAACACGCCTTCGCCCACATTCCAGTACTCCCAGCAGGGATTACACACGTGACGTATGAAATCCACTGGACCAAAGCGCAGAGAGCAGAGGTTTAGTTAAATCAGGTCACCAGAAACAGAATACACAAACCCAGATTTTTACGTTACAACTGAGATAATATACATCTGACAGAGCGAGTGATTAAAATTCCTGGACTGACTGAGATTTCCAGGAAAACGGACTCCTTCCCGTCGCACATCTAAGACACAAAGAGGCTGCCGGAGAAACCTGGTAACCATGGCAGTAAACCACTTACTCCCTCCATTACAGAGCTCCTCTCTCAGTGTGTTCACATCGTGTGTTCTCCTGCCTGGACGCCACCTGTCGAGTGGTCGCTGTGCACGCCACCTAACAGCACCGCGGCCGCTTTGAACCACCAATAAACCGCAACCCAATCAAGAACAATTAGCTGTGCAAACAGGATGTCACCGTCACATCACACGCTGGCACGACCTCCAAAAATAGAGTTTTAAATAGACACAGGGACATTGGTTCTCATGTTCCACAGCAGCAGCAGCAGCAAACAGACACACAAACACATGAAATACACATGAACATTCATACTTCCTTCCAGCTTTATGCTGCACAGACGTGGAGGCGGTTTGTTCGCCGCCGTTACGGCAGAAGGGACGAACGTCCAGCCAAACGGGCTCACGTCAAAGGTCTGTGTGTCCGACCAGGCGGCAGAATGTGACGCGTGGTTTGAGCTGGTGATCAGTTTCATTATTTACTCTGAGTGCACGCTGTGTGATGGCGCGGACGTTGTGCTGCTTTGTTCAGTTTCTGTCTGCACGCATGGAGGCAAACGTCTGAGTCAGAGTCTGAAGTGTTTCTTATTCGCAGTGTTCTTGCACCACATTACGAGTTAAAGCCATGCAGGAAGTGTCGCTCGCTGTTTGCAAACACAGCATTCAAACTTGGCCCCTCCTCCCTGGATCGACGCCACCGGAGGGCCACGCCCCCTGACCGCCCGGTGGACCACCTGCAGCACCACATACCTGCAGAAGGCTGCACACCTGCCTATCTGCAGGAAAATGTCCTGCAGATGTTTAAACACTGTTTATCACGTGTTGTCGTGTATATATTGAATGAACAGCTACGCTAAAAGCTGGATCGCTGGCTCTGATTCGCCGTCTTCAGTCTTTGATTGGAACAGTAGAAGACAATAATTACGTGTCATGACAGTAACTTAATAACTGCCCAGTAATCTGTCAGCTTACAGATCAACAGGCCGACAGCAGCATCAGCTAACTGTTTTTTATTCAAACGTGAATTCAGTGGAGCCTCCTGAGCTTCAGACACCTTCATACCTGTTTATAAAGTCCTGCTCGCCTGCTATTGGCTGAGGGCGACACACCCACTGGCCAGAGGCTGCAGCCCAGAAACCACAGAAGAAGAACATCAGAAACACAGCAGAGGGCAGCGTCTCTGCAGATGAACACACCAGGACAGACGTCCAGCCATAAGAGACGTTTGAGACGTTTGACTGAAGACGAGATGCAACGAAAAACAGATCAAAGTGTCTCATTTAGAGGCCTGAAGAGGTGAAACGTAACTCTCCTCACCTGAGCGGAGCTTGTGTTTGTGGTAGAATACGTCTTTATCATCACGAGCGTGCAGTGACGCCATGTTTTTATTTATTGACCACATCCTGTCAGAACTCCGCTCTCTTCTCACTTCACGGCCGCCAATTCAGCAGACAAACCCAATGAACTGCGATTTGAAATGCACTGAAAGTCCAGCGTCTCCCCTCTGTCGGTGTCCTCCCTCCTCGTCTCCTGTCGCCTCCCTGCTCCCCTAAATCAGATTGTCACAATTGACCCGGGCTCATTTGGCTGTAATTTCATTTTCTTAGCTTTGCTGAATGAGGCTGCAGCAGGAAAGAAAGTGACAGGTGGGCAGACACGCACACACGCACCCACACATGCACGCACACACACACACACACACACACAGGCCTGTGCATTGCCTTTGCTCAGTTTCGACCCTTTTCCACCAGAACTGCAGACACATGAAACCAAACTTAAAGGAACAGGTCGACGTTTTGGGGAAATTCGCGCTCGCTGAGAGGACCGACATCGTCCTCGCAGTGGTCTGATGAGCTGAAGGCGGCTCAGCTTCGGCCACATCGCATCGTGACGTCATTCTGCGAGATGCTGCCACGGCCGATCAAATAAGTCCGCGTGCACGTTCCCGTATGTAACGTGATCAGTGTATTTCCACTGTTTGACTTGTGGAAAGATAAAACAATTTCAGCCGCGATAACAGAAAAAAAAGCCGTTTCAGACCACCAGCAGCATCTGATGTGTCACTCAGACTGTCCTGGATCGTATTTCTTCCTCAGTGTTTGGAGCACTCACACAGCGCCGTGCACTGCTTTAGTGCAGGCCTGTTTATGTTATAATAGGCCAGAATTATCCTAAAATTCCCAAAAATTCACACTTGAGACTTGACCTGGAATTGACTCCTGGGAGTTAGAAACAAAAACCTCCCGGCGTCAACTTCTCACCTGGTTAAATCCCAGAAAAGTCAAAATAAGATGGAGCAGGCCCGTCCGAGCCAGCCTGAACATTAAGAAGGACGCCGTGTTCTCGGAGAGGAACCGGCCCTGAGAACATTTGTGAACACGGCGTCATTGGAACTGTCAGGATTTAGAGACCTGAAAGACTTGATCTTCACCTTCACCTGAATGAAACGAGACACAAACTTGACCCGGACAGCTTTCCTGGCATGTCAGCTCGCATGCGTTTAATTGGCCAAATCGTTTTGTGGTGATATTGGACAAACCCTGAGCCGGGCTCAGCTCTCTGTCCGCGCTCACAGCGTATCAGAGTGGACACATTTCACTGTCAAACAGCTCATCAGACTAACCTCTTATCATCCTGTGAGCACGGCCAACTGCACACGCCGTCCAATGTCCTTTCATGTCCGACAAACACGCCGCAGACTCAGCCCAGACACACACCGCGAGCTCAAACTGTCCACACACACACACACACACACACTGTGTCACAGTACAATCTCAGCTCCTATAGATAGTGGTGGAAGGTTAACTTGTGTAAATGCATTCTCTGTGCCTCAGAGAAATAACACACATACCAGCTGTGATTGGCTCATTAACCTCGTCTGATTGTAGAACAGAACGCCCCGAAATACACACAAGTACAAGTGATGGAAACATCACACCAGGGGAGCGTTATATAGAATACACACTCAGTCACACACACACTAATAACACACACTGTTCTGGTCTGACTGGGCTCCCAAACACCCAGAACACTGAAGTGATGAACAGGCAGGGGGTGCATGCACCCCAGCGAGCAGGCCCACCTCTGCAGCTTCCAGGGGGGACGTGCACAGATTGTGGAGTAGACTCATTAACATTAAACAGAGAAAAAAATGTAGATTAAAAACAAAGGCCTTTATCCATATGATGAGTCAGCTGTAACAGAACTGCAATCCAGTCAACCTGTTGCAGCTCAGAGCGCATGAAGACTAGTTAACGCGAGCAGAGAAGTCTCAACAGTTAGCTAACAACAACAGATGGTTAAAACAGCGAGCTAAAGGCCGAGGATAACCAGCTGAAGCAGTTAGCCAAAAGAAATCAAAAACTGCTTTGAAAAGCAAACTAAAAGTTCTGGATAAACATCTGAAACAGCTAAGAATAACAGAAAATGGTTAAAATAACCAGCTTTAAACAAAGCTAAGTGTAACAGACAAATGGCTGACAGAGCTGAAAGTGTCGCAGCAGCTTAAATACAAACTGATCAGACCTCTGGTACAAACCAGCAGCACATAAACACCAGCAGAACAAACACTGAAAGCTCCACTTAAACTCAGTGTGGAGACAAACTAAAGGCTTTTCCACACCTGGACCTTCAGCTGTGGAGGCTGATTCAGGGTCAGACGTTGTGGAGCGTATCGATCGTTTCGTAGTTTTAATTAAAAGTCTCCGCTGACGATCAAACCTCGTCCCTTCCTCAGCAGACAGTGTGTCCTCACACAAATACGAGTGTGTGTGTGTGTGTGTGTGCGCTGCTTCAAACTGAGCTCCGGATGAAGTCTGCTGTTTCCAAAACATCACAGTCCCACGTGTGAAAGTGGAAACAGGAAGTGTCTCAGACTTTTCAGTGTTGTAGCAACACGCGGAGCCGAGGCAGATCTGTCAGCAACGTTCTGTTTAAGTTCAAGATAAACTCTGGTTCTGTCTCAGCAGAACGACCAGAGTCTCTGAACGTTCTCCCGGTTTCAACCCGCCAACGGTCCTCCAGCAGGACCGGGCCCAGACGTCGAACCAGGACGAGGGTGAGCATGAAACGGCCTTTGACTGCACGCTCACAACCAGAACTCCAACAAAAGACCTTTGATGAAGACGTGAGGCTTTCGGATCACATTTCAGGTCATTGAATCTGTCACAGTACGTCATCAGGCGGCTGTGGACGAACGCTGCCTCTGGACTGAACTCCCGGTCCGTGTGTCCACACGAGAAGTCAGGCATGAGTGAGGTCTTCATCTCAAGAACCATTCATGATTTTGTTCTGCCTGCTGACACCACAGAGCTGAAGACTTTCATCTCCAACAGTCTTTTTAGCCTCATCGTACGTTCTGCAGGTAAAATCTTCATTTGCAAAGTAACTCAGAGCTAAAGCTGTTGAATAAATGTAGTGCAGTACAAGTACGCAGTGACATAAAGTGGATACAGCTACTTTAAGTACTTTAAAGTGTACTTTGGTGCAGTACTTAAACTGGCCACATTCCATATATTTACCTGAAGAGCAGATTTATGGTCTCAAACAAGCTTAAATAAGAAGCTGTTTCTGTTAGCTGCAGCAGTTAGTCAACTAATCAATCAGTCAGTCAACAGAAAGCCAATGAGCACCTGTTTTCATCACTGATTAATCACTGAAGGGATTTTTCAGGTATAAATTCACTACTAGTTCAGTGAACTACATATTTTTGGGGTTTGGACTCTTGTTTTGGCATCAAGACGAACGATTAATCCGCTGATCAACATGATGACGAACAGGAGTCGCTCAGACACTTTGAGTTTATAGTTGCAACCATGAATTTGACGTCCTCTGATTGGCCAGCTGTCAGTCGCTGTGCGTGAAAGCCGTTAAAGACAGCTCGAGCTTGTTTGTTTGTGTTTGTGTGTTAATGTGGTTTTTAGCCTTCTGACATCTTTAAATACAGTATTTAATCTCCTGGAGGCTCAAAGGCTTCAGAGCGGAACAATGGCGTGAGGTCAGGTTTATGAATAGCTCCTGCTATGGTTTCAGCTCACACACACACACACACACACACACACACACACACACACACACACACNCACACACACACACACACACACACACACACACACACACACACACACACACACACACACTGCATGTAAATGGTTGCACATGTATTGAAAACAATACCTACTGCAGCATTAACGCAGGCTGTTTTCCGCTGGGACGCTCTCTGCGGCTGAAACTCTGAATTCTTTTGAGGCAGTCGATTTTTCTCTCTGACGAGCGTTTCAGCGGCCGTCGGCGCCGTCAGACATTAGCGTGCGAAGACGAGGTGCATTTAGTAACGAAGCCGTCTCTGCACAGTGTGGGACGCGGGACGCTGGTCTCTGAGCGTCTCATACTCTGACTTCCATTTTCGAAGTCTATGCTTCATGTGTGCTTTGTGCTCGTTTGAGAGGGAAATGTTGTTTTGTTCCGCTTCATTTGTCTGACGGCTGGAAGTCCATTAAATATGAGACGAGCTCGATGTGTCCCGAAAACAACAACAAGAAATCGTCCCAAACTCAATGATATTTGAAGAGTTTCACAAAAACAGCAGCGTCTGTCATTCACTCAAATTCCTCCATGATGGGAGTGTTTTTGTCTTACCTGCTGTGGCCAGAGGAGGAGAAACACCGTGGACACTGTGGACACTGTGGACACCGTGGACACCGTGGACACCGTGGACACCGTGGACCACACCTGTCTTGCACAGAGGTGATGAGGAAGAAGCTGCCATGGACTGACCTCACTGTGGCTCCTGACACTTCTGCAACATATGAGAAAGAAAAGCAAACTCTGACGTGATGTTAATGTGAAGACGTTGTGTGAAGACTCCAGGAAGTCACCGGCCCGATGCTGTGGACCAATCAGCTCCCTGAACCCCTGATGGCCTTGATATCGATCCTCTCGTCTCACACTCAGCCAGTTTTTTTGCATTTAACCAGAACTCTTTTACTGACCACACACACACCTCCTCGCTCTGAACTCTGCTGCCTAGAAATAAAATTTAAATACTACAAATTTACAACAGAAAATGTGTTTAACATGAAAACCTGATGCCACCTGGTTTATGTTTTATCAACATTATGAGAATTCATCTATCCGGTTGTTCAGTAACAACTCGTTTCCTCTCCTCTGACCTCCGAGACATGATTACATTGACGTGTTTCATGAGCTTGTGTACGGTCTCATGTTAAACCTGCACAATCAAAACCAGTTTTAGGCATTTTAACTGTTTCATGTCCATTTTCTGGACTTTCATCTCCATAAGTGTCTTTTCCTTCTGAGTAAACTTCTTTGATTTCACTCCTAGAACATTTTAAAAGGCAGAACTTTTGCCCGTTGAGGGCTGTTTCCTCTCTGGTTTGTTACTTTAAACGGTGGAAGAAGTCCGTCCCTCAGCTCGGCTCAGCTCATATCCGTCCTCACGCTCTCTGCTGTGTTTCCTCTTTCTGCCCTCGCTGGCTCCGCAGATTTTGCCCCAAGGACTGGAGTTGACTTAGTATTGAATTACTGCAGCTGAAATGTCCAAACAGGACCCGAGGAGATAATAGAGAAGCCCAGCAGACTCTCTGGGGTAATGTATAGTTAATTAAAGAACAGTATGAACCAGACCCAAAGGGCCAATCAGTGGGATTTATTTACAGTCTCAGAGCAGGAAGCGGCCACATCTCTGAGTCCTGATGTGCTGTGGATCGATACCGATGATTCACCTGGAACAGATGTTGATACTGGCTCAGGAAAACCCAAATAATCAGTGACAACGCGACAACTTATGACTCACCTAATGATTGTATAAGGAAACTCATCACCTGTAGAGATCGATAAATAAATACATCTCACCTAGCGTTAGCATTAGCATTAGCACACCCGTCCTCTGCACTGCAGAGCAGAGACTCGTTCAGAAGCTGACTGACTCATTTGTTGAGTTTTAGATGTTTGATGACGGACATGAATCCTGAAACTGTCTGTTTTCAGATCTGCTACTCAACTACAAGTAGTAATACCACAGTGTATACTTGCTGTTTATTATGCAGAACAGCCTGTTTCAGAATAAATATCATATTATTGGATTTTAATCATTGATGCATTAATGTGTTTATCGCTTTAATGTTGCAGCTGGTGAGGGTGGAGCTACTCTTCATAACCTGTGGGTTAGATTTTGCATCATTAATCTGAATTTGTCTGTGGAAATACTCAACTAAAGCTCAAACTTGTATTTAAGTACAGGACTTGAGTCGATGTACTGAGTCACTTTGCACCACTGCCGTCAGTTAGCAGCTTGAAAGAAAGTCATCTTTTCCTGTGAACCCCACGCGTTAAACAAACCTCTTCACCCTCTAAAGGTGGGCATGTCACCCTTTAAAACAAGCGTACTGATGGCCGGCAGCTCCTGTGTTCTCTCAGCTAAAATGACTGTTTTCTCAAAGGAGTCTGGTGTCTTTGAGGAGAGCACAGATGGATAAAACAGCTCCAGCCCCCGTCAGACGAGGCCGACTGACCGCACAGGAAAGAGGTGAAAAACAGCGTAAACTTAACCTGATAGAGATTTTTCTGGTGGCCCTTTTAGGGACTAAACTTTGTTCCAAGTGGAAAAATGTGTATTTTTATCATTTTGGTGGCACAGCAGTAATCTAACACGCGTGCTTTCCCATGTGTGCCGGTATCTGAGCTCTTATCAATGTGTACCCCAGCCGGGGATATGGATCATTATTATACCAATCTGACAGGTTTCATAATCACAGCGTAATAAATCTACAACCCCTGACAGCTCAGACCATTACCCACCATTGTTTAACCACAGAACATTATGTAATGGCATCAGCAGCTGGCTCTGCCCAAGCACAACTGCGTGACATGAAAAACACATTTGGCCTCTCTGACTTTCAAATCCCTCTCTCCACTAATGCTCCTTGCATATAGATTGAACATTAAGATAGTAAGTTGTGGCCTTGTAAGGCAGCGTGGAAGAAATGATGATGTGCTTTAGACCGGTGTCAGAGGACGGTGGGACGACAAAGTCCTCCACAGAGGAGGAGGACGCGAGGTGTCTCCCACTTAGCAGAACAGTGCACAAAGCATCTAAAGCGTTATTAATAATGTGCCATGATGTGTTTCACTGTTAGCGTCCAAGAAGTGAATAAAACGTACTTTCATTCTGAGAGCAAAAAAGCAAAAAACTAAATACTAAGAACATCAAACTGTCACTTTACGAGGGTTATGTGCCAGACTGTTTCTGGGCAGGGACCACCAACTTCCTGCCTGACAACCAGCAGAGACTCCAAGATTTTCACACAAGGCAGTAAAGTTTCTGAACAGATTAAACAAACAAGATTGAACATGTCAGCGAACGTTAGCGGTGCTGGTTGGCAGATTTCATTTCCTTTGGACAGATTCAGGCAGAGCAGCTGTTTCTACCCGTTTTCAGTCCTTATGCTAAGCTAAGCTAACCCACTGCTAGCCGGAGTGTGGTATCAATCTTCTCGTCTAACATCCTGCCAGAAAGTGAACGTTTCAGCCCATTCAGAAGGAAGGAAACAAACCGCTGTCTGCCGTCATTTCACTCATGTTCCAGACGCCATTTTAACCATCAACACATTACAGGATGCGGTCTGTGACTGACATTCAGCAGGACAAAGACAAAAGACAAAAGTCTCTCCAGGAGGTCTGACAGAGAGCTGAAGGGAAGACAAAAGGACTGCAGACATGAAACAAATGGTGTGGTGTGACTTACACTCCCTGAGGACATCATTAACTCTGATGTCCAGTGAGAATAAATGTAAATCTGTTTTGAAGTTGCAGTTCAGAACTTGCCTGAGAATCTTCACATTTTTAAGTTTTCTTCAGTATCAAAGAAATCCACTGATAGTTATCTGTATAACTATGGGTGCACTGCAAACAGGAGCTGCTAACAGCTAATTCGGCTAACTTTTAAACAGTGCCAGCCTGCAAACATGTGAACAAATAAAGGCTAAAAACAGGACTGAAGAGAGAGCAGAGAAGCTACCTGTGGCTCACATTACAGCAGCACGTTGATGAGGTTTCCTGGGTCTGGCTCTCCTCAAGGCTTTTATTATTTCTGCCATCATATTTTATGTATTAGCATGTTTGCATCCATGAGATGAGCACAAACATGTTTGACTGCCTGCTTTTTAAAATTTCCCACTGAGCTGATAAACAAAAACAAGCAGCTTGTCGCCTGGAAAAAGCTCATTTCTCAAACTGAATTCACTGAGTTGAAAGAGAAATGACAAAAACTGAAATATGATTGAGCATTTCTTTAAAGGGAAAGCTTCAGCAGAGCAGCAGCTTAGTGTCTCGCTCAGTGCTGAGAAAACAAACACAGACTGGGAGGTTATCAGGTTATCTCCACACAAACAAATTAGAGAGTCATGGTCAGAATAAATTGAAGGCTAAATCAACATTCAGCCGACAAAGTCAATCAGCGTTTAAGAAGGTGCTAATTGGATGTTTTCCAGGAATGTTCCTCTTACCGGCTGGTTATATGGAAATCATTAGTTAATTAATCAATCTGAGACATTAGAGACATAATCAGAATAGAAAATACGGAGAATTTTGTGGCTGGAGCCTCTCAGATGTGAGGATTTGTTGCTTTTCTCTGCTGTATATTATCATAAATTTAACATATTTGTTGTTTTTGACTGTTGGTCGGACAGAAAAAGTCACGTGTGGCTTTTCTGACATCAACATCTTGTAGGTTGAACAGGGATTGATTATGTGTGCTCCATCAGACAAACCAATGATGTGAAAGTGAAATTTAAAAAGCCTGAAATGAAAAATTGTAAAAAAGCTTGAACACAAAAGCTGGACGATGGTTTATTTTTCAGTCCATTTTCTGCAGAGATACAGCAGAGGTTCCTCCCAGCAGGCTCCACCTTATCTCCTGTGATAAGTGGGAGGGTGGAGGAAGAGTGTGTGCGTGTGTGTGTGTTTGTATGTGTGTGTGTGTGTGTGTGTGTGTGTATAAGGGGGCTGGTCTCTGCCTTTAAAAGAGCTGGACCTGCAGCTCGGATTCAAACCAGCAGTTTCTGTGAGCCATAAGTGGAATCATACATTTTCATTTTTCTTCTTGCTTCTGGTTTCTGACCGCCTCACTCTTCCTGTGCGCACGTGCACCCCGGTGGTCAGCTCATACATGCTGCAGTGATCGACGGTTCGTAGCCACAGCCTCCGGCGGTGACCGTTACGCACAGGCGGGCAGCCACCTCCGTGCGCCCGGAGGAGAGGAGACCACCATGCGCTTCCCCTCGGAGAGCTCCTGCAACATCACCGGCGGAAACTACAGCGAGGAGTTCAACTTCACGCGGCAGCTGGAGGCTGAAGCCGCAGCGGCTGCTGGGAACATCAGCGGGACGAGAAACGACACCGACCCGTTCGGACGGAACGAGGAGATGGCCAAGATCGAGATCGCCGTCCTGAGCCTCGCGTTTCTTGCGGCTGTGGTGGGGAACGTGAGCGTGCTGGTGGCAATGTACAAAACGCGGCGGAAACCGTCGCGCATGCACCTGTTCATGAAGCACCTGAGCCTGGCGGACCTGGTGGTCGCCTTCTTCCAGGTGCTGCCGCAGCTCTGCTGGAAGATCACCTTCCGCTTCTACGGACCGGACTTTCTGTGCCGCATCGTCAAACACCTGCAGGTGCTGGGCATGTTCGCCTCCACCTACATGATGGTGATGATGGCCCTGGACCGCTACATCGCCATCTGCCACCCGCTGCAGACGCTCCAGCAGCCAACGCAGCGCGCGCACATCATGATCGGCTCCACGTGGGCGTGCAGCCTGGTGCTCAGCACCCCGCAGTACTTCATCTTCTCCCTGAGCGAGGTGCGCCCCGGCTCGGCCGTCTACGACTGCTGGGGACACTTCGTCCAGCCGTGGGGGCCGCGCACCTACATCACCTGGATCACGGCCGGGATCTTCCTCGTGCCCGTGGCCGTGCTCGTGTTCTGCTACGGATTCATCTGTCGCACAATCTGGAAGAACCTCAAGTGTAAGACCCGGACGAAGAGCGTGGGCGCGGTGGCAGAGGCCACCAAGAACGGGATCCTGGGCAGGAACTCGGTCAGCAGCGTCAGCACCATCTCCCGCGCCAAATTACGCACGGTGAAGATGACTTTCGTGATCGTGCTGGCGTACGTGGTGTGCTGGGCGCCTTTCTTCACCGTGCAGATGTGGTCAGTGTGGGACGAGACCTTCTCCTGGGACGGTGAGTCACCTGTGAGGACTCTCCTCTCCTCCAACATCACAGACGAAGTTCTAATGATGTGATGAAAATAAATGACCAGTGTTCATTCTCATAGAAACACTTCAGTGTTTCTGGCTTGTAGCCACTTGAATTGAAGTCGAACCATCCGGTCTTGTTGCCCAAACATATATTTGTGTTGCAGCCAAAAGAAAACACACAAAGCCCTGAACAACATGAAGCTGCTGACGGCTCAGATGCTGTGATTTACGTTTCCCTCGTTTCATCTGACTCATTTCTCGTGGCCTGAGGAAACATCATTATCCAATATTTCAGGAGAAAAGAGCGAAGTCTGAAATGATTTTCATTCCTGTCCAGTCAGTCGTGAGCTGGAACCAAAGGAGGGAAAGTATTTAGTGTTTTTATTGAATCCACATCTGAGAGCAAAAACATGAAGAGGAGGTTCAGTTCAGTGCCAACTTACACATCAAGATATGATAAAGAACAGCGTTCTGTACAAGCTGGACTGCTGTCAGTTCAGTGGTTAATCCAGAAATTATAATAATAATATCCTTATAACTCCATCTGTAATCTTATGAACCTGATGATTCAGAGAAAAGAAAATGTGCCTGATTCAGATTTTAGTGTGTAATCACAGGAGAAGAATCTGCAGCGATGCTCATGAAGTTGTCCATCTGTGAAGAAATGTTTCCTCAGCACAGTTCTTTAAATCCATCTGTGAAATCTGCACATTTTACAGTCTTCCTGCACAGAGATTTTCAAAGTAAAAGCAGGTGTATGCAGGTTGTACGCTGCAGTGAAGGCGTGGAGGTACTGCAGGTGCGACCTCAGAGGATGACATCATGCTTTGAGCTAAATGCTAATCAGCCTGCTAACATCCCCACAGCGACAAAGCTAACTTGCTTATATAAGCATGTTTACCATGTTCATGACCTTAGTTTGCTGTGCTAGCATGCTAGCAATTGCTAATTAGCATAGCCGATTTTAACCAGATGATGGCGCTAGATGAAAAGTCAGAGGACCGTCAGATTTATTAGAATTCATCCTCAGGGGAGCGTGAATATCTGACCTGGATTTCATGGGTCACAGTGGTGGACAGACATTCCCGCCCCTGACGTCACGCCGCTAGCACGGCTAAAACACTGAGCTATCACCTGGAGGGCCGTCCCTCACTAACAGCCTCTCAGAGCTGCTCTTGGTGTCGAGGGATTGAAGCTGCTGGTAAAAAATAACATAAATGGACCAAAGCAGCTGAGTCAGCGCTGCAGTTTCCAACGAAAACATTTCCACTTTTTCAGAGTATAAAAGGAAAAGCAGGTGTTGTTATTGTGGACGATCATCTGCCAAACTTCAGCTGGAAAACACCATGAATGTGTCGTTGCATTGATGCCACGTCTGAGTCGAAGGTGAAGGCCGGAAATTTACATTCTCAATTTTTCATAGAGTTTATAATATTCATCATTTTTCAAACTGTCAATTCAAGGCATGAAAATAGGAAAATGTAGACGTGTGGCAGGTCACACTGACAGTGGAAATACTTCAGCTGGAAACTTTCCCTGTGGCCAAACTGCCCAAAAGAATAAATCAGAAGGGCAGAGACATTTTATGAAAGGTCAGCAGTGAGCAGTGTGTGTAACGTGAGCTTCACATGATGGAGGCGAGGACACGGAGTCAGCCTGAAGGAGCTGCTCGCCCACCTGAAGAATCTCACTGTGGCCCCAGAGACTTTAATAGACTCATGATAGTCCAAGTGCTGCGTTCAGGGCCTTTTTAACCCAGCAGGAATAAATTAGAGCTTTTCTCCTTTTTGGCATGAAATCAGTCAAACCTGTACAGCACCTAAAATCCAAGAATCAGCCAAAAAAACATTCCTTTCTGCGTGCAGTGAAATCAAAATTTAACCTGAAATGAATCAAAATCAGCTCGATCTGTGATTTTAAGCCAAACTGGCGAAGCGTTGGCTCCACCGCCGTCTCGAAGCGTGCTGCCCTCTGCTCCAGCAGCTGTAGCTCCTGGAGTTCATTTTCTATATTCTGAGATAAGTCGGCCTTGACATTAAGCGTGCAAACTATCAGCGTTTTCTCAAATGTCAGAGAGATTAGAAGGAGCTTTTCTTACTGTGGACCAGGGCGACTCTCGGCTCTCTGTTGGAATCCGAGCGTGGAGACGATGGATGCAGACAGATGCATCACCGTGACTGAACATCTTTGTCAAAGATGAGACTATATTTGGACACTTTACAGATGATCGGTGCATTAGCTGTCCTTAGCTACAGTTTCTACGCCTGCATCAGCTGTTCATTTAGATGCTGAGTGTTGTTGATGATTCATCGTGAAGGATTAAAACACGCCGCCGTCCGAACTCTCTGACTGCACGCCCGCCGCCTGACAGACGCTGTGACAGTCAGGGTTCAGAGGAGTTTAGCGGTTTAGTTTGGAAAACACTTGTTAACTGAGTGTGTAATGAACATGGTTGTTGGCTGAAGCCTGAGAGAGTGAACAGGGGGGACGGGAGAGGCTCAAACTGGAGCTGGAGGCGAGAATAAACATGTGACAGGCAGGTCAGTGAGTCAGAGCAGCAGCCCAACTCCCTGGAGAGAAAACATAAACAGCTCGGATTAGCTTGACATTTCAGAGCGTGCCTCGTAAATCTGCGTCTTTCTGTTTCTCCACAGACTCTGAGAACGCCACCGTCATGCTCTCCGCCCTGCTGGCCAGCCTCAACAGCTGCTGCAACCCCTGGATCTACATGTTCTTCAGCGGGCACCTCCTGTCCGACTTCGCCGGCAGCCTGCCGTGCTGCCGCTCGCTGAGGGACAAGTTCGTCCACCAGGATTCGGACAGCAGCATCCGGCGGACCACGCTGCTGTCCCGCCTGCAGGGTCCTCGCCTCTCGGAGCCGTTCAGAGATCTCAACCCCGCCCTCAAAAGCTGCCCGCAGTGCCCCTCTGCGTCCTGACCACCGGAAACACGCCGCAGGAAACAGGAAGTGGTCTTAATCTGCTGGTTTGTGGCAGTGAAGGAAGGTATCTCCTCTGAGGGTGGAGTCGCACCTCCAGTTTGTTTTCTTTGGCGGAGAGATTTACTCCGGGGCAGCTTCTCGTGTTGGTTTGTTTAGGTTCACACGGCGTCAGGAAAAGAGTTTTAAGAAGCTTCTTCAGTCTGCCGGGTTGAGATTTTAGGGGTCAGACGGTCAAAAAAAGTCCAGTCACTTTAGCTTTAGCTGTTAGCATGACGGTCCTGACTGCGCTCTGCTGTAATTTTACTGCTTTAGTGTCAAACGTGAAAAATGGCTGAATATGAGCTTCTGTTCACACGGAGAATCATTTTGTGACGCATGAGGAAAAATATGTAAAATACACGTTTAAACCCATAAAGGCTTCGGCGCTGGGGGGGTTCAGGTTGAGGTGAGGACACTTCACAACACTACGAGTCCGTCTGTGCGGGACGACCGATGGGACCTGGTTCTGGTCCAGTCCGGGTCAGCTGACAGATAAAATCACGCAGTTTAAAGAGTCGAACGTGAAGTCCTCACATCCAGATGTTCTCAGAAAGATCCTCGTAAAGATGTTTGATAATTCATGTTTCCATCACGTCACACGGACCAAATATATTTCTTCACTTCACACAAACGTATCACAGCACAGACACTGCACTTCTGAAAGGTACTAAAGATGTTCTCACTCAATCTGCCACTTATTTTCTAAATTACTGATTAACCGTTTTGTCTCTAAAATGTCAGAAAATAGTGAAAATGCAGGCAAATATGCAAGTGTACATATTCCAGTCATCTGTTTTGTCCAGTCATCCTTTAAACCACAGAGATATCCAGTTCACTGTCACAGAAGACAAAGAAAACCAGCCAATATTTACATCTGAGGTGCTGGAACAAGAGAATTTGGATCATTTTCACTTAAAAAGCAGTTTGAGCTCTAAAAGCTCCTCAGTATCACAGAAGCTCTTGCTATGCAGTTAAATATGAGTTTACAATCTGAATGTCCTGAACTGTAATTATTTCTGCTTCTATTATCATCAGTCCTTTAGGCTAAAGACAACAAATCTGCTGTTCGATGTGTTAACAGTAATCATAATGGCACTTTGTTTCACATGTGAAGCCTGTGAATATTCATCTTTTACAGCTTGTTAATCTAAAGACTTGATTCCAGATGTGTGTCGTTGTAAATGTAATGTATTGTGTTATCTGTGTACTGTTTGAATATATATTGCACATGTTGTAAAGATAAATGTCGCTTCTCGTATCCTCACACGATGTTTGGCTGTTTTCTGCCTCGGACTGTTTGTCTCTGTTTACAGGAACACATCTTATGTAACACGAGGTTTCCAGGTGATGTGACACAGCTGTTTTCAGCTGCTTTTGGTCAGTGGAGGAGACACAAAGACTTAGCACAGGTTTAAAATGCAGATGTCGGTCGATGCACCACTGTGGTCCAGAGTCAAACATCTCAACAGGCATTCTTGGTGCCCAGAGGATGAATCTTACTCTCCCTCTTCCTCTAGCGCCACCACAAGGTTGGCATTTGTGGTTTTGAGTTAAATGTCTCACCACTGGATGGCTTGCCCTGATACAGACAATCATGATACTATGATGCTAAAGTTAGCACGCTAACATAATAAACTAAGATGGTGAACACATAGACATCATACCTGCTTTGCATGAGCATGTTAGCGCTGTCATTGAGCATGTTAGCGCTGTCATTGAGCATGTTAGCGCTGTCATTGAGCATGTTAGCGCTGTCATTGAGCATGTTACTGTCGTCATTGAGCATGTTAGCGCTGTCATTGAGCATGTTAGCTTTGTCAGCATGTTAGCATGCTGATGTGAGCGTTCATCTTACACCTGCAGTGACTCATTTTCTACAGATGTTTCTCTGAAAACAGCTGTCTGCTGCAGCCAAAAACAAGGCTGTAAGAGTGTTGAGAGTGAGCCAAAGCTGTGACGTTGAGCTAAGAAATGAGCTGAAACTCACGATAAAGTTTGATCACAGTACCCTCCTCCAGAAACACTCCTCCACAGGGTTGCCCTCCATCTGGATGCAGGGCGACAGCGCAGAGTCTCAGATGAACTGCAGGTCTACGGCTCCTCGGTGTCGTCTCTGACGCCGTCGACCGTCTGAAAAGGGAAATAAAAAGCTGGTGGTGCTGTGTCACATCTCATCTTGTGCTTTTTGATTGAGTTCTTTACAGGAGAACTGCGAGCCTGGAGGCTGAAGTGAACCTCACGCTGAACCTGCCGGTGATGAAATGAACCATAATTTCCTCTCTGAGCCATCATGATTAGTTTGAACAGCTCACTGGAACAGAGTCAGAGCTGGGGGGCGCTGAGAGAAACTCTGCATAATGACAACATATGAAAAGCTGCTTGACTTTCACGGGTTTTGTTTTACGTTATAATGGCCAGGATAATTTATATGTCAGTTACTGACAACAGTTTTACAACATTTGCCAGACGGCAAACTTGAACTCAGAGCAGCCACAGGCATCAACACAAACATTAACACTGAAGTAATGCATGAAATCTGCAAGGAGAGGTGAGACCAGGATGAGCAGGTTAGCATAAAAACACAGCGCTGTGAGAAAAGGGCATTTCATTCAGATAAAAAAAGCTTTTTCTCGCCACAAATACTGCCGGCACTTGAAGGTTTGGGGGCTCTGCAGCATGAGCCCCCAAAGCCTGAGGTTCAACGAGTTCCCCGTAGCCTTGTCTAACCCCGTCACTCCGAATGAAACCACATCAGGGGACAGGACGTGTGTTTTGTCTGACTTCTGTGAATGTCAACATGGCTCACACTGACACACAGCAGACTGTGCAGGACCTGGACCTCAGGGGAAATCCATGCTGACTCAGGTAACCCAGGAGTTGACGTGAAACAGCTGAGGGGACCAGGAAACACAAAAACACTGATCTCTACACACCAAAATAATTCAACCCAGAGACCCCGTTACCCTCGACCAAACCTGAAGCGACTCGGAGGAGCTTCAGGAGAATGACGGATTTAAATTTCCAGATCCATGAAACCACGAGGCTGTCATGCTGCGACGCTCGCTGCGAAGACAATCAAACTGTAAGAGAAGATTTTAAATGGCACGACATTCACACATGAAGTTTAGGAACGTCTTTGGCAGCTTACATCAGAAGTTACTGACTGTCCACATGGCGGTCAGCATCCACTGGCTCAGACGAAGTCCATCGTTCTGTCGGCTTTGAAGGAATTTTAATTTGGAATCAATCAACCTGTCCACAGGGACGCTTTTATCAAAGAGCTTAAGGCAGGAAATTTGGAAAAGGAAGCGCATTGTTAACGACAGGAAGTGCAGATGAACGTGGCTTTAAACCGGAGCAGCTTTCATCATTAACGACCTCGGGTGGAGTCCCATCCTGTGCCAAGCGTTTAAGTGGCCTCTATCTTTCTATATATCACCCCGACTCCTTTCCCTCATTTGCATTCAGTCTGTCTGAACTCCGTAAATCCCTAAAAGACCTCCTCATTCTGTTTTTTACTTGCTTTTTTCTTCTTCCTCCAGTCGAGGTTTTGTTGATTAAGGTTTGTCTTTGGCGTCTGTTTACACCTGTTCACACCTGAATCAGAATCAGACACAGGTACGTTTTTACATACAGGTGGATTTTAGGGTCATATTAAACATAGAAAGAGGGAAAAAAGCGAATACTCCACAAAAGTAAAGATGGAACATGCAGTGTTGACTTAAGAAAATGCTGTCGTTCACAGTATGAAGAATTTGTGTAATGTGAAAAATATAAGCCAAAATTTGTAAAAATGTGCCTTAATTAACACATAATGTAGTGGAATGCACTGAGTCAGATTTAGTGACTTCATGTGTCCACATATGGAGGAAGGTGGGGTGCATGGATGGACCAATCAAACGCTACACCTTCACCCAGGTGATGCTGCTCATGTCGGAGTCAACATTAGGCTTTTTTTAGCTCACGTGACGTCACTCAAACACGATCTTTTCCTCAACCTGAACGAGTAAAACAGAGCAAACTGCGAGCTTTTCTGACATGAACCTCGTGACGCAGACGTGTTTCTTTAAATCCTTCAGACGTCCTGCTCTCTAACGGACAAACAGACGACCACATGGACCAAACAAACCCTCCTCAGCTCCCTCGACCCTGCGGGAGAATTCACTCTGAGGGCTCAAAACTAGGAGACCAGCTAAATGGAGCACTTCCACTGTTTATGCGCCGTACGTCTGTGCCTTCAGGAAGTGGTTCCCTATCGCAGACCTCGGGCCCCTGGGAACCCGGACTTATAGGAGGGTCGACAACAGCCAAATGACCTAAAGTTCAACGTAAATCTGTGAATCTGCAGCTGCTCAGATGAGGAATTAAAAGAATTACAGCCTCCGAATGAACGAAAGGACACCAGTCAGTGAACACAACACCAGAGCAGAGATTCCCAGGTCCAGAACAACGCTGTGCTTTTCTTTTAGCTCTTCAGCTCCTTCAGTATCTGAAGCACAATCCAGTCAAATCATCAGTTTATAAGATGTTGAGGAAGGTGAACGAGGCCAAGAGGAACTCTAACACTCACTAAACTGTGGGAGACACTGTGGAAGTGGACTAATAAGGCTTTTCACAAGTGAGGATCAAACACTTTAACGTCATTAACGTCCACTGGACTGAGCGTCTCTGCGCTCGCTGCAGCGTCCCATTTAATCCTGAATCTGTCCCAGTCCTAATGGAGCTTAATGAGGATACACACAAGACTTCCATGTTTGGCAGACAGCAGCACCACCTCTAAACCATCAACCCCACCTGTATCCTGACAGCTTAAATAGCAAAATGTGCACATGTTCTTACAAAGTGCTGTGCTCTTCATCCTAAAACACGCTGCAGGGACGCGCTCGGTTACATAATGTTAGACATGCGAGAGGTGCTCCTTTAGAAGTATGAATTATGTACACTGAGCAGATGAAAATGCCAGGGAGAGCGAGAGGAGGTGCAGATGACCAGGAGGCTGTTCTGCAAACACAACACAGCTGATGGAGTGAAACTCACATGTGGGAAACATCCTGATGAATGAGTTTACACGATGAAGCACGACTGGCAGGAGGATAATCAGGACCAGGACCTGGACCAGGACCAGGAGGGCGGGAGTCCTCTTCTCTGAGAGGCCTAACACGTCTGAATAACAGCGAGGATTCAACATCTGGATTCACCGCTGCGCTCTGACACATGTGCAGCGAGAGGACGCCGTCACTGGACGCTTCTGTGCTTCCATTAAGACTTGTTCTTCCCACAACTTCCATCTGCAAACACCGCAGGATGTCAAAAGTGCTCGTGTGTTTCCATCAAAGTGTCTTCTTGTCGGGTGGTGAAGCCTCTGAAACAGCTCGCACTCGAGATCTGACTTCCATACGTCACGTTTTTAAGTAGTTTTCCATGTGTTTCATAACTTTGAAGTGCAGAGGAGGAAACTGGAAACTTCCCTCTGTGTATTTGGAGAAGAAACGTGGTACTTTACGCTCCGCTGCATTTATCTGACGGCCGGACAAACAAATTATTTTGCAGAGCGAAACGTTAAATTGGCTGTATGAAGGTAAAAATTATGTCCACTGAACAGAACGTCTGAAAAACAACCAGTGCTTCAACCCGATAACTGAAAATAGACTAAATGACTTTTACACATCACAGCACACAAAGAGTTTCCCTAAAGTTTGCCTTAAATCACTGAAATCACAACATATTGTCATATAATGGCTGCTGTACCTCCTTCCTTCTGTCCTACATTTCCTCCTGGAGGCTGAGAAGTCTGACTGATTTTCCATCTTGTTCCATGATTTAGTTTTTAATTATTTGCAGACCCCCCCTCGACTTTAGCAAAATGAAAAGATCATAAAGGACAATAAGGAACACACAATGTGAAGAAGAGTCCAAACCAGAGGACAATGATCAGACAGCGCAGACAGACGTCAAAATGAATGAGAATGACTTTATTTAAAGGTGTCACAGTCTGCGTGCAGCACGACGCCGCACGCTGAAAACCTCTGTTCAGGTTTCTACACGTACAAACAGCCGGCGACGTTTCCTGACGGCCGGCACAGATGTTTGAAGCAACCGGAGGAGAAACCAGCAGCATTAAACTCAGAATAATCAGAGACTTTAGCTTTTATCCACCATTTACCTCCACAGCGAGGAGACGGCTCCCACCTTCACGGCGGGAAATAAACTTTAAAGAAAGTACAGCTGACAGCTGAACGAATAAAAAGGAAAGGTGAAATCAGTGAAATGATTCAGAGAGCTTGTTTTTTGCTGATGGACTCTTCAGTTCTGTCCTTGTTGGTGTTTAATGCTCACCAGCAGATGCTTCCATGGCTCAACATGACGAAGGGCAGCATGTCATCGTCACTGTGAGCAGACTCGAGGCCTCTTCATCATCACTACGCTGGACGTGCCCACACTTGTTTACAGTCTGTCCCCACACACTGTAACGTCTTAATACAGAGTCTTTTTCCATTACTGGAGTTAATTAACGACTAATTCATTATGTCTGTGCTCTTCTGTCATCATAATCATCATGTCTGCACTTTCCTCTCCACAACATGACAAATGTCTGTGAAGAAGGTCTCTGAAAGCCATTAGAGAGGAAACACTGACAGAGCCGTGCATGGTTTTTAATGACAGACCAAATGTCAGCCTCATTTATCCGTTTATGCATCAGCCAGGGAAATCCACTCCAGATCAGCCGATGAATAACAGTCAGACTGTCATTTAATAACAACCTGCTTGAACCTCATCACTGGAATCATCCATGGAAAGAAGCCCACATAATCTGATCACAGCGAGCGCAGTCGGCGGCATCCTGTGTGGGCGCTAAGAGGCCGTTCTGAGGCTTCATTTAAGATTTCCATCATCAGCTTCAGTAATTCACTCAAGCTGCAGATCAGTGATTCCCAACATGACGTGCAAGGGAATTCTTCCACTGCCAGGCAGCAGTCTGTGGAGTCGTCTATTTGAAAGAGACTTTGCTTAAATTAAAAGAATATATTCAGGAATATGACAGTCAGGTGACACCTGAACACTCCTGGCTGGATTTGAGAGTCTTAACAGTAACGATAAATAACTGAAATAGCCTAAACATAATGGATAAATGGATGAAACAGCCAAAAACCATCACAGATAATGAGTGAAATTAGCTAAAAGTCGCCTATAAGTGACTGAAACATCAAGCTTCTGTCAGTCCAAGAGCAGAACAAAGCAACCTGAATACTGAATGCACAGAAATACTGAAAGAGGTCCTCTTCATGTTTAAAATCAGCTCAGAGGGGTCATCTGAGAGGCCTGTGGGGGTTCAGATCTCATCACGTCCCACAAACATCATTCATTGTTTTTTCTTTGAAAGCCCAGAGACTCATCAGAGCTCGATGTTAGAAACTCCAGGACGACCATCACGCTGAGAAACTCCCATCATTTGCTTTATATATATGGTATGGACTGTTAGCAATGCTGAACTTTTCAGAGGATTTAACAGTCAGGTCATACATAGGAATAACAAAAACGTGCAGGTGCATCGCGGCTAATGGAACGATACTTAATCATCATAATGGGTTTTCCACAAGAGATGTTGTCAGCGTTTGCCTGTGAGTCAGGTCGAACGCTGAGGCTGCTTCTCTTCAACACAAGAGGAGACAGATGTTGGTGTTTTAACACATCTGCGATCATCAGTACGAGACCCTCGACGGCCGACCAGATGTGAGTGTTATCTAAAAAATGGCAGCTTAGCTGTTCAAAGGACGAATAACAATAATAAAACCTAGGTCCATAAGCAAGGAGCACAATGAAATGCAGAACAATAACGGCCACGGGGTGCTTTAAAAGGGGTACTTCAATCTAAAACAGCACAAAAACTAATGAAAGTGCAGCATGAGCAGACGAGGGAGAGATATTAAAAATCACACAACCAGAAAAGATGGAATTGTACCATTAAAGCACAAAGGGGACAACACAGAGGACCACCATGTCAGGACGACACAGCCGTTATCACCATGGAGACAGAAACATGGACATTAAAAGGGACTGCAGTTAGCAGACACTTTGTTTTAACTGCAGAGGTTTTGAGATTTCCACTCCATCCCCATACGATGGAGGAACTCCATCTGTGCTGCTCAGAGCCATTAAAATGGTCTTTAACGGCGTCCTGTCTCTAAAGAGACGACCCTGTGGCAAGTTTTCATTTGGAACTATCAAGGTTAAAAAAAATGTGAAAGCAGTTAACGGCGAGGTCTGTGGTTTATAACCTTTAAACCTCTGAGCACCTCAGGGGGAAGAGATTTCACTTAAATCACTGAAATATCCACAGACAACAAAATACTGCAGAGAATGGGTTGGATGACAGCGCCCTCTAGTGGTGACACTGCAGCACTGAATGACCACAGATCACCTGAGGCCAGGCGGACACTGGAGATGATGCTAATGGACGACGCACAGACAGAAGCTGGTACCTGACGCGCAGTCAGCAGATGTGCCCCAAGAGAAGCACAAACATCTGAGGGATCCACTGGAAGCTCGTGAGAAGCTCCAACAAACATGTCTGACTTTTTCAAAAGCAGCAACACTGAGACAGAAACTGGTCCACACACATGACCAAACACCAGAGAAGCTCCTGAAGTCCAGTTTGCCTCCATTCAGCCCTCCTACAGCCCGCCCACGAACCACAGGGGGGTTTATTGTACTTCCTGTCCACTGACACAAACACTACGTTCACGTTTATACTCGTATTAAACACCGTTAGAAAGCTCAGATTCATGTAGGTCGATTGATTCAAACCATGTCAATACAATCCCAACAGGAAGCTCAATAAACGCCAACAGCAGACAAACAAACATTTTAAAGTTAAGGCAACATTGAGGAAACTCACCGGTGATGTCTCTCATTGATCCACAGATCGATAAAACTCCGACAAAACGGTCTGAAACGTCCACAAAAGTCCAGAAGATCCACTGCAGGAACGATATTTAGTCCAAAACACGAACATAATCATACATAATAATCATAAAAAAGTTTTCTCTTTTCAAATTAGCAGGCCAAGTCCTCGACTTCCGTTTCTCTTCTGTGTTTCCCGCGTTACAACTTCAGAAACAGACACAGACCGGCGCCATCTTGTCTCCGGTTACTCTGTGGGGTCTCAGGTTTGAATGAAACCTCACTTGACCAATCACGATCTGTCATATGAAGCCCAGCAAGCAGAGAAGCCAATAACGAAATGGCCTCTGCCTCCTCTTCCATGTGCCGATCGAACCAATCACAACCATGTGCAGATGACTGACACTTCGAATCGCCAATGAAATTCTGAATATATCGCAGTGCCGCTTCAGTGAAGTACACACATGTACGTATATAGTTGTGTGTGTATGTATAGAAACATATGTGTGTGCGTACATATTTAGATATGTACGTATACATGTTCCGGGGTCGGGCCCCACCAGAGGGTCACCTGATGAGTCTGAGGGGTCATCACATGAAGTTCTGATCCAAAAACCCTTTCTTTTGTTGGACACTTGGACCTCTTTGGGCCGTCAGCAGGTCTTCAAATGAAACCTTGTGAAATGTTTGGAGGAGAAACGTTTCAGAAACACGATGAGGAGACACGACGACACACT
>JBBMOE010000062.1:1146850-1293517 GCA_037975065.1 Chaetodon trifasciatus | reverse complement strand
GTAGACTGCGCTCGCCTGTTGTAGTAGACTGCGCTCGCCTGTAGTAGACTGTACTCGCCTGTTGTAGTAGACTGTACTCGCCTGTTGTAGTAGACTGTACTCGCCTGTGAAGATGCTCTCTGACTGTGTGACTGTGGTACTCCAACAATAACGCCAATGTTCCTCGGTCAAGTTCAAAGATGCTCTGACTGGAGAACAGCCAGAGAGCACATTTATAGAATCCTACATTAAAGCCACTGATTCCATTCTATTGGCTTTGATCTCCAAAGGCACTTCTTGTTTTGTTTCAAATATCTTTACTGGCACCTACACTTTTTTCTTTTTTTTTTTCTTTTTTTTTAAATATCTTTATTAACTCCAAAAGAGAAAACAGTGACAGAACAACATTAGGAAGACAAAAAACACACTGAGAACAGTGAATACATGCAGGCCAGTTAAAAACAACAGTAATGATAATCACAATCATGATAACAATAATAATGGTGTGTGTGTGTGTGTGTGTGCGCGTGTGTGTGTGTGTGTGTGTGTGTGTGTGTGTGTGCGTGTGTGTGTGTGTGTGAGTGAGAGAGAATTCAAAATGGATAACCATCAGTGAAAAAACATGAAATGAATATTTATGTGAAAAATGTGGATTATTTGTTTTTTCCAAAGCAACACAAACATGACACAAAAGTTAGTTACACACAGAAGTGCGATTACAAACTGGTGGCAATGAAGCGCGAAAACATGGTGATAAAATGGTTCATTTCCAACATTATTTGAGGTTTGCTAAAAGCAAATATGTGTATGTGGTGTCACACATTGTGTGAATTGCATTTACACCAGAGATCCGAACACGATCCAGATGTGGTCAGACAGATCTGAACACATTCTGATCCCCCATCATCATCATCATCATCATCATCATCATCATCATCACGCATTTACGCTCTGAAAGAACATGCATTTGTCCGTATCTGGGTACAGAGTGCACTTTAATCTCAGGTGTAAACGTTTTTCTCAGCACTGCTTGGTCCAGTCATTACCATGGAGGAAGCACTCACTCCATGGCTTCACTCCCTCTGTCAGCCCTCATGGATTTCAGTTCCTGCTGGGTGGTGGACTGAGTTCCTGATGAGGAAGCTGTGTTCTCGCTGTCGCCTGGGTCCCGTCTGCAGCGCAGGACGCGGGGCAGCGAGCTGCGGAGCGCCTTCCTGAACATGGAGCTGGAGAAGACGTAGATGATGGGGTCCAGGGCTGAGTTCAGGAAGTTCAGCCCCAAAGACACGATGGTGAGCTGGGTGAAAGTGTAGAAGGAGGCACAGTCCCACGGGCGGTATGAGCGGATGACCCACACCCCGATGGTCGTCACCGTGGTGGGTAAGAAGCACACCATGAACACCGCCACGATGGCAGCGCACACTCGCATCGCCTTTCGCACCTTGTCGGTTTTTCCCATCTGGCGCTCTTTCAGGAACCTGGAGATCCGGATGGAGCAGAACAGCAGCATGGCCAGCGGGATGATGAACTCCAGCACTGTCAGGATACGGTGCATGCCCACCAGGATGATGATGGCTCGTGATGCCTCTTTGTAAGAAGTGAAGAAGAAGCACTGGGTACTGTTCCCACTGCCCTTGATGTGGCTGTAAGCCAGCATGGGAACACGTGGGCTGATCACCAACAACCAGACCAGCACTGACACGAATGCCGCCTGCCGCTTGGTCATGCGGTTAAACCGGTGGTGAGGGTGAACCACCTGTGCAAGAGGACTTAAAACGTCTGTAAAAGAATGTTTTATCAGGAAATGATGGGAGGTCTGGGGGGTCAGCAGAGGGTCCAGATCTGCCTGCTGAGGTTCAGACCTGCACTGACATTATTTCTGCCTCCAAAGCAGCTCAACGGCTCAACGGCTCGGCGTATGACCGGATCTAAACCTCCTGCGTGGGGTCGATAGTGTGGCGTGGAGTCGCGGTGGTCGGGTACCTTTCCTCCTCCAGGCTGGTGCTTCTGGTTGTCCGTGGAGCCGACCTTGGACCTGATGTTCTTCAGGTCTGGCATCGGCGCTGCGGCGGCCCGGGGATTTGGGCGTGGAACGCACCACCGCCACCTTCTTCACTTTGTTGGCCTCGGCCGCCGCCTTGGCAGAAAACGCCTGGCCGGAGGGGGACTTTGGGGTTCCAGGGCTGCTCTGTCCACTCTGGGCATCTTCAGCAGTTGGAGAATAAGCAGGTCAGAGGTTTGACGAGTCAGCAGTCATGGATGAAAGGAAATAACCAAGAAATGATGATGAATGAAATCAGAACAAACTCGCAGCTCTGTTTGGCTAAAAGCTGACCACGTCTGATCCAGGACAGACCGGATCAGACTGTGGCTAACGCTGATCTCTACCAGCTCTGCTCCTTTTACCTTTTTCATTTTTTGGAGTGGGGGGTTTCTTGGCACTAGCTGTATCACAAAAAATACGACACATCGTAAGTACTCCTTAAATCTTATCTGATAAAGCCACACAAATGAAAACGAAAGAAGCTTGAAACCGGATCAGAGAGGAAGTCCCGGTTCTGTACCTGCTCCAGCTGAAGCTTTGGCAGCACCTTTGGCTCCGGTGCTTTGAGGCTTCGCACCAAGACTCTGAAAATCAGCAACACAAAGAGCAGCTGGTTAGTTAGAGCAGAGACGTTGTTTTACCTCAGAAAGCTGCTTTTTCTTCTACGTGAATGTGAGGCAGCGATGAACGGACGAGGCGGCGGCCGCCGTTCACTCGACTGAGCGCAAACATCATCAAACATCAAGGTTCAACCAGGAGGCTCCGTCCTGAGCCCAGCTCAGGGCTGAACCCCACGCTGCACTCAGGCCTGTGCTTACTCCGGGCTGCCTGGGCCCCGCGCTGCCGGCTTTAACGGGGACGCAGCTGGGGCCGTTTCGGGCGGGGGCCTGTGTTTTGCTGCTCTTGGTGACTATGGATGGTCTTTTAAGGGAGGAGGTTGGTGTGGAGGCGGTTTGAGGCTTTTTCATGAGGAAAAATGAATAAAAAACAAAAGTTCTGATGACAAATGATGACGAAACAGAACCAATGAAAACGACCCATTGAAACCAAAAGATAAAAAGAAGGAACAGAACTGGGGAACTGATGTCCATGAAGACAAAAATAAAAGAAGAATATAAATATATATAACCAAAATATAGCCATGAATACCTTAACTTATAGTACAGAGGTCTTTTTTTTTAGCTAAATAGAATAAATTGCCTTTGTTTTGGAGATCACCTTGATAAGCCATTAGAGGAAACATGAAAATATTTAGTTTCTGTTGTACTGTGATCAGTTTTTACTCAACCTGGATTCACATAAGTGTGAGCATGTATGACGAGTCATGGAAATGTCAGCTGCAATGACCTACAATGAGTTTGCTTCTCCTTCTGCCGTCATGTTTTTGTCAGCTCAGTGAGAAATTTGATTTTGTGTGATGATGGAGTAAGTGAAAAACATTTCTGCTGAACTGATAGATGGAAACATGCTAACACCAACATACAGGCTTATTTAAAAACCAGTGAGAAGACAGAACAAAATTGGCACATTAAGGTAAGTGTTGTTGCAGATTCTGGGGAAAACCGCTAGAGGGCGGTGGACTCTAGATTACTGATGAACCCTCAGGTGTGCTGGAAGAAGGCTTCAGTGAACCTCTGAGGTTCTCTCAGGTGTTAGACAAAGCCAATCCAATGACTGAGAAGCTGCAGATGGAAGAAGAGAAGGAGTTGGAGATGGAGGAGGAGGTGGAGATGGGTGACCTGGACGTAGCAGTTCAGGAAGCTCTGTCATACCAGCACAAGACAACAGCTGCAGAAATTCAGAAGGTCTGGGCAGCAGTGAACGATCTTGAGAATCAGTGTGAGCACACTGAGCAAGTCTATCGAGACTATTGTGTCAAACTGGATGAGTTTCAGTCCACAGTGGACACAGAACATGTAATGAAGGAATATCTAGCTGAGGAGCTGCAGGAAGAGGTTCACCTGCTGAGGAAGGAGCTAGAGGCCGAAAAGACAACTGTGGCAGAGCTTCAGCACAAACTGGCTGAGGCTTAGCACGTCATCCACGACCAACAGAAGCTGATAGGAACAGAGATTTCCTGCATCACAGCCACCATGACACAGTCCATCTGTGATCAGAGGCGTCAGCTGCAACAGGACGTGGAGAAATCCACTGCAGTCAGTTTAGGAGAGGGATGTGGGACTGAAACCACAGAACCACCACACAGGAGAGCCTCCCAGAGCCTCCCGCACCTGAAGTCAAGCCCAGAAGCTGGTGGCGTCGCTGGGCCAGCGGTCTACTCCGCTTTGCCAGGCGGGTTGTAATGACACTGACATCCTTTAGGGCGTTAGCCATGTGACATCCTGAACCAACCAGCTGATGGAACAAGCAGCACCTCACCTCGTCCATCCAGGTCAAGCTGGGCAACCTTCCCCACTAGTTTACATCCTAAAGATGTATTCTAGACTCAAAGCTCAGCTGACCAAAAAAACAATGTACATATTTGGATGTGACGATTCGTTCATAACTCATAATTTGTATTTCTAATGACAGGCCAGCACGGTGCAGCGCTCAGCAGCCTCTCCGTGTCTGGGTGGGTTTTCTCCAGGTGCTCTGGTTTCCTTCTGGTTTCCTCCACCTGTCCTTCCCATGGAGGAATATTTAACATGGTAACAACAAAGAACACGACGCCAGGAACCCAAAATAAGAGTTTAATTGAGGATCATTTACAAAATAGCAGAAATACGTTAAAAATTGTTTTCCCCAGAGTTGAGCTTAAAAGAGCCGCCAGAGAAACGATAGAAAAGGTTGTTGAGCTGCTGTTTGGTTTTTACATTGTTGTGGTTCTGAAAGTGTTTTTGGAGCCTCAATTTGTGACGACTTCAACTTTTATTGTGAAGGAGTTCATGCAGCAGCCGCACAAAGTCGTTTTATGTATCAGGAAGAAGGGAAAGTCACTGCTGACCTTTCAAACTCTCACATTTTCATCACTGGAAAACCGTGTTTTCAACTGATAAAGACTCAGAAAAAATGTTTTGAAAGAAAGATTTCAGAAAAGTGTCGACACTTAAAGAGACTTTAAACTTTCATGATCCTTCAGTATAAAACACGAATGGTCTGCTAGTACCTCTGCTCCCTGGTTTGAAGCGTTTGGGCTCCCAAAGCTTCAAAGTGTCCGAACGAGCAGGAGGAACAAAGGGAAAATGGACATCTCCCAAAACATCAAACTTTTCTCATTTAACAGCTTCAGGGAGAAAAAACAAAAAAAACAGCAACAGCGACCCTGTGCTGGTGGTACAGTCCTGTGTGTGTGTGTGTGTGTGCGCGCGTGTGTACGTTAGTCCTCCCAGGCGAAGTCGTACGGCTGGAAGTCGTCTCTCAGCTGTTTGCAGCCCTCCTCCTCCTCCTCTCTGCTCTGTTTACACTCTTTCCAATCAGCTCGAGTCGGGATGTTCAGCAACGCCTCGCTGGCCAGAACCTCCCTGCACACACACATGCACGCACACACACATGCACGCACACACACACACACGCACGCACACACACACACACACACACACACACACACACACACACACACACACACACACACACACACACACACACACAGAGTATTGCTGTTAGGTATCAGAGTAAAAACACTGCAGGAGTGTGTTCTGTAATTTAATGCATGGACACTCAGCAGGACAAAGAGACGAGAGGAGGACAAACGTCTCCACAGGGGGACGCCGGGGAGCTGAAGGGGAGTGGGTGACTTTAATATTACCTGAGCTGCTCAGTGATTTGAATCTAGACCGGAGTGTGTGTGAGTGTGTGTGAGTGTGTTTGAGTGTGTCTCTCAGCCCCACTGCAGCAGTAATTACAGCTGCTGTCCTCTGAACTCACTGCTCCTCCTGTTTAGCTTTACATGTTGGCAGCGTTAAGAGTTAGCCGAATTAGCTGTTAGCAGCTCCTGTTTGCAGTGCACCCATTGTTACACTGATAACCATCAGTGGGTTACTGTGATACTGAAGAAAACTTAAAAAGGTGAAGATTCTCAGTGAAGTTCTGCAGTGTCTTCTTTTCTGTGATTTTGGATGTTTGTTGTTGAACATCAGACATTTTGACATCCTCAGGAGGTCTGTCACTGAATGGTATCAGTGTTTTGACTGATTCACATTGGACAGTAAGAGCTGGAGTCTGTGTGCTGAAGACGTTTAACAGTGTTTTTAGCTGTCAATCATCAGTTTCTGACGACGCCACATGCAGAACATTCTTGTGCTGTTTACCTTCCAAACTGCAGAGGAAAATGTTTCTGGATACGATAGTAGAGTTTCTCTCCTGAGTCCAGCTCCACGTAGAAGTACGGAGTCCCTGGAGGAGCAATCTGAGCGCACACACACACCACACACACACACACACACAGACACACACACACACACACACACACACACACACACAATAAATTCTGGCCTAATGCAGCTTTTATATTAACTGTATCATACTGAGTGTGTGTGTGCGTGTGCAGTTTTTGGATCCAGGTGTGTGCGCAGTGTGTTTACACACACACCTGTTTGAGGTCGGTGTGTTGAGGAATCTCCATGAGCTCCATCTGCTGCTCCTGAGCCTGGACCATGAACGCCTCCTTGATGTCCTCTGTGGCGCAGCGGTCCAGCGGCACCGGGACGACCTGAAGCGCGACGACACACACACCAACAGCTTCAACACGTGCCGCACGCCAAATATTAAAACCTTTACGGGAAATGAGTATTTCAGTGTTCTTGCTAAAATATTTTGCAAATTAATTGAAAATGAACATTTATTTGTTGCACTACCAACAAAGTGTTTCCATTCATTTAACAGCTGAGTGGATTTTCTTTCTCAAAGGTAAAGCTGCGTGAGACTGTGACAGCGCAGCACCAACGATCGCCTCTTTAAGCAACATCTGGCACTTTTTAAACATTTCTGTGAGCCATGAAACTGTGACGGCGTCATTCTGGACTTCCTCTGTGCTGCTGTGACTCAGCATCAAACTGTGTGTTTCCACCTGAAGCTGCAGGTGCTGGCTTCTGTAATTCCTCTCAAACAGCACACAGCGCTCTCCTCTGCTCTTGTAGAAGCTCTTCAGGGCCGACTTGTACTTCTCCATCTCCTCCACCACCTCCGAGCTGAGCTCCACCACAGACTGGTAGTGGCCGATGGGGAGGATGAGCATGTGTTGAGGAGTCAGGCCGCCCTTCGCCATGGCCAGGTAACACTGCCGGCAAGCCAGACAAACAGGGTTTATCACCACGTGGTCAGCTGATGCTTCGGCTCCATGACCGACGGTCTAAACTCACATGTGTTCCTATGCTGATGACCAGGTGTTTCTCCACCTGAGGACTGGCCAGGCAGAACCAGCAGGGACCAGAAGGCTGAGCTGCACACAGTAAAACAGACAACTCACTCACAAAAAAACATTCTTACAGGGTCACTGTCACAAATAATAATAATAATGATAGGAAGAAGAACAATCGTGTGACACCATCATACCAATAAGATGTAATACAGTGTTATCAGGATTTGAAAGTCTCATACTGTTGCAGCCTTAACTGTGAACAAACATCCAGAAATCCACTAAGAAATACAAAAACAAGACAATTCAGAGCTGAGAATGGTCACTTTTTGAAGTTTTCTGTGTCCTCCAGTGACAGCTGTCTGTACGTCAGAGGGTCCACTGGAAACAGGAAGTGCTGATAATGGCACCAATTAGCAAAAATCTAGAGTATTTATGGCGTTTTGCTCCTCATTTTGGTCCATAAATAGACGTATATGTTGCTGTTAGCATGTTTCCATTCATCAGATTAGTAGGAACTTTTCTAATTTCTTTCTAACTTTCACACAAAAGTGAAAATTCACATCGAGCTGATTGAAAAAGTGGAAGAAAAAGGACTTCAGCGCCTGAACGGACGGCATTTAAGTTCAGGGAGGACCAGCGAGTGATTCTTCAGACTCTGATCTGCCTCGACGCTGATTTCTCTGACGGGAATGTTTCCCTGGTTGGACTCACGGTGCCTGCGGGGCTGTTTGGGCTGTCCGTCTCTGTCTTGCTGCTGGTCTCGTCCTCGTCCGTCTCCGTCTGAATATCTCTTCCTGCCGCGGCCCCGGGGTCCGCCGCCCTGCTTCCCGCTCATGTCAAAGAAGTACTGACGGGCCGGCTCCTGGAGAGATGACGGGAAAATTCATTTTCTATTCTGTACACACACACGCACACACACACACACACACACACACACACACACACACACACACTCTCTGCACCTCTGCCTCTGCAGTGCTGAAGCCTGTCTTCTGTTTGTCCGTCTTGTCTCTGTCTTTGGCGGAGCATCTGTAGGGACTCTCTGTCACGTCCTGCGGCTGCTTCACCAGCTCTGACGGATCCATGGTCTTCATGGGGATGATGTTGAAGGCGTACAAATACTGCAGCGGCAACGCAGGCAGACAGACAGACAGACAGACAGACGGCTCAGAGTGTGATGGTGTTACTGTCTGTCAGAGGCTTTTAAAGTCTCACACTGGGGGGCCGTTAGCCTGAAATTGTTTACATTTTTGGCAAATTGTCATTAAAAGTTTGCTGAATTAGCTGTTAGCAGCTCCTGCTAAGTTCTGAACCATCTTTTTTCAATAACTTCAATCAAATTCACTGATGTTTGTACATATCAGACATCTCAGATCCCACCCCTTCCTCCTCCAGGGACTGTAAGGCACACTGAAAACATGTGTGAAGACAAACACACCTTCTTCTTGGCGGGGTTGTTGACGGTTGCCAGGGCGATGAATCGGCTGACGTGCTGAGCATTTTCCTGGAGAACGACGTGATTCCTGAGGATGGAAAAAGAAACCCGTGAACAGAGGTGTCAACACGTGTGAATCACTCGGTCTGCGGGGGTGGAGGAAGGTTTGAGATCTTCACTGAAGTCCCAAACAGAAGTCTACCTGTAGGGCAGTCTTTCATAGTGAGCGCCCTCTAGTGCAGCAAAGTGGTATCGAGGTTTCAGTTTGTCGGCGACGCTGGCGATGGAGCCGCTTCCACAGGACTTTGTGTTCACTTCCTGCCACAGAGACACGTGAAAAAGCAGAGTTCACTCCTGACATCTGGTCCACGCCCGCTTAAAAACGGACCTTAAATTCATGCTGGACTTGGTCGTTACCGGGCTGTTTCCGTACTGCCACACTCCTCGGGGCCACTGTGACGTCAGCAGGATGTCGACGCCTCTGAACTTGGAGCTGCTGGTCAGCGGGGCCACGAGGGCCGACAGATCTTTGGACGTGAAGCAGTGAGCCGGGGCCGGCTCCTGCAGGGCCTCGCGACCGCTGACGTAGGCGATCTGTAATCCTGACACGCCCGTGAACACACCTCGCCGACCTGGAACACAGACCGACACGTTTAATGAAGGAAACTTTAATGTCAAACCAAAGCTGGAGACATTTTCCCGCTTCTGATCGTTCCTCGCTCCTCGATCCAGTCTGCCATCATGAGGAATTTAAGTTAACATGAATGTTTTTGGGTAAAAAACTAGCTCAATATTCTTTCTTGAGTGTTAAGTGAGAACAAAATGCTGTTAAATTACCTGGAAAATACAACGTGTTTGACACTTAACTGCATCCATGCTTTCCTCACTCCCTCCATTACTTTCCTTTCAGGGAACCAGAGTCTTACCCAGATATGTGATGTTGTCAGCCAGCTCACAGCCGTCAGCGCTGGGGAAACTCTTCACCGTCTCCTGGCTCGCCGCTCCGAGGATGTAGGTGTGGATGGGAGCTGAGGAGGCACAAAAGAAGAAGCTTAGATAGAGAAGCAAGAAGAACCCTTCTGTGGGAGCAGAAACCTGATTTCCTCATCAGCCAAACCAAAATTTATCAGCCTGTTTTTCACTGTTTCAATGAGATATTTCTTTTTCATTTCATTTTTGTATTTATTTAATTTACAATGAGGGGAGGTGATGCAGTGAAGGTCATGGCAAAAAGTGACGGTTTAAGTCGAGAACACTGAGGTCACATGACCCGACGCTCAGACAAATGAACCGCCATGATGCCTCATAATGACCCACACTGAATTATTTAAAGAAAACCTGCTTTAAAGTTGCTTTTCTGAAGGTTTTTCTGTGTTTGACTGAACAGTTGTTTCTCCAGATGTTTGCACCTTTCTTCGCTCCGGTTTTGTACTGCTGCCACTCGGCTTCGGCCTCTGGGGTTGTCCCAAAAAACTCTCCAACACACAGCAGCAGCTGCGAGGAAACAGCAGCACACATCAGGCGACAGTGCAGTAACTGTGAAACATGAAAAGAGAGCAGATGGAGCAAACGGACTCACATCGAACTGCCCGGTCTTCTTCTGGATGGTCTGGACTCGGTTGAACAGACTGGTCAGTCTGCCTTCGACGTCCCCACAAGCCAAGCTGCAAACAGACACACTTCAATACCTCAGTCTGTGTCTTTGAACACGAAACACAACACTGCTTTGAAGGAGCATTTCACACTCACGGACAACATTTCAATACACGACCTTTACGCGCACTTTTACATCAGTAACATAAACATTTCCTCTGCACTTTGTACTGGTTTTAACTTCCAGTGGCAGATTAAAATGTGGATGCAGCAGACTAAGTTGTCCTAAAGGACATGGATTTGGTGGAGTGGGTGTATTCCAAAACTTTCAGTCTTATGCTTCTTCCTCGCGTCCTCTGATGCGCACAAACGAGCCGAGGAGCCGCGCGGCCTTAAACTGTCTGTGTTTTGAATGAGGTTCCGCGTTGGATTCATTCGGACCTTGAAGGCAAATCAAACAACTTCAGCTGCTTTTAAAGTTTTCATAAATACTGTTTTCCAGCGTATCCACAAATGCTTTTATGAAAGTGTTTTACTGGACAAATCTAACAGACAGCCTGTAACATCATGGCTCAGATCAAACAAACTACAAACCATCACAGATTCAACCACATTTAAGCGGATGAAACGTCGTTAAAACCAGTTTAAATGTCCGTAAAGTTAAACTTACACTCTCACTGGCTGCTCCCCCATGTCTTGGCTAAATTACAGCAGAAGTTGTTAAAATGTGTGATTTGGATTTTTGCAGCTTGAACGTGCGGTTCGTCGCCAATAGTTCTCCGATCGAAATTACAGCGGAACCTTTTCTGTCTCAGCAAATCATCCACCATTTACGGACAAAGTTAGCTGCGAAATAAACACTAAAAAAATACCAGTTATTTGTACTGTGACATCGATTTATAACATCAACTCGATATTATTTAAGTATATCAAAAAACAAATAAGTCAGGTTGTTACCCGGACAGATTTTTTCGCGGAGAGGATGGTTGCCAGGTTTGACTCTTAAACGCAATCGAAATGTTTTGGCTCCAAAACAAATAATTACAGACTTTAACCATATAATCACAAACCAAAAATGCACTTACGAGCTTTTTAAAGAGCTTTGGTACACACACACACTCCAAGCTTCATCAGTGAAATTCAAGTCAAGATTATTTCCACGTTGAAGAATTAACTTTTACACTCAATTCAAATTCAACACTGGTTGAATTTTCAGTTAAATTTTACTGTCTGTGAAATGAATATGATAAATCATCAAGTCTGTTAAAACGTGCGAGCTAAATTGATATCTGATACACAATTTCTGTTCTTTTATAATCTAAAATATACATAAACATGAATAGGCAAATTGCTTCATCTGAAAAAAAAATGGTGAAAAACAATTTCCTAAATCCCGAAGTGACATCTTTAAATGTTATTGTCTTACTTTGTTGAACTAACAGTCCAAAACCAAATACATTCAATGTACTATGACAATATAAAACACAGAAACAACTGAAAATCATCACAATTGAGACGCTAACTTTCCAGTTTACGGATAATCTTATTATCTGGCAACCCGCCGGCCCTCGGACGGCCGGTCCTCCATCCTGGCACTTACCGTCATCCTGGTAACTCACAAGTCCCCGGACCAAAAACAGGAAGTAAGTAGCCAAATCAAAAGTAAAAATTCACTTTCTGTTTGGTAGTCGGAGCCGGGGGGCGCGCTGAAAGAGCTCAAAGTGGGAAAAATCCAGAAAAAATCGCCGGAACACCGTCAAACCGCACAGACGCCATAAGCTTCACCTTGTCGACGAACATGGCGCCGGACATTTTTCGTCTTTCATTTAGCTGGGCTGCTAGCTGGATGCCAATGGTTAGCATCTGAGCTCCATCAATAGCGGGATACTGTGTGTGTCCTGGAAACGTCTTTTAACACAATCACCTTCGTGATTTTATGTATTCAGACTAGAGTGGCTCGAATTGTGTCGTCGGTGTAAATAAAGGTTTTTAGATTTTGGATTTAAAGTCGTTCATCTCTGCGCTGGATGCCAGTGTTTTCGGCTGTGTGCCAAATTGCGATGCACGGACCAAACTCAATTCAAAAATAGACCGATTCTACACAGTCTTACTGAATGACGACAAATAACTCCTTTACTGATTTTGATTTTAACTGAAAGCTTCTTAAAAGAGATCCATCCTCATTTCGGCTTACATACTGTCCAACAAGCACAACACATTCGACCACATTATGGTCTGTCTGCCGGGATGGGTTGGTGCTCGGCTCCACAGTGGATGGCGGCAGAGAGTAGGTTAAGGTCAACATAGAGTTTTAGATTTTCAGTAAAATTATTCAGGTGTCACTTCTCAAACGAGTTTACTGATCCTAAGTAATGATAAGTAAAATATCATAAGTACTATTGTGGGAGTTGAATGCCTGTACCGGTGTGCAGTTTGGCTCTAAATAGGTACAAGTTTTGAACGGAGTTTGGTAATAGTCTAACATTTCTGTCTTGCTGATCGCCAGAACTGCATTCAATACACATTATAGCTTGTCTTTAATTTGATACACACCATCCAGCCTCCAATTCAGCACATGTGCTCTACAACAATCACAACATGCATCTAGAAGTCAGATAACTGTGAAGCATTCAGCTTCCAGTAAAATGTGAGGCAGCTCATTCTGTAGGTTTGGACTTTTATTAAAATATCCATCATGTTTAAAAATCACATCTACCCCGAATTTACCAGTCCAATCTAAGGATACATTTAATATTTTAAGTCATGATTTTGGAGTGAAATAGCAGTGAGAGTGGGTTACAATGCTTTTTCATGGGTTACTTATGAGCTGCGATACTGTACACAACATGACAGTTTTCATGGTTTTGGTGTTCCTGTCATGACTTTATTAAAATGAATTAAATAACACAAAACTCACATAAATGCCTTAAAACTGAATAAACGTCCCATTTTAAGAACTGACAGTAACTAAACTAATGTTCATGATGTGACTGATGATTATTCCCACTGTTGATCAATCTGTTGCTTATTTTCTCAACAGATTAGTTTGGTCTATGAAATGTCAGAAAATGTCCGTCAGTGTTTCCCAGAATCCAAGATGATGTCCTCAAATGTCCTGTTTTGTCCACATCACAAAAAAGTTTACTGTCAGAGAGGAATGAAGAAACCAGAAAATATTCACATTTAAGAGGCTGAAATCAGAGAAATTTGACTTCCCTTTTCTTAAAAAATGACTCAGGCTGATCAATCGATTATCAGAATAGTTGCCAGTTAAGTGAATTCTGGACAGTTGATTGGTTGATTAATCGTTTCACTGATCAGCAGGTTCACGATGAGCTCCGCCGCAGAGGACGACGAGGCCGCGGCGTTACAAAGCGTCAAGTCCGTCACGCTCACGCAGGACAGCGACGGAAGCATCATACTGCACTGTCCTCCCAACGGTGGGGAGACACACATACACACACACACACGCACACACACACACACACAGTGTCTTTCTTCCTGTATTTTATTTCCTTTTCACTCTATTTGAATCAAAGCCCATCGAGCATTCACTTTGTATTAATTACAAATCAGAGGAGCTGTGGACAAAATCAATCAGAAACTATCCTGATCATCAGTTAATTCAGTCATTTTTCAAGCAATAAAGGCAAAAAATCTTATCACGTATGATAAGATGTGAGTGTCAGCTGGAGAGTCGGTCAGACAGAACAAGAGATTTTAAGATTTTAGGAGAATATGATGTGAAAAAATGTGATTTTTCACTTTTTTCTGACATTTTACGAACAGTTAACAGATCAGTCGTGAAAATGATCGTTCGCTGCAGCTTCAGTGTAAAGAAGCCTGTGGTCCTCTGATAGTCCAGAACATGTGTGTTAAGTGTGTGTGTGTGTGTGTGTGTGTATGTGTGTGTGTAGATGAGGACTCGGAGCCCCTCCAGAAGAAGCTGCGTCTCTCCACAGACGAACAGGACGACTCTGACGCGCCTCAGTTCTCTGTGGTCACCTTACCGAGTGAGACGCACACATTTTACACTGTAACATAACAACATCCACCCGAACCTCAGGGACACCAACACTTACACCGTCAGTCACACCATCAGGTACAACAAACCCTCAGACTTCCCTTCAGAGACGTGAGGACCGGGCGATGCGTCCTCAGTCTGCAGGTGTAACCTTTCCTGCGTGCAGTCGTCTCATCTAGAAACAAAAGTAACATCAGTCATCAGTCGAGTCGAGTGTTAACTGGTCTGTAACTGAAGGTTCACGTTCACATTTGACAAAAGTTGTTTATCCGTACAGCTCAGTGTGGTTTTACATTTCACATAAAGCTTGGTTTAGCCACTTCTCAGATTCTCTGTAACTATAAAAAACTCTTACAAACTAATGAAGCTTTCGGGTGAATAAATTCTTCCCTGCAGCTGAAAAAGCTTTTTCTTTCTTCTCTTCAGTGTCGGAGAACAACGAAGGCTTCGAGGTGACGATGACGGCCACGGCAGAGGCTGATCTGTCGGAGGACGGCGTCGCTCAGATTCAGGCACGGACAAACCTTCTTCTTCTTCTTCTTCTTCTTCTTCTTCTTCTTCTTCTTCTTCTTGGGTGAACCAGACCTTTGTTTTTAGGTTTTCAAAGAGCTCGTCTTATTCACTGGTTTTCTTTACAGTGCATTGGTGACGCAGTGAGACGAACCAAACTTCATTCAAAAATCTGACAGTTTAAGCTCAAACTGATTGTTTGCATTTCTGGGTTGATAAGTTCTTCAGATGAGTGTTCGCTGATTGAAACAGTTTGTGGTTTTGATCTGAAAAATGTCTTTGTGTGTGTGTGTGTGAGTGTAGATTCTGCAGGAGGATGAGGACTCGCTCTCGCCCAATCAGAAGACAGAGGTGTCACCTGTCAGTCAGGCCTGGTTCACGACCAAAGAGGACAAAGACACGCTGGCTAACAAAGGTGCAGAGAGGGGCGACCTGCAGGCAGGACTCGGGGCTGAAGCGCCCTCAGGTTTCAGGGTCGAGTTCAGTCAGTAAGTGTGAATGAACGCTTGTGTTTGATGCCCTTTTCAACATTTGTTCAGGTCATAAGTGGAAACAGGGCATGTGGTCCAAAGAGGAGATCGACATTCTGATGAGCAACATCGATCGATACGTGAAGGTGCGCTTCTTTTCCTTTTTTCTGCCTGGATTTAAAGACGCTCTCTGCACACGCTACACGTTTCGCTCGGCCGTGTGTGTTTCAGGGCCGAGGCATCGACGACCCGGCGGAGATCATTTTCGAGATGTCCAAAGAGGAGAGGAAGGATTTCTACCGCTCTGTGGCTCTGGGCTTGAACAGGCCGCTGTTCGCCGTCTACAGACGAGTTCTGCGAATGTACGACAACCGGAACCACGTCGGCAAGTGAGTCTGCGAGGAGGAGGTGGCGGGAAACGAACCGCAGCTCCGCCGTTCCCTCAGTTTGACCAGTGATTTGTTTTTCTCTCTCAGGTACGCTCCGGACGAGATCGAGAAGCTGAAAGCGTGAGTCACACCTCCGTCTGTCTCATGGAAGGTGTTTTAAACAGACCTGAGTGAGTTGTTGATGTGTGGAGTTTGTGTTCAGGCTGAGGGAGAAACACGGGAACGACTGGGCGACCATCGGGGCGGCTCTGGGTCGCAGCGCCTCGTCCGTCAAAGACCGCTGCCGGCTGATGAAGGACACCTGCAACACAGGTACAGAGCCGGGTGGACTTATGGGATATTAGTTTTCACTTTTGACAGAGCTAGGCTAGCAGTTTCCCCCTGCTTCCAGTCTTTGTGCTAAGCTAAGCTAACACACGCACATGGAGCTGATATTCATTCGTTCATTCATGGATCAGTGTCGTCTTTTTGTCCAACAGGTAAATGGAGCGAGGAGGAGGAGAGACGTCTCGCCGAGGTCGTGTACGAGATGGCGGGCGTGTCGCCGGGGTCGGCGGTCACCGGGGGCGTTTCCTGGGCGACGGTGGCCAATCAAGTTCGCACGCGCTCAGAGAAACAGTGTCGGTCGAAGTGGCTGAACTACCTGAACTGGAAACACAGCGGAGGAACGGAGTGGATGAAGGAGGACGACCTCAGCCTCATACGCAGGTGTGTGTGTGTGCGTGTGTGTGCACATGTGTGTGTGTGTGTGTGTGCGTGCGTGTGCCAGCATAAATAACTCCTCGCTGTGTTTCAGGATTTCGGAGCTGGAGGTGGAGGACGAGAATGAGATCAAGTGGGAGGATCTTGCAGGCGGGTGGAGCAGCGTCCGATCGCCTCAGTGGCTGCGATCCAAGTGGTGGAGCATCAAGAGACAAGTAGCCAATCACAAGGAGATCCCCTTCAGCGGTATATGTACACACACACACACACACACAATTGTCCTAACTTCCTCCTTGATATTATTAAATATGACATCATTATTACTATAACACTCACGTGTGTGTGTGTGTCTGTCCAGTCCTCCTGAAAGGTCTTCAGGAGCTGATGGCGTCCTCCCAGACGTCATCAGGACCAGGAAGTCCCTCCTCGTCCTCGCTCCAGATCCGACTCACCCGATTGGAGGAGAGCGGCGGCAGCCCCGCCCCCAGCTCTGTGGCCGCCCTGCAGATTCCCGTTCAGATCCCGCTGCAGATCACACACCTGGGTGAGGCTCCGCAGCTGTGTGTCTCACTGAGCTCCGTCCTGTTCGGTGTCTCCACGCGGACACTCGACTGTCTCCTGACCGTCGGTCTGTTTGTCTGTCAGCTTCAGATTCTTCAGCAGCAGCCAGCGACAGTGAAACCATCACTCTGAACACAGGAGCCCTGCAGACCTTCGAGATCCTTCCTGTAAGGACGACACAAGGACTTCAGTTCCAGTTTAAACACAGATCAGAGGACTTTGGACAAATGGAGACCTTAAATTGTCTCTGTCTTTCTTTCTATGAAAAATGTCCTTTTTTATTCCTTAAGAGGAGTTTACTCATCTTTTCTGTTCCAGTCCTTCCACCTGCAGCCCACCGGCACCCCGGGGACCTACTACCTCCAGACCACGTCCAATCAGGGCCTCCCGCTCAGCCTCTCCACCAGTCAGGGCCTTCCGCTCAGCTTAGCCAACAACAGCACGGTTACCCTGACGACGGGCTCCTCTCCCTCATCACACGAACACATCATCCTTCACAGTCTGTCGGTCAGTTTGGATTCAGAGTGTTTGTGGTGATTTCAGTGCTGCTCTGTGTGTACAGGAGGTAACGTGTGTGTGTGTGTGTGTGTGTGTGTGTGTGTGTGTGTGTGTGTGTGTGTGTGTGTTCCCTCCTCAGTCGGATGGCCTCTGCTCCAGTGACGGGGTCATCATCCAGACCGTCACCTCTGACCCCGCGTCCTCAGACCCCCTTGGCCAATCACAGCTGGTTGTGGAAACGGAGGGGCGGAGCCAGGACGACCGCCTCGAAGCCACAAGTCTCCTGGAGGGTTCAGAGAGCGTTGTCACAGAAACTCAGGAGCCAATGACGGATGGCTTCACTGACAAGGTGCAAACATGGAGCTTCAGTGTTTTCTTTAATGCAGCTGCACGATACACATGCTTTTATTTTGAAAAGACAACTCGAGATAATACAGCAGATATTTGTCTGTCAGGAGCTGAGTTCCCCCTCTGTCGAGGCTCCAGTGGTGCATCCTGGGATAACATCTGGCAGTGCCGTGTTGATTGTGTCTCCTCCCAACATCAGCAGTACACTGACAGGTAACACACACACACTCACACACACACACACACACACACACACACACACACTCATTTTCAGCGTGATGACGTTCCTTCGCTCTCTGTCTGTCCTCAGATCCCATCTTGGAGAACCAGGAAGGCTCAGACTGAGCTGGACTCCCATCGCTGTGGATGGTGATTAAAGGCTGGACGACGGGAGGAGGCTACTTCCTGTCTCCTTCTTCTTCTGTGGTGAAGACCCAGCTGCTGCACAGGACATCACTACCACCTGCAAAGACTCCACCCGTCTCCCGTTAAACCAGGACGTTTACGCCTGTGAAACAGACTCGGCTGAAGCTGAGAGTGTCGATGAAGCTCCGTGCTGAACCCCTGGATGAAATGTGAATGCAGCGCTGCAGGAGGCCGGCCGTCACCGCGTCCTCGCAGCCTCCGCAGTGCCAAAGAGACTCTGAACTGAGCCCCACCCGGACAGACCCTGAACTGAGCCCCACCCGGACAGACCCTGAACTGAGCCCCACCCGGACAGACCCTGAACTGACCCCCCCACCCGGACAGACGAGTGTGTCAGCGACAAACTCTGAAGTGTCAAACTGAACAATTCTCCTTTCGTCAGGATTGTAAGAACAAAGTTTCAGTTAGTTTGTCGCTTCCTTTTAAATCACGATGAGCCTCATTTATTTATAATAAACTTCATTCAGACTTTATTTGTTTCTCTGTTGTGTTTTACTCTTCAGTTTTTCTGCTTGAGTTTTATTTTTAAAACAGCTCAGTACAAAATACGACTTTTTCTTTGAAAGTGGAGCTAAAAACGTTTGCTAAGCTGGGAACCAGTGTGACGACAGAAAAACACTGAGAGCTCGTCAAATGTCCTGCTGTCGTGGCAGCTGCAGGTCGGTCCACCTGAATCCTCTTTTAGAGACTGTTTGTTCACATTTGGGCAAATTAAACATTAAAAATTTTCTGAAGTCACGATTAGCGGTTCCTGTTTGCGGTGTTAAAACAGCTGGAGGACTTTGACGATGTGACGATTTTCAGGTAAATTCTGAAGCATCGATTTTTAATGACTTCTAAACAGATTCATGGACACTTGTGCACATTAGAGATAATTACATCTTTGGGAACTATTTAAAATGCACTTTCCTCCATCTTTTTACTCATCTGATTGACTTCTCTGCTGTTTGTTTTATGAATACAGAACACTTTATGTGACAGTCTGGAGGAGAGACAGAAGAAAACATGAGCTTACAGAATCTTTGAACGTGTAGTTCTTCAGGGAGAACACTGGGAGGCAGCGTTGTCATGTTTTACCTCTGGAGAACGGATCGTTAACTGGCTGACAATCAGATTTAAAAGATTTACTGGAGGAAAAAATAATGTTGAGCCATCAGACAACTGTGAATATCAGCAGTTTTGTCTAATACACAAAAGTCAAAGAAGTAAAACAGAAATATAGAAGTACAAATACTTACCAAACACCAGGAGGATTATTGAAACTTGTTGTCAGCAGGTGGAAGCTCTGTAGAAAAAACTGGATCAGTGTTAGTGTGTTTTATTCCTCTAAATATTCCAACACATTCAACACAAAGAAATGATGACTGTGAGTCAGAACAAACATTAATGAAAACCATTTTTTCCTCCTGTGAAACATCCAGACTGGACCAGACGAGGAGGCTCAACGAGGCTGAAGTCTGAAGCTGTGCTGTCCCTCAGAGGACCAGAATATTAGACTCAAATTAAAAAAAAAAGTACTGATACTTTGAAGAAATTTTACTCAAGTAAACCAAAAAGTACTTGTGTAAAAATCTGCAGTAAAATAAAATCTGCTCAAACATTATTGTGGTACATTGTTAAAACATCTTCACGCTGCATTAAATGTTCATGTGTACATTAGCAGGACAACAACAGCTCTGATGTCCAGAATAAATTCATCTCCACGACGACTCTTCTCAGCCACCGACTATGAACGTACTTAAAAACAGAAACAGAAGAAACGACGACTGTTCTGAGGTCTGCAGTTAAAACACGGCACAGAGGACTGTTTTCAGAAGCAACATTTAATATCAAAGAGTACAAAAGTAGAAAAACCCCACATTTGGCAAAAATAAAGTCTGAATGAGGGAACAGTGCAGAAGGCCGCTGAGTTTCAGGACGAGTGGGACGTTCACTGACCTCTGACCCCACGTTAAAAGAAGCGTCTCACAGCTGCGGAGCTGCTCTGAACTGGTGTGGGTGTACTCTGTGTATAAGTATGTGGACTGAGTATGTGGCTGAGGGTTCAGCTGTCCCATCTCGCAGATGGACGTCACAGGTTTGATTCCCAGTCATCACGTCGTCCTGGTTTTTCATTAAACTGGTGGTTTCTAACCTTTTTGGCTTGAGGCTGTTTAAAGCAAAGCCTCCTCGTGACCCCATCAAAGCTCTGGACTTATAAGGAGCCTCTTTTTTCTATGATTTCTAGGTATTTCTGCCGTCCAATGGGGGGTCTCAAACCGCAGGAATAAACAGGATGGTTTAACCTCCCATAAACCTGACGTAAGCAGAAAGAATGAACGGCTGCGTGAACATGTCTGATGACTCAGTTTGATCCTCCGGGGTCCTAAACGCACCTCAGTGAGTTCACACAGATGATTAATGTGTGTCCTCATCAGGATTCACAGCTCACCTTGTCATTTTAACACTCTGCTTCTGTAATGCCCTTAAATATTAGCCTCTCTAAAAACATTCAGTCCCTGCAAGTGCTACTTTTAAAGTGCTCCTCCTCCCATAGAAAATTACACGGTGCAGCTAAAACCACACTTAATGACCCTCATCGCTTCCTACGCTCCTTCACATGCTGAAACATCTCAGCGGGGAGGACGAAATCCTCAGGCAGCAGAGCTCTGTCCTCCTGTGAGCCCTTTAAATACAATCCACATTTAAGATCTGTTTATTCCTGTGAGGCTGCATAACTGAGCTCTACAGCCTCTACAGAGCAGGGAGGGGGCAGCGTGTCGCTGCACTTTGTGTTTTTAATTTCAACTCTTTGTTCCCCTGACTTTTCTCTCTGTCTTTTCCCTTAAATCAGAACGTTTTCTTATGGAGTTCTTAATGGTCTTAGGATGGGGCTGAGTGAGATCTGCTGTGAGGTCTGATAACAGAATTATGGTGAAATCTTGCAGCCAAATAAAGAGTTTTCTCTTAAACTGCTGCCATCTGAGAACCTGTGTGCAGTAAATCTGTGCAACCTTTTTGTGTCATGTGTGTAAAAGTGAGTTTCCACCACCGACCAACAGCTAAACGTCTTGACCAGTGACTGTAAATGAAGATGCCTGAATAATAAGAAATTATTATTTACTAGGTAAATATTAGGTAAGAACTACCTAAAACGACAGAAACCATATTTGTCGTGTACTTTAATTTTTTTTAGTTTGACTCCTGCTGTCCAATCCGCTAACAGGGAGTGGTGGGATTTACGACCTATACTACTGTCGGGCCACCAGGGGGCGATGGAGAAATTTCGGGCTGTCATGTTGTCCATCTTTATATACCGTCACTGGTCTTGGTCTGAGTTAAACCTCTGATGGAGCGTAAACTGCTCCACAGATGATGAATGGTTTATGAGGCTGGAGTCTAGTTAGCAAACCTGCTAGCTAGGCTGTTGCGACTAGCGTTAGCATGTTCCCATTTGCATTGCATATTAGCTGTTAGCACTCCAGCTACAGTACTTCGTCAGTTATTACTTTATGGTTTTATGTGACACAGAACAAATGCTAACGCAGTATGTCCTCGTACACAAGCTGGCAAGTTAGCAAGCCAGCTAGCTTAGCCATTTTGACACTGTAATTGCAATGTTGCTGGCTGTTAGCCTGTTAGCTTGTCAGCTAGAGTAGATCACCTTGTACACAGCAGATGTTTTGACTGAGCACAGCAGGAAAAACACAGGTGTTACTAAACATTATCAGCAGCTCTGTTCTGTTCAAGTGTCCCCGTAAACCGTGACGCTGTGAAAATGTCCTCTGTGGAAAAGGCCTGTGAGGAGTCACCCGAGGCTTCCAGAGCCACATATTTGGCGAGGACACCAGTGACCAGGGCTTTACAGTCCACCCCGAATCACCCCTTCGCCCTCAAATTACAGTTTTCCAGTGGAGACGAAGCTGGTGATGAGTGCTTCACCCAGATTCCAGACTTCAAAATACCTCTTCAGAAACCTCTGACAGACAACGTGCTCTTGGTCTTTGTTTTCTTGGAGGTCACTGGGAGCACCAGGAGGCTTCAGTCAATCAAGGATCGTAGCGCCGCCACCAGGCCGAGCCCCACGCCGAGCCCCGTGGACGCCGGCCTGGTGACGGCTCCGCCTGCCCCCAGGTGTAATGTGCTATTACAGGAAGGGGTGGGGAGGGCTTGGGAGAGGTTAACTGGTGTGCGCCTGGTCGTCTTGGTTATATGGCGCAACAGGAAGTCGTGTTTCATGGCGGAGTAGTTATCAGGACCATACGGGACGTTAAGTGTCTCCGTCAAAACCTCGTGACCCGGGTACGTCACCTGTCAATCACAGAGACCAGAAGTTAGTGTCACACCATCGTTTAAGTGTAATAAACGTGATGTCATATAAATGCTCATGTTCAGACAGCTACTCTGCTAAGCTAGTTAGCCTGTCAGGAGCATCAGAAGTGAAACTACTGCTTCTAAAAACAGAATCACTGCGTTGTTTACTGTGAAACTGTAGTTTCCCGGCAGCAGCAGTCTGTAGTATTCTCCATGCTGATTGGTCCTGAACGGACACATATTCCTGCGACCTCTGACCTCCACCACTGCATTCTGGACTGGCAGCCCAGAGCCATCGAACACACGACCTTTGACCCCTGAGCACGAACACACACACACACACACACACACACACACACAGGTAGGTGATTATTAACGGATCCTGGTTCAGTTCCAGTTTAACACCAGAGAGACGTACAGGTGATCACAGACAGGTGACGAGACGGACAGGCAGACAGGAACTGACCCAGGTGGACCTGCTGGATGAAGGCCAGCAGCGCCTTCCTGTTCTCCGTCCACAGAGCAGGAAGTTGTTGAACTGGAGGAAACTTGCAGCAGGAAACCTCCAGAGTCAACTCCAAACACTGAGCCCACACATAGTTATAGTCCTGCATCCCACCTGCGCACGCACACACGCACACACACACACACACACACACACACACACACGTTCAGATTCAAACAGAAACAGTGTGTTTATCTGACATTAATTCACACACTCTGGCTCCGTAGGAACAAGTTTCCTTTGTGGCAGCATGTGTGGACACCGTTGGGACATTCAGTCAGTCGCTGCTGATCTGCTGTTTCCTACAGTTTTACACATCTCAAAAGACGTTGCCATTGAATTATGTGGGCATGAGAGGATCAGTCAAAACGGGCAGAAACACGCTTGTGCACGTGTTCAGTTTCCTCAGGTAACACTGCTGTCAGCGAGGTGATCGGGTTTCAGCCATGTTTCTGCCTTTAGGATCCGTCTCATCGCAGTCCTGAGGCCTTTATGTAGAAAGTAAAGTTTGAAGGCTGCAGGTTTGCAACACATTCAGCTTTCACACAGTTTTCATCCTGTCTGATGAATAAAGTTAACTTTATTTAAACAATGACAACCTGCCACGCTGCTGCTCTGGCGTCTCTGGAGTCAAACATGGCGGTTTGGGCTCAGGTGACACACACATCTGAGACATAACGCTGAGGTCCGTGTCCTCTCGTGTGCACAGAGCGACAACTGACGCACCACAGAGTCAAACGCTGAGCACAGAGGACAGACTGACAGCTGCGTGGACGTCCGTCTGAACCGCCATGCATCAGTAATAACATGTTGCATAAAACCCCACAAAGCACGCAGCTGCAAGCGCTGCACTGCTATTTCCACCAGTTTCAGATTTAACTGTAGAATGACCCGACAGAGAGAACGGCATGTCAGGGAGTCCTGTCCCTGCACTGCATGCTGGGAGGACTACGAGCGCATTCAGACATGCTGACCTATCAGAGGATACCACTGGTATCCGTTGGTGATGCCGTCCAGGAACGGTCTGCCGTCGTTACAGCGGTCGCCGTGGTGCATGGAGGCGTGGTTGTGGGAGTACACCTTGGCCAGGTGAACGAACACGTCGTCATCAGGGGCGATGCTGGCTCCGCCCACCTGCTCGCTCCCTGAAAACACGGAGGAAAGTCGTTTTTCCAACAGAAACGGTGACTTTTAGAGTATTTTTTTGGAGAAACTGAAGACTTGACTTTTCATCCAGCGCCATCATCAGGTCAGAGTTTCAGTTTGTTGATTTAAAAAAAATAACTTCACTGAATAAAACCCAAAATCCACTTAGATCTGGAGGATGGACTTAAATGAAAGAGCTTTTGTGATTTGTCAGAGAGGCTGCTGGTTTTCTCCAAGCTAAATTTAGCTTGTTGTCTTCTCAAACGGCACCACGCCGAGTTAAAAAACAGAAAAAGATTTCTGTTCTGATCGCAGTGTGTGGTCAAGCTGCTGAACTGAACTCGTTTATTTATCTGACGCTGCTAAACAACGTCATGGGACTGAGTCTAAAAGCCTGTTTCCGGCCTCTCCTGCTCTGCTTTACCCTCATGTGAAGGAAAACTAATCTTAAAAAAACATATTCAGCAAAGCACGCTCACTGGACGGCTGTGGACCACCAGGTTCTGTCTTACTTTCATGGAGTTATGGTCTTAGATTTGTTTAACTTTGAGCCTCCAGTTTAGAGTCGTGTCTCCCCACATGTGGAGTCAGATCGAATTTAAAGCAGAAACCACAGTTTCTGTGTGTGTGTGTGTGTGTGTGTGTGTGTGTGTGTGTGTGTGTTTACCTCCGTTGCTGTTGTCGTAAGGATAACTGGCCACCAGCGCTCCACCATGAAGGTTGGCGGAGAGAACAAAACTTTCAGTCCTCAACCAGCCAATCACAGCTCTGACCTGAAACACATGACACAGTGAACAACCAATCACAGAGCAGACTTAAAACACATCATACTTTAGATTTTGTTCACTGGATAAGGCTGGCGATACTCTGAATTTTGTTTATTCGCTTCAGAAGATTTATTAAATCCTCTGAAAAGACCAAAACCAACATGTCTGTCCACCTCTCAACACATTCTGACTTCCTGTCTGTGGCTCTAGCTTCAAGCCCATTGGTTCCTACTTTACAAACGCCTCACCAACACATTGTTTTAAAAAAAGGTTCAGTTATTTAGTTTTTAATCAAGCAAACAGGAGGAAATAGAGCTTTTGTTGGGGACTATTTTCAGCGGTGCATGAATCCATGTTTGGTACTGTGGGGAGTGTTTGACGTTGACTGCTGACTGGAGGGGAAACAGAAACGATGAAGACCTCTGCGTCGATTTTGACCAATGGAAACAGGTCGGAGGTGGAGCAAGTACGCCTCAGCTGTCAAACACACAAACACAGACAGAAAAAAGCAGGCGACCAACCTCCGCCTCCCGCTTCCTGTCGTCGAGCTGCTGCTGCCTTCGGAGACCAGCGAACGCATCGGGGAAGTTCCTGTTCAGATCAATGCCGTTATGGTTGAACCTGAAGCAGACAGAGAGACGGAGACAGACGGTGCTGGATTACTGTGGACTGACTCGACAACACAGCAGCAGGGTTTTGGCGTTAGAGGTCAGCAGCGCTAAACCTAAACCTAAAACGCAGATGTTAAGCACATATGATGTCCACCATGTTGGCATGCGTCAGCAGAACTGTGGTCATTGTACTAGACGCTGTGGTGGAGAGGGAGCTGAGCCTGAAGGCCTCTACGCTCCAACCGGCACCTACGACCATGAGCTTTGGGTAGTGACCGAAAGAGTGAGATCACAGATACAAGCAGCTGAAATAAGTTTATTCTGTAGGCGTCTGGACTCAGTCTTTGGAGATAAGGTGAGGAGTGTAGACATCCAGAAGGACCTCGGAGTAGAGACGCTGCTGGATGTTGTTGAAGAGACCAGCTGAGGTGGTTCAGGCATCAGATCAGGATCCTCCTGGGTGCCTTCCTTCGGAGGTTTTCCAGGCACGTCCAACTGGAGAAAACCCCAGGGTCGACCCAGAACTCGCTGGAAGGATTATTTATGTCAACTGGCCTGGAAAAACCTCAGGATCCTCCAGGAGGATCTGGAAAACGCTGCCTAGCCTGCTGACACATTTGGACCCAATGAGGGCGCTAAATCAAAGGTTGAGAGATCAAAGTTCTACTCAAAACCACAAAAGTCGACCTCATGCTGGAGGAGAAGTCTCCATGATCATCTGGGAACCACCAATGTACAAGACTTTATCGCAATCGACCAATAAAAACATGGTTCTCTGGTTCCAGCTGATTCACTGATTTTCTGTCATTTTCTGTCAAGAAAAAAGCAGTTTTCAAACACTCCTCTCATCTCTCAATCGCTGTGATGCCGAGCAGCGACCGGTATGTTTTTGTTCTTTTTTGGTCATTTTCTAGATGGTTCCTCCGTTTAGTCCGTCCAAGACAAACAGCTGCTGCTGCCGAGGCTCCCATGGGCAAGGCACTCCTGTTGAAAAGTGTTTCCCACGATCTTTTGACGACCTCCAGGAAGTGAGTGTGTCTTTATTTATACAGCGGAGTCACAGAACGGAACCTTTCACCTCCACAGAGGACGGTTAGAGACAGCTTGTGATGTTCACTGTGAATACGACACGAACAGCAAAAACACGAAAAAGACGATTAAGGACAAGTTCAACACTCAGAGCGAGTTATTGGTCGTTACCATTTAATTCTGTATTCCCCAACGAGGGTTTCTGTTGTTGTGTTTGGTTGTTTATGTTTATTTCTGCTGTGAAGTTGGACATTTTAACATTGAGGTCTATGGGGAGTGACTCACTTTTGGAGCCAGCCTCAAGTGGCCATTTGAGGGACTGCAGTTTCTGTCTTTGGTCTCGTTTTTCATCCTCGGGGGGTTCGACGTTTGGATCGAATCGTTTATCAGTGAGCAGACATTTCACTTCAGAATGAGTTTGTTTACTTGGACACTTTCAGTACATTTTGCTGCTAATAGTTCTGTACTTTTACTTGTAATTGAGTATTTGTACACCACTGCACTGACACTTTGACTTAAGTTAAGGATCTTAGTACTTGCTCCACCACTCTTCAGTGTAATTGTCTGGTTTAAAGCTAAAACCAAACACGTAACCAGTTTTTGTGTCTTCGTCCTCCTGAAAGACATCGATAAGTCTTACTTTCCTACAAAAACCAGCAAATGAGGCGAGATGTGTCCACCTGCAGGTTCAGGAATATGTGTCAGCATCTCAAAAACTACACATCTGAAGACAGAATCAAGAAAAGTGATTACAAAAATATTTTTTTCTGCCACAAACTGGTGAAATAATTTAATCTCACTGGCTGATTTTTTCACCTTGAGTTGCTCGAGTGAAACGTTTCCTTCTACGGGTTGGAAAGTGGTGACCCCAAACAGACCACACACACACACACACACACACACCAAACCTACCAGACCGCAGCCCTTAAAGGTAATGGTTAAAACCTTCGTGAGTGCCCATAATGAGACTGTGTGAACAGATTGACGTCCCCGCAATCTGATTAATACAATAACATGGACACACACCTCTGCATGGGACATTGGCAGAAGTCAAAACACTTATAATTAGATACTCTTACCGTGATTGTAATCTGTGTGTACGTGTGTGTATGTGTGTGTGTGCGTGTGTGATACAGATCTACAGTGTGTGTCTGGTTTCCTGCCTATCAGAGTGTTTTGGGCGTTGGAGCGTTGCTTAGTTTAGTCTATACACAACAATCATGACGGCTACAAGAGTGTGTGTGTGTGTGTGTGTGTGTGTGTCGTCTCAAACCTTTAAAGTCTTGTTCTGACAAGGTCTGACACACACACACACACACACACTCACACACTCACACACACATTTTAACCCTGTGTGAGACAGATGACGGGTTTGTGGCAGACCAGAAGCGGCTCATTTAATTCTTTTAATCTTAAAGAAGCTCCTCAAAGATGCTGCAATCAGTATTTTCTACTAACAATTGATCACATGACTCCTTGTTTGCGAAAGGTTTTGAACGGTGTGTGTGTGTGTGTGTGTGTGTGTGTGTGTGCGTGAGCGTGCACGTGTGTGTACCTGCCCTGGCTGTACTGGCAGTCTGTGTCTGACGCATCGAAGCCGTCGGGGTTCATCGTCGGCAGGACGTGGATGCGCGTGCTGTTCAGTAACTGCAATGACCTCGTCTCGTTGTTATGGTAACCATGCACCAGGTCATCAATCAGCTGTAGCAGGAGCTCCCGACCAAGAACCTACACGCAGGCACACACACACACACACACACACACACACCATTTTAACAGAAGTTAAGGTTGATCAAAGGTGTAAATTTAATCTGAAAAAGAGTCATTTCTGTTTCAGCTTGGTGCTTCCTGTTGTCGCGGCTGATCAGTTTCATACTTTCATTCATTCATTTCTACCCAATATCTGTTTGTGAACATGACTCAGTGAGCCGGCGTGTTCTCTCCTGACAGCGGGGGAGGAAGTGATGTCGTGAGTCAGCGAGGAGTCGAAACGCGATCTGGAGACGAGTCAGAGGCTGCTCCGAGGCGGGCGGCTGATTGGACGGTGGAGTGAGAGGTTTAAAAAAAAAAAAGAACTTTGTGAATGAATGAGAGCCTCAGGGGGGAGAAAGAGAGAAGGGTGGGAAAGGTGTGTGTACAAAGCCGCCACACACACGCACACACGCACATGTCAGGACTAGCTCTGCCTCCAGCCATCATTTTATTTTCCTCCAACACTCGTCTTAACTCTGTGTGTGTGTGTGTGTGTGTGTGTGTGTGTGTGTGTTTCACATCTACCTTCAACCGCTGTTGTCCAAAAACTACTAAAACACACCAGTGAGCCTCACTGTTCTGTCTGACATGTTCATTCATGACCATGGACACACACTGTAGTTTATTCACACCGTCCTGCTGCCACATAAACTCCCTAAAGCAGCAAATGTGGATTAATCCGCCGCTGAAAATAGTCCCCAACAAGTGCTCTATTTCCTCCTCTTTGATGTAAACAGTGAGCAGCTTTAAAGTGCATCTCTGAACTCAGGGCTCGCAGAGGACACACACCTCTCCCGTTTGAGTGTCACTGATTACAGTTCCCATCAGAAACACGCTGATGGATGGGAGGACGGGGAGGTTTTTCCTCTAACTTCAGGCCTGTTTAGACAACAGGATGAAAGCCGCCCCGTGCTGTTTACGCGGCTGTGCATTAGCAGATGTAAGCTAACGTCACAGGGAGTAAAGGTGGGCCTCGCTCGGATCAGTTAAAATGTCCCCAGAAACCATAACAGCTCCAGAGTGCAGCTTGAGCGTCTTTCAGCACAGGAAGCCCTCGCTGCCTCTCGCCTACACACACACACACACACACACACACACACACACACACACACACACACACACTGTTCTTCTCTACAGAACCCACACAATCAACGCCAGAAAGCAGCACGATGCTGTGAGCAGATAAGTGTTGAGAGGCTGCGTGCTGTTATGTCATTCGGCGACTCTGTGAACTCAGCTGGCTTCATTGACTCCTCGTGTGATTCAAGATTTTAAACTTTATTGCCACATCGACTTTGTCAGCGTGCTCCTGCAGGGCCGCAGCTAATGAATATCCTCATTATCAGTTAGCCTCCAGGATACATCCACGGTTTTAGTCTATAAAATGCCAAAACATGAAAAACGCTCGTCATGATTTCTCAGAGCCCAGAGTGACATTTTCAAATAGCTCCTTCTGTTCAAGCGACAGTCTAAAAGCACAACGACTCTTCATTTACCGTCATAACAGATAATGAAAAGCAGCAAATCCTCACATTTATGAAGCTGAAACCAAAGAATATTTGGCATTTTTGCTTGAAAAGTTACTGAAAGCTGCCAATTAATGTTCCTGCAGCTGACTAATCGATTGATCGGCTAATCATTACAGCTCCAGAACCCAACGTAACTCCTCCACCGTGGAGATGGTAGAACTGTTACCTTCACTTTCAGCCATCTTTGTTATTGTTGCTGTCACCACTCGTGGGTGCAAATCTGCAACACCAGCTGAGAAATGTGCTGATGTAAGAGCGGAGATAAGATCAGGCTTCAGGATGAATCTCAGCGTGCTGGAGGAGCTGAGAGTGAAGTCAGCTGTTTGGTTAATGAGTGAGACCAGTGAATGGTGTCTGTCTAAACTTTAAGTGGTGCTGTTGAAATGGAGATGAGAGACGTCTGTTTGATTAGACGTGACTGAACTCATTATCTGCGATATCAGCAAACAAACACACACAGAAGCAGCAAACTGCTGCATTCCTGCTGCCTGAGCGGACGAGTGTTTGCAGCTCTGCCCGCCTGAACGCCACGTGACCGCCGTCTCTCTGAGGGTTTGATGTTCTGCTGCACGGCGGACGCTGTTTGCTTCATGTGGTTAAAGTTTGGCTAAACAAACACAGTTTCCCACCAGAGGTCAGATGTATATACGCAGCATGCCTACAAAAACCATCCAAGTTCCTACACAAGCAGTGTTATTTCTAAAAACAGGACAGAAGTATGTGGACACTCAACATTACACCCACATGTGACATCATAGCCATTAATCTGCTGCTATAAGTCATCAAGATTCATCCTCTGAGAGCCATGAACGCCTGCACAAACTTTAACGGTATTCCAATCAGGATATGTTGAGATGTTTTTCAGTCTGGACTGAAGTGGCAGAAGACCAACGATCAGTGAGACATCATTTGTTTCGGTTGTTTTGCTGCTTGTTTATCATTTTTACACCCTGAACGTCCGTCTGTGTCACACCAATCAAAAGTGCATTGATTATTATGTCAAGGAACTGATGGAGGATGATCTCAGCTAGCGTCAGTTAGCATAGATCAAAGAGCAGCTCATGACATACCGACGCATTGACTGTTTTTTGAGCCTCATGTCTCAAATCTTTGGGATGTTCACGACAGACTGTCTGAGCTTGAGGAGGCAAAACTACATTCAGGAGCCCAAGTTGAGCCCTTTCAAGTTTCAAGTTTTCAGGTTTTGCGAGCTTCATGATTTTAGCGTCTTTCAGCTCATTGTTTTGGTTTTCCGCCTGCAGCAACACTGCTGTGATTCATCACTGTTGTTTCCAACTTTACTGATGTGGCATGATGTCCATGTTGTGTTTACATGCAGGCTTAAAGGTGCTGACGTCTGTCAGCTTCGAGCATCTTTCAACAGCTACTGGCCACATTTCACATGAAGTCCTGAGTATGTTCCTGCTCCCAGAGGACGAACCCTTTTGACTTTGATCACTCACTAGCTTTTCCTCGAGCGACACCCTCAAACTTTATGTTTTTAGCTCCACTGCTGGTCCAGAAAGGCTCTAAGGAGGCCTGAATGGGCTGTCGGCTGTCTGATCGAGGCCTCTGCCTCATCTCTGTATTGTTGTCACCACTGAAACTAAATGATCTTTTCAGAGTAAACGAGGGCATGAGGTGTGTTTGTTTGTCAGACTCACAGGAAACAAACTCATTTCACACAGGAAGACGTTTTTTGGGAACTGCTCACATGAACACACACAGCACACAATGATCTCTACACGACACCTTTTCAGCTTTTCTACAGAGGCCAGGTCCTGCTGTTACAATGTGTGTGTGTGTTTGTGTGTGTGTGTGTGTGTGTGTGTGTGTGCGTGAGTGGACTCAGTGAAAAGGCCTTTTTCTGGAGGTTTCCTCTGAACCGACACACTCCACTGACTGTGTTTGCTGACTGTGTGTGTGTGTGTGACTGTGTGTCCAGGCGTGACTTGTCTATTTAAGGACATTTCCATCGACTTTCACACACACATGCAGTGTGAGATTACTGCCTCACATTCCCGTCCGTCCTCTGAAGGATTACAGGAGGTGATGAGTTCAGGCGAGCACCTGAAGTTAAAACTCTTCTCTCTCAGTGAGTCTTCGCTGTCAGTTACTGCCGCCGCTTCTGTCGTGATGTGTAATATTTTAATGTTGACTCAGCGTACTGCCCATTTTCAACTGAGATTAACACACACACACACACACGCACACACACACACACACAAACGCTGTCAGTCGTCTGAATGCAGCAGTGTGTGTGTGTGTGGAGTGTGTTTGACTCTGAATGGCTTTTGTTGATCTCTTTAGTCTCCTTTTAGCCCCACTTCCTGTCATCAGGGAGGGGTCCTGTTGTGTGTGTGTGTGTGTGTTTGTGTGTGTGTGTGTGTGTGTGTTCACCTCGTTTCCATGCATGTTAGCCACATATTTGAACTCCGGGATGCCAACGGTGTGACGGCGAGGACTGAGACCCAGAGCCAACACCCACAACTGCTGACCTGAGAGAGGAAGAGAGTAAACACATTCATACGAGCTGCGCTTGGCGTTTCTGAGGGAATCGGCAGAGGAAATGTTTGGCTGAGATGTTTTACAGTCAATATAAACGACACAGCGACTCTGAATTAAAGCAAGGTTTGTTGCTGGTCTGGGGTCAGGCTCAGTCCACTTCTCTTACAGTGAACGCTGAGGAGGAAACAGACCTTAAAGCTCCACCGATCAGTATTTCATAAGAACGACAGGACAGATAACTGTGAAGTGAAAGGTGTGGCGGGTAGAGTTAGCACCTCTGCAGTTCCTCTTTCAGTTCACTGTTTTGCTTTTACAGCTGGAATCTTTGCTGTTTTGGTTCTGTCACAGTTCGCTTATCGACCTCGTTACCAGCCGGCGAAGAAGAAGCTGTGATAAACCAACTATACCAGAGCTGCCCAGCAACGGCAGGCGGAGTTAGCAACACGCTGGTGGACATGTAGCTCGTGAGGCAGCTGGATTCACAAGATCACACGAGATTACGCGGCACGGGAATCCATCTTGCCGGGCTTCAAGATATAAACATGTGATTGTTGTAATTGCTTTTTAAGATATCAATTTCTACTATTAAGATACAGATTAGTCTTTACCTCAGACACATGCCTCATTTATTCAGAGAGACCGATGAAAAACACGCTGAATGAGAGATTGCACTGAGCTAAAGAAGCTAACGGAACAGAGGCTAGACAGGAAGTGATGTCATGCTGAACATTTTCCTCAGGATTTGTCCCAGAGAGGCGAGCTGTGGCTCTGCACAGTGAAAAATAATCACAAGTACGACGATGCTAGGAGGCTATATTTGGGCACAGTGGTGTTTTGAGCTAAATGCTAACATGAACATGCTAACATCCCCACAGTGACAATGCTAACACACTGTTTACAATGTTTACAAACAAGTTCACCACCTTAGTTTAGCGTCTTAGCATGCTAACATTTCCTAATTAGCCACTAGTTGTCTGTCACCAGCTACAATAAAAATGATTCTTAACGCGTTTCCCAAGATGCAGCTCTTCCTCCAGATAGCCAGTCATACACCCTTGCTGGTTTTGAACACAAAAAAATAAAAGTAGTATTTTGTATGAAAATAAAACCAATATAGAGAATTATAACCACTTTATAGAAACTTAGCTCTGTAGCTCACCTCAAGCTGGAGCTAATATTTACCCAGAAAAGTCCATCTGAGTGACCGACCAACCACAAAGGAACAAAGTGATGTTCAATTTTTAACCGTCAGTCATGTTTCAGCAGCGCTCTCAGCACAAAACCACTCAAGCACCGAGCACAGTGTGCACTCGACCTTTTGTGATGAAACTCAACCGCATGCATTAGATTCAAAGTCCACAAAAGCACAAAGCTAAATGTAGCAATGCTAATTTTGCATCTTAGTAAATCAGCCCTCAGTCTGGCGCCAAGTGCATTCCAGGCGCCACGAAAGACTTCAGCAAACAGCTGAGAGCGTATGTGGTCCTGGACGAGAGTCTGTAAACTCTACGAGGGCTCACGACTTTTTCAGCCTTGAATCAGATGATGAAGGTTGAACTGCAGGAGTTTCTATTGACACTGAACTAAAAGTTTACATGTAAACACGACGACTGTAACTGAACGTCAAGGCTGTTAATGAATGAAACTGTACAAGCTTCAGCAAGTCACGCACACACACACACACACACACACACACACACACACACACACACACAGAGGTTGGACACAGGCCAGCTGGCGTCCCAGATTAGTGCAGATTAGCTGTGTGTGTGTGTGTGTGTGTGTGTGTGTGTGTGTGTGTGAGTGCGTGTGTGAGTGATTAGCCAGATTAAGGCGTCCCAGATTAAATTAACCTCCGTCATATGATCACACAAACACCAACAGGCAGCCATGGCTCGGTCTCATGGTCACCATAGTGACTGACACCCGAGACATTACCAGTCAACCATCACCTCGTGTGTGTGTGTGTGTGTGTGTGTGTGTGTGTGTGTGTGTGTGTCTAAATGTAAACTTCAGATTTGCATGCTTCACACAGGATGAAATAATTTGTGCTGCAAAGCATTTAGAGCAAGGAAAGCAAAACCTGTAATCTGTCTGTCTGTGTGTCTGTCTGTGTGTCTGTCTGTGTGTCTGTGTGTCTGTCTGTGTGTCTGTCTGTCTGTCTGTGTGTCTGTCTGTGTGTCTAGATACGTAATTACATCAGTCAGGATCTCCAAAGTTTCTCGTACTGATGAGATCCGGATCTCGAAACGGTCACAGTGATTGTCGATCATTGTTATTTCATCCAGACTTTCATTTAATCCGCTTTAATTTCCTCATAATTTGAAACAATGAGAGATGTTAGTGTCACTGAGTCACGTGGATGGCGCCGTTATTAGAAAATTACACATGACACCACCATGTTTGCTGACAGCTGTCAAAATAAAAGCTTTCAATGAAGTATGATGACAGACATCTTTGGTGAATTCAGTGTGTTTCTGTTGTTTCATATCCTGACACATTATTTTGAAATCCACAGACAGGACGGACAAGGACAGACAGGTGCATCGTTACCTCTGACAGACTGTCCGATGCTGTACAGGTGTGCGATGTCCGGGTTGGAGGCGTTGATCTGGAGGAGGTACTGCTCAATCTCATGGTTGCTGTGGTAACGAAACTCCAATGTGGAGGCAGGGCTGAAGATGAGGAATGGCAGGAAGAGGAGGAGTGATGACATCACTGCGGCGCCACCTGCGGGAGGAGGAAACGGAGCTTTGAAACAGCGAGAGCAGCAGGTGTGAATGTGGGAAGAAGTGAGGCGTCGACTGTTCTGTGAGCAAAGAGTCAGTGTGTCATCAGGTACAACGTCTGTACGCTGACGACACACACCTGTACCTTCCACACAAGCTTTGCTACTTTGATAGCCATCGACTTAATAACAAACCTTCTTTAAATAAATCCAGACATGAATATTCTGATAATCAGCCCTCAACATACAGAAAACAAAGCATTCCACCAGAAACGTGTCGCAAATGGGGTTAAAGTTTGTTAGATCCGCTCATCGTTTAACCCAAACTTTTGTGTTGACAGCCTGTCCTGTCCCTTATATGCTGTCAGTCCTGCACTGCAGCCTCCTGGTTGGCTGAGCTGCTGCTTGTTTCTGTTAATGTCAAGTTCCCTGGTCAGGAATTTAAAGCCATGAGCAAATGTATAATTAGAGCGCAGCAGTTTTTGTCATGTGTTGATCCCTTCAGGAACGCCGTCAGTGAGCAGTTAGATGAGTTAACAAACAGGTTGCTGTCACTTCCATCTGTCCTCACTGGGTGTCTGTGAACTCACCTGCAGCCTTGTTCAAGTTTATTTTTCTAAAGATGATTTTATCTCATTTTTCTTTTGGCCACATAATGTGTTGTAGATCTGGTTGAGTGGAATTTAGTTCTCTTTGGAAACCAAGAGTTTTGACAAAAACTCAACAACCACGATTCCAAAAGAGTTGTGACACCGTGATGAAATATAATTAAAACCAGAATCAATCATTAATAATCAAACTGTGTTCACTGACAGCAGTGTTCATGTGTTCATCTCCTTCATCCAGTCATGTGTTCACAAAGTGGTGAACCTCACTCCATCCTCTATGATCGACTGAGCCTTTCCAGGACGCCCCTTTCATACCCAATCATGATCCTCTCACCTGTTACCAATGAGCCTGTTTACCTGTGGAATGATCCAAACAGGTGTTTTTGGAGCGTTCCACGTCTTTCAGTCTGTGAAACGTGTCGCTGCATCAGATTCACAATCAGCAGATATTTACAGAAATCAATGGAGCTGATGAGCTCAGATATTAAACATACTGACTCTGAGCTGTTCTCAGGTGAGTTCACGTCAGAGAGGGTCAGTAAATGACCACATCCTGCCTTACTGATGCTTTGCACAGTGTCCAAACTTTTGTGGAATCAGGTTTTTAACTTTTTCCGGAGCGTCTGACAGCTTCTTGTTGTCCTTGGACTTTATCTCAGTTTAAGTTCAGTCTGTGTGTACAGTTCATCTCTGCTCAGGCACTTTGCAGCGATCACAGAAAAGCTCTTTAAACAAATAAAGCCTGTTAATATGAAGCAAACACAAACCAAGTGGTGTAAGAAGCATTGGCTGGTAACAATTTTTTAAATATTCTAGACTGCAAACATACAAGAAAGTCCTGTTTGATTAGAAGCCCCACACAACACAGGAATGATAAGTGCATAGAAATACTACAGGCACGTACTTCTGCTGCAGGAGGAGTACTTCATGACTGCAGAGCAGGTACACATCTTACAGGAATATTACAGAGTTCTTATAAAACCATAAGATCACAGTTTCTCCTGAGCTGCACACACTCATTACAGGAATTTAACAGCGTGTCTTCACACAGAACACCTCACAGGTATCACAGGAATAGAACAGGAAGCCTGAAGCAGCAGAGCGCTGATTGGTGATCGATAACGGCGGTCAGAGGGCTCACCTGTCCGCCGCCCGTCGCTTCGTGTGTCGCCGCAAACCGCGGAGGTGAGACAGCCTGAGGAGAGTCCGGATCCGTCTGCCGCGTCTCTCTGTGAACGTTACTTATTCACCAACGGGTCTCCCTGTCTCCCCCGGCAGGGGCGGAGCTTAGAGAGGGGGGAGAGAGAGATAGAGAGAGAGAGAGAGAGAGAGAGAGAGAGAGAGAGAGAGCGTGCGTGTGTGTGTGTGTGTCAACAGGTTTCTGAATGAAACACACTGATGATTCATTCACTTTAATGTGTGTTTGACTAATGACCAATCAGACAGTGTCATGTTAATTTAGTGTATTTTCATTGAAATAAATGTGACTGTGGAGTATTTTTATTGTTAACAGATTGTGTTTTATTTTGTGTTCAGTTCTGTGTTGTATTATTAAAATGAAGATGGATGCTGCCTTTTTATTGTCATGTTTGAATGAAGGCCTACCTGATGTATACACGGAGCCCCTGAAGCCCCAAAAGCTGATTTTCATTATTTTTATGCAAGTTTATTGTGTGAACATTTCACAATAAATATCTAAAAATTAATTATTATCTTGTTTGCGCGTGATCTTGAGTGCACTCGACAAAAAGCCTTTTGGGACTTCGTAGACAGCACAAATAAAATGGCCATCAGTGAATATAGCTAGCACGCTAATGCTAGCAGCTCTGTGAGGCTGAGGGACACAACAGTGCTTTGAGCTAAAAGCTAGCGGCTGCACGCTAATGTGCTCACAGGGACAATGCTAACCTGCTGATGTTTTGCAGGAACTTTACTGTTTAGTTTAACGTGTTAGCATGCTAGCATTTGCTAATTAACACTAACTGAGAAAGAAGAGGTTGAAGGGGCCACTGAAGCAGCTTTAGGTTCATTAAAAAACTGTAGGAGTCCTTGAGGAGTTTAGGGGACCATGAAGAGGTTGTGGGAGTCCTGGAGGAGGGTGTTTTTAAAGAAGTTGAAGGGTCCTTGAAGATGTTGTAGAGGCCTTTGAGGAGGTTGTCTGGGTCACTGAAGAGGTTTTTAGTCTTTTAAAGAAGTTGGAGGCGTCCTTGAGAAGGCTGTAAGGGTCCTTGAATAAACTGTCGGGTCCCTGAGGACGGTGTAAGGTTCTACGAAGACAGACTTCGAAGTTTTCGAAGTCTTTGAGGACACTGTCGTCCTCGGGGAGGCTATTCAGGGTTAGAAAAATGTGATGAGTTTGTGGGGCTGTCACTAAAACTCAACCTTAAATTAAATCTAAATTAAATAATTAAAGACCTTAATCTTGATTTTGACAGACTAAATATATATAATAAACATTCAGAGCGTCACTTTTGTGAAATGAGGATTAAATTAAGCTGTTTTGCTCCTAAAAGTCACCACTTTAGTGTTAGTGTTTAATGTCTTTCACTGTTAAAACGTTTGTATGGAACCTGAAAACACTACTACAATTGGCAGATCTGACCCAAACTATCACTAATCTTAACATAAACAGAATCAGCTTCCACACGATCTGAACCCCCTGAACACCTGAACATAAACATTTTGGGTTTTATGCCTTTAGATGTTCCACTAGGTGGAAGGAGGTCTAGATCTTCTGCAATGATCCAGTCTTTGGACAGACAGAGGGTCTTTATTTCTTCTTCATAAGACTTAAACCAGGACTAAAGAGTCTGTGATGGAGGAAAGAGGTCTCACTCTGACAGCAGTGTCATCCACAGCAGTCATTCAGTGATACCAAGTTAATTCGATGGTGATTTGGCTCCATCTGCTGGCTGCAGAACCTCATGTCTTTGCAATGTCTTTCAAAACAGTTCTATAATTAAATCCACATAACAGGCACAACCTTTTCTACCCAGAGGTGATATTCAAGTGGAAGAGCAGCACAGACGCCAGACTAATGATGTATAAACACTGTATGTACTTCTGCCTCACCGTAAGTACTCGGGAAACAGCAGTAAACAGATGAGTGAACAAGCAGGAGTCCTTGAGGAGGTTGTACCGGTCTTTAAATAGAATTTATGATGCTTAGCGGTCCTTAAGGAGACTGTACAGGTCCTTTTTGATATTTAGTCTATTTTAGGGGTCTTTTAGGAGGTTGTAGGCATCTTGAAGAGGTTGCATGGGTCATTGAAAAGGTTGTAGGAGTCCTTGAGGAAACTGCAGTGGTCATTGGGGTCACTGAAGAGAGTCTTTGAGAAGACTGAAGGACCAGCTGAAGGTAGGTTGTAGGATGACTAAGAAGGTTGTATGGGAGTCCTTGAGGAGGCTGTACTGAGCATTGAAGGGGTAGTGATGGCCTTTAAGGACACTGTATGACCATTAAGAGACTGGAGGATGTTGTAGGGATCCTTGATGAGGCTGTAGGGGTCTCTGAAGAGATTTTAGGGATCTCTGAAAAGGTTGTGGGGGTCCCAGAGGAGATGGTAGGATCCTTGAAGAGGTTATAGGTTCCAGATTTCATGAAGGAGGTTCTTGTTCCAGCTTTAGGAGGTTTTACAGGTTCTTGAGAAGATCATAGAGATCCTTGTGGAGGTTGAACTTTTTTTTTGTCCCTTGGTGGTGAAAGGTTCTAGAAACGCTCAGAAACCTTAACTTCAACTCATAAATCCTCAGAAAACATTTCACTGACTCTATGGACAGCTATAAAATTAGAAACTGGCTGCAGTGTTCACAGTCACAGTTTGACGTCCGTTGGTGCAAATCTTGTTTTGTCTTCTGTTGATAACACTGTGCAGAACATTAACGTCCTGTATTCTGTTCTGCCAGAACAGTTCTCACTCTGCATTAGTGAAAACATGTTCAGATACAAGAAGAATAAGCTGAGCTGTTCAGGTTCAGTATCTTTTTGTAGTTCTTTCTCTTGAGTCAAAGTTGTAATTAATATTGTGGCATTTCCTCCGCTCGGCGTCAGGTGTAGTTTTCTGCCTTTTCAGCTTATGCTTGCATTAAAGTGAACCGACAGTACCGAAAGTGTTTTTAATCCTCCGTCTTGTACGCTGAGGTAATAATGTGGGAGTAATTGTGGCTCGGGGGCCGCCTGGCTGAGTGACAGCTCATTTAAACAGACACAGTGAAGGAGATGAGAGGCGAGGTTCAGAAACAGGAAGTTAATGAAGCTGGAGGGATGAGTGACAGGTACAGCATCACTGATACACCCCTCTGTCTTTGTGTAATTGAAACTTCATTTTGCAAAGCGCTGTGATGCTGATTCACCTGCTTTCTGAAACCAAAGACCATAGAAAAAAGGTTCAATTTAGCTAAAAAAACGAAGAATGAGAGTCTCTTTAAACCATAAAATCAATGCAACAGACAGACATGATACAAGAGGAGAGGAGTACCTGCTGCAGCTGGACTGTGAGAGAGTCCAGTGACCAAATGACTTAAAACCAGTGCAGGATCATAGTACCAAACTGGTTGGTTGAGATACACCTTGTTTTATTTCATTTTAACACTCTTGATCAGCAATTTTTTATATATATCATCAATTTTAGTCAATAGCTTCCAGGTCATGTGACGAAAGCAAAAAACACAAATTAATTCCATTTCCAAATTATTATTATTATATTATTATTACTTTTTATTTATAGACTGATTTGATTTCAGTGACCTATCTAATTAATTATTATATGTAGGAATTCTAATTGTTTTTTTTTATTTATTCATAACTCCGCAGCTGTGTCTGTTTTTTGTCAAGCTGCTGTTTCCAGGGTCAAGAAAGAACATTTAAGATCAGTCAGTATGTTTTTGAGGCTGAATTAAATGGATGATGAAGATTGATGATGATTCTGATTCCCTCTTGTTTTTTCTTCTTCTTTTCCTTTTTCATCCTCAGCTGAACCTTTGTGTCAAACTTCATATTTAACTGTCCCTGTTGAGAGAGCTGTTATTTGTTCTGTTTCAATAAGAGAAACTTTTCAGTATACTAACAATAACAGCAACCTCAGTCCACAAACTCAGATGATTTGGAGCCTGGTTTGTTTCTCTAAAGAGTCTCAGTCTTCTTACTGAGCTGCATAAAAGACTGAGTGTGTCCCTCTGTGGAACAACACTGCCTTTATCTCCCTCATGGTGTGTGTATGTGTGTGTTTTGGTGTCCAGAACAACTCTGGCTGTCTGTCTGATGATGATCCCATGTAGGATGGGCCATGTATAGACACATAAATAAACTATTCATTCATTTATACTCATTTAGTATTATTATTCTACCTGATAAAAACGTGTTGCAGCGGGATAATGCGTGCAGTAGAACTAGAATATGTGTCTGTGTGACTGTTATTCCATGTCTAAGAGAAGGGCCTCGCATTTCAAGTTCGCACAGGGCCTGGCACCCCTCCTGCGACGGCCCTGGATGCACGTCTGTGTTGGTTGTTACAAAGCAGTCGTGCAGTTGAAAAGCTTTCTATCTGCCGTCCAAAGCTTGTGAAGCAGACAGAGGCCTGTGTTCCCGTTTCAGGTCAAGGAAGTGAAGCTGGAAGTGAGCAAACAAACACACACAAACAATGAAACTGAATCTGTATTTACACCAAACTGTGAGCTTTGTGATTGGACGCTTGTTGAGTTTTTTCTCACCCAAACAGGAAGTGTGTGGAGCTGGTTCAATGGAATTTTATTAAATCTGAACCCAGTTTTGATTTTACAGAATAAAAAACTAAATATGTATTAAGCAATTTTTTTTGTTCAAATGGGGGGCAAATTTTAACCAAATTTACAGAAAATTAGCAAAAGAAATGCAAATTCATGTGTGTTTCCATCCACGATGATGATTATTTTACTGTGAAGCAGTCACAGGAAATGTCACGGCTGTTAGTGCTGAACGTCCTCAGAAAGGTCAAAACGTGCTCTGGATCAGCGCTGATGCTTTAGAAAAACTCAGAACTGGTTGTTACTGTAGGTTCAAGTGTTTTTTGCATGTTCTGTGTTGGATAAAGCAACTTGATGAAATGTTCTGGATGTGCTCGTCCTCCCTGCATGCAGCCGTCCGCAGAAACAAAAGACTTTGTCAATGAGCCACTTTGGGGCTGAAGCTGAGACGTGATCATTTCCTGCTGTGCCATTAAGTCGTGTTTCTGTCCGCACGACAGAAACACGACGTACCAGGAACAGGATTTGTTCATTTTGCTTTTGTTGAGCTGACAGACAGACACCTCTGCATAAAGGTGTGACAAAAAGACGAGACAGACAGACAGAAAGAGAGACAGAGAGACAGACAGAGAGACGACCACAGAATGTTAATCTGTTTGAGATAAGACTCTCTAAGTCTCGGAGCTTTGGAGGAAATCTGAAATCCAGACCATCATATTTCCATAATCTGCCTCATATCTTAACAAACCAGCCCCGACACACTCATCTCCGTTCCCATCATGCACCTGGCCTCTGACACATTACCATAATCCATCCAGGCTGTGCAGACTTTCAGCTGAAGTGTTGTAAGGATGCACACTGCGAGAGCCGCTGGCGGCGCGCTGATACGTTTCTTTAACTGGAGCAGCTGAGAAAAAAGCAAAACAGCGACCAAAACTTAACCCAAAAAACTGTAACCGACCATCAGCTCACAAACACTGAAGCCCCCCCCCCCCCCAGAAATCTTTGGCTTTCTCCATGTGTTCATCAATGATCCTCTGCATGGAAAGAGTGCGGAGGATGGCGTCTTCTCTCAGCCTGTCCAGAACCAAAAACACAACTACAAAAGCCAAATACGCTCTATTTGTCTGGAAGCTGTAATGCTCAGCATGTCTAGTGTACTACCAACAGGTGTAACCAGGTGTTATTTCCAAGGACAAAGAGCACATCATCAGGTTGCAAAGAGTTCCAAATAAAAACCCCAAAAAGCAAAACTCTTCATTGGATTTGGAAAGATTTCCATTGGGCCGTTACAACAAAATCACAGTCTGACCTTTTATCCATCGAGTTCACATTTAAGGAAACACTAAAAAGTTAGTCAGTGATGGAGTTTCAACAAACCTGCTGGCTCATAAGCTAATTTTTAATTAGCTTTATTAGTTTAATGCTCAATTATTTAGCTAGCTAGTTGTCATAGTTGTCATTTCGCTCACTAAAATCAATGATATCATATAATGTATAATACCAACCCTTTCATGCCAGACTTATAATGACTGGATTTCAGCTGGCAGACATAAACTTTCATTATTAAGTGAATACAAGTGATTTTCAGCCTCAGGAGTTTTGTTTTGACAACTCAAATTATTTCTGACAGCAGCCACAGCAGAATAATTAAAGGTATGTAAACCTGTTGCCATTCTGTTCTGTTCAGTTCAATAGAAAATGTAGAATATGGTAGAAAAACACAAGGCCAACTGCCTGTTTGTGATGTTGTGGGCTGTGGATGTTCACCTGTCCACTGGCTTCTGGAATAAACCAACCTTCCCTCTGTGGGTGTTGCATGCAGGTGAAACACAGCAGCAGCAGCAGCAGCAGCTTCAAACAGGTTTGTCACAGAGGACATGAGTGCTGATGACTTGCTCAGCATTGAGCCGTAACACGGATCTGCTGACGTTAACGACACCTTGCAGTTGGTTCTTGTGCAAACGCGTTCAATCAAAGAGGGATAAAAAGTCAATATTCTGTGATCTACTCTAGAGGGCTTTAGTTTGCACAGACAGCAGAGACTTTTCTTCACATCTGCATTTTCCCCAGTATTTGTAGGCCTCTGCGATTCCAGCCTGCTGGAAGTCTGTGTGCTTTGGTGAGATTATGATTTCTTCAGTTTCGGATACATTTGCATCTTTAAAAAGGTCACACCAGACCACAAACCAGCAGACCATCGATCCACGTCTTGAAGGGCCTTTAAAGCTCACCTGCTCATCACGCTGTGTCCTTTGGGTTTACATCTTGTATCGGCTCAGCGCCTCCCAGTGTCTTCACAGTGATTTAGACTTCCTGCCTAATGCATGCTGCTTCTTCCTGTGAGCCATCAGTTGTCTTCTCACTGCAGCCCAGCGCCTCCTCAGCACCATTCTGAGGCTGACCGGCACCGTCCAGCACCTTCCCAGGACAGGTTCACGTATGGCCACAGTTCAGTGGTTCACCAGCAGGTTCTCTGTTTGTGTCCCCATTGGCTGCTCCTCAGCCTGACCAGAGACTTTCAGAAACCTACGAAATGGATTAGATGATAATCCACAGAGTGAAGGACAGGAGGGTGAACTTCCTGTCCACTCCTGAAGTCCATCCAGTCTTTCCCTTAACCTGAACATCACAGTGAAACCTTCCACAAGAGAAACGCTGCTTTCCAAAGACATTAATCGCAGGCTCAAACTGTTTTGATCTCTCTGGGAGTTCGTTCCATCCATCACCACAGTGCACGTGTTTCTGCTGGATGCTCTTCAGCCTCTTCACCCGGTCTCTGACCCACAGCTCTGACCGCAGCTGTCCTCATCATTCCTCATGACGCTGGACAAACACTGACGTCCGTCCAGTCTTTGGTGAGTGGAGTGGTGTTGAAAGCTGCTCCACCTCCGCCCGTCTCCTCACCAGCTCTCAGACTTGCTGCTCCAGCTCTTGAACGAAACCTTCGGCCTGTTTTTCTGTCGTTTTCTGCTCCTCTTCCATCATCCCATTGAGCTCCACCTGGGCTCTGTCCAAAGACTCTATCAAAGCGGGGAAGACCTGAACACCATCTGCCGTCTCTCAGTCTGCAGCATCCTTACTGAACTGTCCGGTGTTTGATCTCCTGAGGTTTCAGTTGTCTCTCCAGCATCCTCTGCTTTCCTCAGCTCTCTCTTCTTTACTTCACATTCCTCCCTCAGAGAAACAATGCGGTGAAATCTGTGATTTGGGTCGGTGCCTGATCGACATATGGACATCTGTTCACTCTTGCTGTAGAGCTCCAGAGGTTTGTTGTGCTTAGCACACAAGCTTCCTGGCCCGTTCTCTGCAGCAGAACATCTGATCAGTTCTTAGGCTGGATGCTGTTTGAGGAAGCTTAAGGTTAGATGCACAGCAGCTGATCAGACATGCCAGGGCTAACGCTAACAACAGGCGGATTTCAGGGCGGTCAGTTCAGCTCCAGCAGGAGTATTTGCATGTATGTCAACGTCCAGCTGACTGCCTGCACTGAACGGCCGTCTCAGAAATCAAAGTATTGAGCCTGAGCTTATATTTTCTATGAAAATGTACGTGCTGTGGCACTTTAAGTATATATTGATGCTAATGCTTTTGTACTTTTACTGAAGTAAAAATGTAAATGCGTCACCTTTATGTGACAGTACTTCTACTCTACACTGTGCTGTTAGTACTTTTACTGACGTACTTCTTCCACCTCTGGTTATTATCACATACAAGTGTATTTAATGTGTGTTTTGATGTTATACAGGCGTCATCGCTCTGAGAAGAAGCTGTTAAAGAAAACTGTGACAGACTTTTTTTCTGTACAAACTTTAGATGAGTCTCACTAAACAAAAGTTTAATAATTTATGTTTTGGCAACAACTTTCTGCAGACGCCTTTCAAATATACAGTGATGAGTGTTTTTTCCTCCTTATATACATTTCAGATGGACTACCAGTTAAAACACAGTGACAGAGGAACGTCTGCACTGACCTGTGAGAGCTAAAGACTCGGCTGTGTTGGTGGAAACGCGATGAAAGAAGTTTCACTGATCTGCAGACAGAAACGATCCGACTGCAGCTCTGCTGTCAGCCTGAGCGCCGGCTCCTCTGTGTCAGAGGAAAGAACAGTAAAGCCGAAAAACAGGTTGCTGCCAAACTCATCTCTCTGAAGCACGCCTACAAACCCCGAAAACAGAAAACCAGACTGCTCAGATTCAGCTCTGTTCATTCTGAGCGGTGAAGGACGTCCGTTGGACATGTCTCACGGCAGTTTTTGGACAGATAATTAGAAAAAAACGTCAATTTTCACTGTTGATCTATGCTAACACCTTCATTTTGTAGCCTTGAGCGGCATTTGAAAAATGGTTTATAACAACTTTAAACCCTCATGTGGCAGACATAAGAGGAGACAGGTGTGCAAACAGGTAATGAACAATATAGTAAAACACCTCGAACTCTAATTAACCCTCCATTGACATTTGAAAAATGGCATCCATCATGTTAAGAGCTCACACAAACAGGTAACTCAGATCTGCTTCCATTTCTCAGCCTCTCAGAGTCTCTTTGGCCCTCAGTGTGGATGTAATGCACATTCAGAGAACAAAGGCAGTCTGAAATGATTATTTTTTGTGAATAGCTGCATTCATCATTTATGATGGATTACATGGAGGATTTAGGCTCACCTAGAAAAAAATAATTAACAAATAATGTCCATAACAAACATACATAAATTCTGAAATCCAGCACATCGGGTTTAAAATTCAGCGATCGATACGAGGTTAAAGTGCTGAAGGATTTTCTGTCCTGGTCTTTGGCCTGAACAGGGTGAACAGGAACCTTTGCTTTGGATTAGCAAAAGAAATCAGCTCCGGTGGTTTTACACTCATTGTCCTGTTACACTGAAATGTAACGGTACATAAAAACCTACCCATAAAACCTGCAGTCCATCAGGACCTTCATTCTGACGCCACCCTCTGGCCAGGTTTTATACTTGCAGCCATGCTAACCAGCGACGGCCGCGTACGTCGATGCACCGCTGAAACATCTCAACAGCTGCTGGAGGGATTGGGATGAAATGTGGTTCAGACATTCATGCTCCTCCCACAGTGAACTGCAATAACTTGTGATTCTCTGACTTTCTCACTAGCGCCACCATCAGGTCAGAATTTTAAATTGTCCAATAGTTTGCTTCATGAGCAAATACCTGCACTGCTAACGGCTAATGGCCTTCCCATCAGCCTCAGCTGTACTAATTAGCAAATATTAGCCTGCTAAGAGGCTAAACAAAGATGGTGAACATGGTAAAGATTATACCTGCTTCACATCAGCGTGCTAACATTGTTGTTGTGAGCATGTTAGCATGCTGATATTAGCGTTTAGCTCAAAGCTAAGGACAGCCTCACAGAGATGCTAGCACGGCTGTTTTAAATCTACGAAAAGCTGCTCTGTGACTTTAACTTTCATTGTGTTCATCAATCAAACCATGCCAACATTCATCCTGAGATCATGTTGTGGTAATTTTAATTAACATATCGTCCGCTGCTGCAGACGTTAGCCGTGCAGTAAGCTAACGGAGTCACTCCACCTGCAGCTGTCGTGCAGGCTGTCAGACGGGCCGACAGCCCTCTGCGCTGTCAGCAGTCAGCAGAGTTTCCACTGCAGCGCTTCACATTAATGTTGCATGAAGCCGAAGTCTGTTTAAGCAGATTTACACAGTCTCCCTGCTCTGATGGTGAGTGGCGTTTTTGCAGCTGCCAGCAGCTTCAGTCTCTCCTGCCGTACGCTCTGTTGTTTGGTTTGTGCTCAACAGTCCAGCCTGAGTGAGGTCTGCATAAACTTTCTTTTTTTCAGCGCTTTCAGTCCTCAGTGTTAATGATCTCCACCACAGACTCCAAATGATATTTGTTTTGGAGAGGGATGTCAGGAAAGTCACGTCTCTAAAGAGGTAAGATCAGCTCATACTCCAGCACATTTAGACCCGAGGAGGGCGACGTGGCTAAAGACAGAACGTAGAGCACAACACGCCAAAGACTCAGTGATGCTTCGCTGAGCTAACGTAGTTCATCTGCTTGGTTTGGAACTCACTCATATTCAGTTAGTAAACTGCTAGTTCCCTTTGAAACTGATCATTTTCATGGTTTCTTGGGGACACAGGCACTACTTTATTTTTATGTGCCCAATCATCTGCAACATAGAAATGCATTAAATATGAATTACATCTAAACATACAGCAGACATGAGGCAAATATGTAAGTGTGGGAATAAGCGGTGAAGCTAATGTTGCTGTCAGGCCTCTTGTCATGTGTTATGACTGAGGCACATTTGGCTGCAGCCACAAGAAGTTTGGTCTCCCACAGCTCCCACAGCTTTGACTGTAAGGAGCTCAGGAGAAACTGCTGGATGGAAAGCTGGAGCATCAGGATTCACAGAGTCATGATCAAGTGAGCAGAGACATCAATGTTATAACACATGAGTCACCGGCAGCAGGGTCACATTCGTGGTCACAGAGGTCTTCATAGTGGTAAGTGGAGGAAAATCTAACATTTAAAACAAAAAAGAACATATTTTCACCAACAAAACGGCCTTTTAACAGAGCTTCTTACAGTTTGATCCACAGGACCAGACTGGAGCGAGGAGCAGGTTTTCCTGACAGCAGGTGTCACGGCAGGAAAAGCACAGGTGTGAGTAATTTTTGTCATTCACACCTGTGAAATGTCCTCTGTGAGAAACCTCCAGCCTGCCGGAGCACCACCAGGGGGCAGTCACGCCACACTCAGACCGGCTCCAACGGGAAACTCAAATCAAACATGATAAACAAGATCAGAAATGAAACAAACAGTGGAAACGACAGCAGACTCATTAACTGCTGAGAGAGGACCTCAGAAACCAACAGACACGAGTACTTAGAACATTCAGCGTGAGAAACAAAAGAACCAGCGATGAGAACATGCTGGAACATGGAGGCACTCTCTCCTCTCAGCTGATAATCAGGTTTTATCAGAAAGTGCTGCAGTTCTGACTGTTAAAAAACGTCAAAAACGTGCTAAAAACCCTGAACTGAGGTACTTGTACTTCTTCTTTTCCAGCTACTTTATATTTCTACATATATCTCAGAGGATAGTATTAAACTTTTTCCTCGATTAGTCCATTAATCAATCAGTGGACTGTCAGGAAATGAATAATCATCTATTGTTTTAATGGTTTCATTGATCTCTGCTGTGGAGTCATGTGATGTTTGATCGCCTCACGTTTGATTGGCTGCTTCTCCTCTCAATGATCTCAATGATCTGAATGTGTTTGTAATCCTGTGGAGCTTTGGACCAAACGAACATGGTGAAGGCGTCACTTTGGGCTCATCGTGACCACATTTCTCACTGTTTTCACAACGTTTCCAAAGCAAACGATCGATCGATCGATGAAAGAAAATGATCAGCTGATTGATCCAGAATGAAAAGAATCATCAGTTTCAGTTAAAATGAGCTCCACCTCAACCAACTCCAACAGGAACGTCCTGCTGAGACATGAACGAGGAGACACAATGATCTAAAGAGAGCAGAGACAAGAGGACAGCAGACACAGGGGACACTTTACTGCATGATGGGTACTTTTACTTCAATACTTCAAGTACATTTTCCTCATTATACTGACATACTTTTACTCAAATAGCATTGTCAGTGAAGAGTACTTTTACTTAAGTAAAGGATCTGAGTACTTCTTCCACCACAGTTTGACATCCCCATTGTCTTCTCTAGGATTGTGGTACTTTGTAGTTTTTTGTTTTAAGTGCTTTGCAGTATTTCCCAGCCAATCAGCTGAAGAGAGACAGAGAAGAGAGTTCAATTGAAATGTTCAGAGCAAATTGGTTGTTTCCTCGAGAGAAGAAGAGAAAACAGTAGAAGAAGACAGATTCTGTGTGTGTGTGTGTGTGTGTGTGTGTGTGTGTGTGTGTGTGTGTGTGTGTGTTGTCTAATAATTACATCAGCGGTCAGAGCTGATGGATGATTAAGGTTTCTATCTGCAGCCTGAGGTGCCCATTAATCCCACATCACTGTGTGTCACTTTGAGCCTGTATGTAGCAATTACTGTGCTATCATAACTGTGTGTGTGTGTGTGCGTGTGTGTGTGTGTGTGTGTGTGTGACAGACATGAAACTCACTTCACCGCAGCAGCGGTCAACAGAGTTGGGGTCCTTTGAGAACAGAGCTTTCCACTGATTGGCTGCAGGAAGTGAAATCATCTTTTTCTGCAACAGTGTTTTGGTTGGTTTGGACTTCATGGCCGAGACGTTAAGACGAAGTTTGCGTCTCTGCGGTGCAATCAAACGGCCACGCGGCTTTGGGTCTTAAATAAAGACAGAAGTTGAGTGCAGCTGGTGAACAGGCCGCTGGATTCCACACAGTTTTCTTTAAGTGCAGGCTGAACTGATAACCTCTTTGGCCCTGAATGCAACGCTCTGTTAATACTGTAACCCAGGCAGGACGCTAGTCAGGCTCACATGCTAACGTTAGCAGCTTCAGAGCAAACACCTCCACACTGACGCAATGAAAAAGGGATGCCTTCCTGGCTGTTCGTGTTAAATAGTTTGCCTCAGCCTGCAGCTCCGTGCACACTGATCAGGCATGTAGATCCAGAGCAGACAGACCTGCTGTCAGCGCTTAAAGGTGCATTCATTCAGATCATCAATAGCACTACAAAAAACACTGACGGTCTGTAAAGTAGTTGAAATTCGCTCCGTCTTTACCAGCTGCAGCATTAGTGAGAACAATCCAGTTTATTCTGACGTGAGCCGTTCTGCTGATGAGTGCTTCTAGTTTTTGTGCTTTAAGGATATTTTGATTCTTAAACTAAAGGTTTGAATGCAGAGGAAAAGATCCGAGCGCTTCTCCCTCTGCTGCCTGTTTCGAGAAGTTTCAGGAGCTTCCAGATGTCAAAGTGATCAAATAATCTTACAGTTTCACAGCGATGCTCCGTGTTTGTCGCCACCAGCTTCCATCTTTGCTTGAATTAGGTTTGAAATGTCTTGTTATGGTGCAGCGGCGGTTGGTTAGAAGAGTCTGAAAACACCGGCTTCAGAGCTGCAGTGAGTATTTGTTGAACGACCTTCAGGGATGAGTTTTCATCTCTCAGAGGAAGGTAACGCTCATTCATGAGAGGCACAAACTTGGTGTGTGTGTGTGTGTGTGTGTGTTCCTTTTCACTTGCTGTACTCACATCTATGTGTGTGTGTGTGTGTGTGTGTGTCGGCGGTGGAGTGTATCTCAGCACGTTTGCTCGAGTGCTGCGCTTGAAGTACAAATTGAGGTGCTTGTACTTTACATACATCACACATCAAAACGAGCTCCACCTCAACCAGCTACAACAGCAAAGTCCTGCTTTTACATAAATGCATGAGTCACAATAATCTAATGAGACCAGATACAACAGCAGAACAGTCACAGAGGACATTTTACTGCAGTGAGTACTTTTAGTACTTCACATACTGATTATACTTACATGCTATTACCTCAATAAGGTTTAAAATGAAGGACTTTTCTTGGTTTTAGTACTTATACTTCCTCCACCACTGATTTATGTTCTGTCATGCTCAACAGGTCGAAACGACATCATTTCTGAATTTATGTGCGGCGTCTTTGAGCGTCCTCAATCAGTATAATCTATTGTTATTATTCTTATTATCTGAGAGAGGTGACGTTGCAGAGGTGGAGCTTGTGGTGGTGGGATGGAGGATTTGGGGCGAGCTTGTGGGGTTGAGGGTGGATGAAAGGCTAAATGTCGGAGGAGCATCACGGAGACGGACTCAACAATGATAGAAAGGACGGAAGCGGGAGGTGGGGACAGATGTGTTAGAGGACACCCTGCATGAAAGACGGTGTGGTGGACACTGAAAAGTACACGACGGTGCAGACACAAGCAGGGCGTTGATGTCGTGCTGTTTGGGTTTGAGGACACTGAGGACTGTCCTCTGGCAGATTACTGGCACTGCAGTGCAGGCGATGAGGACCCTGACTTGTGGTTTACTGTCTCAGCTTTATGGACACAGTAAAACTCAGCTGACTGCTGGGAGTCCAATAGATATAACAAGTTAGAGGAAGAAGAAGAGAGTCTCTGCTGTCTCTCAGTGGACAGTTAATCAGTTCTGATCAACACTTCATTTTGAACAATCTGTCCCACAAATCTGAGCAAATTCCATATTTTCACTTTGCTGAACCTGCTGGGGTGGAAGACGTTCGCAGGAATAACTCGAGAAACTGATTTATTTTTCTTTGAGTCTCTCATTGTGCTCTGTGAACTCTCAGGTGAGGATGCATTCATTCGTTCGCCTCATGGCCGCCGCAGCGCTGCTTCACATGATGGCTGACATCCATTTACATTCCCCAGTGTAGAAGCAGTCCTCACAACAGCAGCCCTGTTCACACAGGACTGACAGCACCTGGGACCTTCATCTGTGGTAATCATGGAGGTCGTGTAATGTCTGTAATTGGTAAAGTAAAAAATTCACTGCATATCAGCAAACATGAAAGGCCAAACACAGAGGTCATGTGATCAGAGCCATGCAAAGCAGCCTCTCTGTGATGTGGTCATATTTATTTTCATCATCTGTTTCTGCTCTCAGACGGCTGAACTCGTCCGAACTCTGCTCGCAGCTCTTCGTGAGCGAACAGCAGTCAGCAGCTGGAATCTGCAGTGCTGATGCTTGAAATGAGAGACGACAGAAGGTTTGGAGAAACAAAAGGTTGTCAGCTCAAAGGATCTGCTACGAGGTCTAAATGAGCTGCACGTGTCTTCATGCTGGCGACGTGCAGAAAGGAGACAAAACAAGCGTAAAGTATGAGATTAATGTGAGAAGAGATGCAGACCGCGATCACATCCAGGGGATAATGTCAGCAGATCCAAATGAATTACATTATTAAACACAGACATGGGGTAACTTCTACATCACGAGGTCGTCTGGCGACACCGGTCCTGTGCAACGAGCGCTTCCGTCACAGTGTGGGACTTCCTTCAGGAGGAGGTCCTCTACATTAAAGGTCAAGGTTCGTTGTTGGTTCGTGGACTCTAGAACAAACCGCTGAAGCATTTTGTGATCTGAAGCTCCTGCAGGCAGTGAGCTTCGTTTTCTGAGCCATCAAAAACGGTTCGAAACCACTGCTGAACAATAAATCAGATGTTTTGTGTCACATCCTCACGTTTGGTCGGTTTAGGCACAAAAACGACGGTTATGTTTACAGAAGGATCCTGGTTCGGTTGAAATTATGACTTCGTTGAGGTTAAGGGATGCTCGTCCTCTGCTGAAGACTTAATGTTGAGGATGGAAATTTGACCGCTCAGACGACAGACCCTTCGTTTGTTCCTTGAGGACTCGGCCACTCTGGAGAAGATCCGGTTCCTGCCACTGCTTAGTAAGTCCTCATTGGTTAGTTGGGTCCCTTTTGTGTCCCGGTCAGAAGAAAAGCTCCGTCCTCAGCAGACACCCTGGCTGGTTTGAGGATCCCCTTGTTGGACACAGATTCGTCCTCTGGACCGACATGTTGACAGAACACTTTGACAGTATTGAGACTCAGCCCCTCTGAGGGCCGTCCATGATACTGATGGTGGAGACCTGTTTAATACAGCTCGACTTCAGCAGGAAGAAGCCCGATTATTTGGCTGTGTAAACCTTTAACCGGGTTTAAAAAGGCTTTATGAAGTGCGTGAAAGCCTCGTGCACATTTACTTTACTGCCGAATCCCCAGATTCACACACACATTGAGCCTGTGCTGGTAATCCAAACTACAGAGCTGCGTGTGTGTGTTTGCTTTCTTATCTGTGTCTGTGTGTGTTTTCCACTGAGTCTCGGTGTGTGTTAGAGTGTGTGTGCTGCGGGGTAAATAGCGTCTGATTTGTACTGTGACTCTGCAGCCTTCAAATCTATTTTCTCTCAATGTCACACACACACAGTGTGTGTGTGTGTGTGTGTATGTGTGTGTGTGTGTGTGTGTGTGCGCGCAGGGTTTCATGTCAGGTTATAATCCTGTCAGGCTCAGAAACCTGAACTGACATGAACAAGAGAGAGAGGAATAAATGACAGACTCGCTCTCGCTCTGGGGTAACCATGGCAACAGTCTCTGTCACCACCGCTGCAGGTTGGAAACCGGCTGCCGCTGTGCCCTTGAGCAAAAGAGGCTCAAAGACTCAGAAACAGTTCACAGAAAGAAAGATTCAAAAAGTGACAAAATATCAAAGTAAAGATTTAGAAAGTGACAAAATAATTAACTAAAGACACTAAACCCCACAGAAAACCACAAATTTCAAATAAAAGACTGGAGAACAGATGGAAATATCAGTGTCAGGATTAAAACTGACTTAAATGTCAAACAGAATAATGTAAAACAGAGAAAATCGAATCAGTCGATATCCCAAAGTTCAGCCTTTAACACCAGCAGAAATCTTTAAGACTTTAAAAAAGAGGAGACGTAAACGCAGACCGACAGGAAAATCTAAAAACTTTAAACCAGACACAAACGTCAAAGTAAGGACATAAAACCCCGAGAAGTATCACATGAAACGGAGAAAGAGCGTCAACAAAGAGACAGAAAATCTAATCAGAAGTGATCAGAACGATGGACAGAAGCGACGAATCGGAGTGGAGTGAGGAAACCCTCCTCTGCGTCTCTAACGAGGACTTTCAGGCTTCTGTTGTGATAAAAGGTTTGTGAGACAGAATATGAAACCTTCTATTCTCCTGCTGTCACACTGCAGCAGGCCTGAGTGTGTGTGTGCGTGCGTGTGTGTGTGTGTGCGTGCGTGTGTGTGTGACAGATATTACCATATCAATGGTTTCCTTGTGATAGCTTCCTCCCACTTCTTCTCTGCCTTTCTGTTGGGACGTAATTGTGGCTGATTATCAGAGGGGCACTGTTATCAACACACACACACACACACACACACACACACACACACACACACACACACACACACACTCAGGGGGATGTGAATCAGAGCAGGTAAATGTTGAAGCAGCACAGAAACACGTCTGTCGAGGAGAGAACAAAATAAATCGGTTCACTGAACAGAGAAATGTGGAAAAAAGAGAAAGAAGGTACAAAACAGTGAGACAGGGGACAGGAGGACAGACAGGAGGACAGGAGGACAGACAGGAGGACAGACGGGAGGACAGACAGGAGGACAGACAGACGGATTCAAACCTATAATACCTGAATCTTTGGGCACTTGAGGTCAGTGGAGTTGATTGATGGATCGTCATCTTTCAGGCTGAGAAGCTGAACTTGTCGGCAAACATTTGTTTATTTCCACATCGAGCAGCGACGGAGAAACACGTCTGTTCATTTGGAGTCGTGTTTGAGTCCATCTGACGAAGGTGGAGTCCAGTGTTCTCTCTCTTTTAGCTCTGTTTTTGGTCTCCACCAGCTCCTGAGAGCAACATGTGGCTCTGCAGCCGCTAAATGTTCCACGATGCTCACCGGCTGACCTCGAAGGCCTCGTCACACTGGACCAAAACACTCATTTTCACCACCACTCCAGTGTTGGTGCGTAAATATGGCCTCACATCAACTCGTTATACATTTTTTAGAGGTTTTTCTCAGAAAACGACACTATGAGAACTCTGAGAAACGCTGTACGAAGCTCCATGAAGCTGAAGGCCTTCACAGACCTGAACGCTGCCCAGTACAACCAGTCTGATGTGCTGGACACTGAGCAGCTCCACTGAGTTGCTCAACGGCACGTCAGTGGTGGTCAAAGCTTTCCCACCCACAGCACTGAGTTAACCACAGAAGAAATCATTATTAAGACTCATATTTACACCGATCGTTAGGCGGCGCCCTCTTGTGGCTGTAGTAACTATGACGGGGCAAAGGAGGAAGTGAGGTGACGTAGTTTAAAGAGCATGGAGGTGTACACATGGAGGACGGTGGAGTGGATGGACGAATTCCACAACGTACTTCAGTTGCATCACATATGTAACAGTAACGTAACGTCCTCAACCCCAACGAGTAGTTTTGCTTTGGTTAAGTTTTTGTCCTACAAGAGACAAATGAAAGAGTTCTCCTTTGAGATTTAGAGCCTGAATCAGTTCTTAAAAACATTTTGTACCGCGTCCTTTAAAGTTTCGTGTCGTCTCTGAGGAGAGTCGGCTTTGATCTGCCGAAGCTTTGACAGAAACGCAGACAGCGTCTCTCCGTCTCGTGTACCACAGGTGTCGTTTCAAGCCGACAGCGACGCTTCAGAGACGCAGCTGACCTGACAAACGCTGCTGAGAAAAGACGGAACGAGGATATAAACAAACAAGACAAAAACCTGTTCAAGAGCCTCCATTACTTTTAGAAATAACAGGAATTTTCCTCTCCGTTTTACTTCTTTATTCTGTAATCAATGACCGACTCTGACTGCTGCTGCCGTTATGACCGTGATGCTCTACAGGCTGAAATGATGGACGACCGCGTTCGACCGTCTCCTTCCGCTGTGATCTTGACCGTCGCTTCATTTTTGTTTTTGAATGATAATGATGGCGTTTAGTTTTCAAAAGCAGCTCGATCACAACGACATTTCATACACAGAACTAACAGATTCTGCATTTTTAAGGGCACTGAGAGAAAAGAGAAAAGCTTTTCAGGTCAACACCACACGAAGCAGAGGAACGGTTGTGACAGCAGATGGCGCTGAAACACCGAAGCCACTCGGCCTAAACGGACGAATACGACCGGTCCAATTCTGCAGGAATTAAGCTGAACTCAAACCTTCCTCCTGGTCTGCATGACTTAAACTGTGTGAGGAATTGAATGCAACCAACACATCAAGTCTTTGCTCCGCTCATGACTTGATGGCTCCTCACGGCCATTTGAATTCTGACCTGAAGGCTGAACCCGAGCTCTGCTGCCACACTGGAGACTGGATTTATCAGCTCAGGTCTGAAGTCGAGGAAGTGATCAGAAGTCAGCCAGACTCTCTGAACGTGGGGTTTCCTGATCCTGTGAGCTCCTGTTTTACCAAGACGAAATCCTGCAGCTGCGATGTGCTTCAAGCTTTGTAAAGAAACTGCAGACGCTCAGTGATACAGCCTGTCCGTGGCTAAAGCCAGCCAGACGCCGAGGCCACGCCTGTGAGATCACATGTAAAAACAGACACTCCACTATTTCATGTACCTTTTCACTTTCATTTATTCACAAAGTTCCTATTTTTTAACATTCAGTACATTTACTGTGCACTGAAGCACCTCGGCCTACTGATATTATAGTTCACATGCTATTATGCAGTTTAACCTGTAGAGGGCTCTCTATCCCCACAAAGGCTGGGGGTCCTTCGCTCTGGTCTGGGTTGAGAGTGAGGCTGTGAAATAACCAGAACATACTACACGCTAACGTGTGTGACTTCCTGTCATTGTTGACTGGTGGGGAAACTATCAAAACTCTGTAAATATTCAGTAAAATGTTGTAAAATGCAAATGGGTTAATTCATTAAGCACTTGGGTAAAACTCACACCAGCTGAGTGAACATGAAACGCGACAGTGTGTAATTTGTCGGAATTAGCCGCCCGTTTTAGCATGCTAATTGTAGCTAGCTCGTGATGCTAGCGAGGCTAATTCAGATGGCTGAGTATTCTGTTTACGGGTGCTGGTTAGCTCAGTACAAGTCTTTCTATGACACATTTTGTTGTTATTTTTACTGTTTTAATGATAAAGTGAACTGTGAAATGTTAAAGTTAATGGAGCTTTAACGCGTCTCCAGGCTGAGAGCGTTCATCAGTTTGTAAAAAGTTCTGAATGTTCATGTTGTGGAAAACAGCAGCTGAACTTTCATCAGTCGTGTTGAGCGGCAACAGACGAACATTTGAGTTTCTATGAAAAACTTTACTGGATTCTCGAAGGGAAAAGACATAAATGCAGGTAATTGGTTTGTTAAATGTCTCCGACACTTCGTACCTTCGCTAACGAGGCGTTAAAATATGCTGACACTCTGCACCACCTCCACTGTGGGTGTGTATTTATATACAGTGTGAATGTGTGCGATCATACGACAGTGACTAATTTCATTAATGACGTTAAAAATATTCATACCCTCTGAACTCTGAGCAGTCTCTGTGTTTGTGGCTCTTAAGGCTGCCAATAAATATTCAACTGCTGAATGTGGAGGAGGAAAGACGTGCTGAAGATCTGGATAATCTAAATTATGCAAAGTCAAAAACATTTTGTGTAAGTCATAACTTAGAAATCTAAATGTATTATATGTGGTTTGAAACAATATGAGACATAAAAATGTTAAATTATTATTACAGTTTCTTTGTTGTCTCTTTGCGGTCGTTTTGCATCTTTTGTGGACATTTTGCATTGTTACAGTTGTTTTGTGTCTGGTTGCAGAACTTTCTGTATATTTTTAGCTGTTTTGTGTCACCTTGTAGCTGTTTAGCATCTCTCTGTTCACATTTTCTGTTTCTTTATAGACATTATGTGTCTCTCTGCAGAAGTTTTGTGTCTCCTTACAGACGTTTTTTGTCTCTTTCCGTGACATTCTGCAGGTGGACACTAAGGCTACGTTTGCACGGAAACGATCGGAACAGAAAACGCAAAAGTGGCGTTGCGTTCTCACTTTTTATTCCGCGTTTAGACGAACGTTTTTTGGGGGGAAATCTGCATACGGTGATGCAAAAGTGTGTGGAATCAGAGAATGTAAGGGACGGGCTCTGGCAGATTGAAGTTTTCATCCTTTAGACGGGAACGCGACGGTGGAGTGTTTTTAAGATTTCCAGTCTGGAGAGCATTTTCACTTTTTTGCGTTTTTAAGCCCCAAAAACGCCGTCGCCGTCTAAACGAAAGGCACATCCAATAAAATATTTGATCGTTTTCACCCCCGAGCGTCGTCGTGTAAACAGGGCCTTTAAGTTCAGCTGCTGTTGGTTCACAAACTGCACCTGAACGTCAGCATTTAGTTCAGACTGGAGATGAATTTAGGCCAAAGTCTGACCAAAGCTTCCTGCCACAGCAGAGCCACGGTGACAGGGTTAGGGTTACCTAACCCTAACTCTAACCCTCTGCAGGGACAGGAAGTTAAACACGACACCACATTCTGCAAAGTAATACAAGAAACCACCACAGTTACTCACAATGATGCTTTCGTAGACTCTCTGAGGAGGAAAATAAAGGGTGTCAAACGAGGACCTGGTGGATCTGGAGGAATCATGTGACATGAAAAACTTCCTCTTTTCCTTCCTCCTCTTCTTTGGATGTGTTGATGATGCCTTAAAGGTGAATTACCACCTCCTGCTGGACTGGAGTCACTACAGAAACGCAATGGGGAACAAAAAAGACTTTTAGTGTAAATGAGTGCAAAGCAGCAGATTAGCTGGTTCATCATATTAAACTGCAGGTAACTAGTAAACACCATGATACACTGCAGTTTGTTCTCAGTTTATTTGTTAGTTAAATTTATGTTAAGAGTTAAAGTGGCTGCAAAACAACTTAGACTTTACTCACCTCCATTATTTTCTTTCACCAGGTTACACGATCGCTCAGTTTGATGCCAAATCTTAATGCAACAGCCTGACCTCACCCCGTCCAGCACCTTTAGGACGGACTGGAACACCAACCGTGAGCCAGACCTCATCGCCCCACATCAGTGCTGGATCTCACTAATCCTCTTGTGGCTGAACGGGAACAAATCCCTGCAGCCAGGCTCTAAAATCTGGTGGAAACCAGAAGAGTGGAGGCTGTTAGAGCAGCAGATTGATGCCCACGGTTCATTTATGGAGGTAACGCTCACAGCGCGTAGTTTGTGGGAGTGCTTCAGCGCTGAGGTGTGCAGGACCTGGAACCGAGGCCCACAGCGAGAGCCAGGATCTGGACCTTTTCCTTTACACATGTTCGCCTTAAGTTTTAGAGCTTGATTTAAAGACAGAATTCTGTCATCATAGCAGCAGAAATGAGAGAAAATGTCATAAAACATTGATATGAAATTTTAAAGGAGGCAGAAAATGTCCCCTTTAAAATTAGTTTATGTTGAGTCTCTCACATGGCAGAATGCATCCACTAAATTTAGCTCCAATGCTGTTAAAATAAAATCACTCTCACCTCGTCTGTCCTGTAAATATATGTAGTGTGAATGTATGTGTGTGTGTGTGTGTGTGTGTGTGTGTGTGTGTGACTGAATATAATTGGCTCCCGCAAGAAGTCACCTTTTTCTCGTCTTTCTGCAAAATTCATAACTTTGCAGAAATCTTTGGGCAGCAACACCCGCGGCCAACACACAGACGGCTGCTGGAGGTTTCCACCAATCGGCACGCTTTATTTTCCCCTAACGAGGCTCGTTATGAAGACGGACAGGTGACACAGAGACAGTCTCTCCTCCTCATTAAAGTCTAATAAAGCCAGAGGATAAAGATTTCTGCTTCATTAGCTGGTCCAGTGATTAAATATCAATTAGCCCCGCCCCTGTTGTTGTGCGAGTCATGTGATTGGTCCAGAGAGAAGTCGTTAGCGGTGTTAACATCAGTCTAATTATGGAGGTCAGACTGTGACAAAGAGCCACGACGAACATTAGAGAGAAAAACAGATTCCTCTTTTTACCCATCAATCAAGGTTTTAATTACAGTTTCTCTCAGCCAATCACATCCTGCGGTTGGCTCTCATTGCATTAGAATGTCGCCGCCAATCACAGCGCAGATCTGTCAGCGTAATGAACACTGCCGGGTGTGTGTGAGTGGGTGTGTGTGTCATTTCAGGGATGTGACCACTTTCATACGTCCACTGCAGCTTCAGTTCATGTGTCACAGTTATAACCACCAGGACAACACACACTCACACACACACACACACACACACACACACACACACACACAGAAACATGTAATCCCAACAAACTGAGGTCCACTAAAACTTCCTGTTTGCTCAAACTCCTGTTGCTCAGCCAGCTGACGGTGAACAGTTCTGCCTTTCAGTTTTCGTCCTCTCAGGTGTTCCTCTTGGCTGTGACATCATCATTTAAATATCCAATAGGTTGTCTGCACGTGATGTCACATCATTCATTTGTTGTGGCGTGAATGTGAATGCAGATGGAGGGCAGGAAGTGACTCTGCAGAGGAAGCACTATAACACACACTGAACACGCTGATGTTTGGTGTCGTCGAGTCGGCTAATGGTGGAAATGGTGTAACATTAGCTATTGTTTTAAATCTATGGTGAGATTTAAAGTGACAGCTACGAGCAACTCGGCTAACGCTCGCTCAATCAGCTTTAACGGTTTCACATAAGACAGCTGAACGTAGATAACGTACCCTGTCTTGTTTCGTGACAATCCTCGTCTTTGGTGGCGTTTCATTGGGCCTTTGTGAGCGGTCAACCGAGCAAACAACCGTCACGTAAACGTCAACAGTCAGCACCGCGGCGCTGAACGTTTGCTGCTCGGTTAATCCACAGGACAGTAAAAGCGACAGTCATCCGGGGCACTCTGGTACTGAGGTCATGGACCAACCGCTAACAAGCAACCTGAGTACTTTTACTTTAAGTACTTTAAGTACATTTGACTGATTACACTTAGATAGTTCTACTTCAGTAAGGTTTTCACACAAGTTTTCCACCATGGGGAACCAAATTTTCATGAAATTAATTTCTTTGCTGACATGTTTACTGCTGCCCGGTGTGAAAGGACACCAGAACGAATGAAAAAACAAACTTCACAAGTGCGGAGGAATCCTTTAAACTTTCACTGTAAACACACACACACACACACACACACACATGCACGCACACACAGGTTAGAGGCTGTGGAGAGGAAACATCATTTATTCAATATTCCATTACCTTCTCATTTGAGGCGAGGGACTCATTTATTCTCATCAGGACGGCCAGAGAGAAACAGGATATTGTGTATTTACTCCATCAGTGTAATGATGTGGAGCCTTTATATAAAGTTTATGATGAAAAGACTGTGTGTGTGTGCGCGTGTGTGTGCGTGTGTGCGCGTGTGCGCGCGTGTGTGTGCGTGTTTGTGTGTGGGCGGAGTCTGTCTCAGGAACATGTGTGTAGCTTTCCCATCAGCCACTGGGGGGCGCTGTACGTCAACACAAACAGCTTTCTGTCCTGATTTTTATTTCCTTCCTCCTGTCCTACCTCCTTGTCTCCTTCGCTGCCTCCTCCTTTTGTTTTTATTTCCTTCTTTCCTCTCTCACTTCTCTTTTCTCAGATCATTTCCTCATCCTTATTTCCTTTCCTTTCCTTCACTGCCTTCTGCCTTTCTCAGTTCCTCTATTTCTGACTTTCTCCCCACAATATTTTACATCCTACTCTTTGCATTTCCTTCATTTCCTCATCCTTTCATTCATTCCTCTTTCCACCTTTTCTTATCTACTTCCCTGCTTGCTTGTTTGCTTCCTTTCTTATGTCCTTTTCAGCTTCCTTGTTGTATCTCTTCCTTTCCTCGTAGTCTCCCTTATCTCCTTTCCTTACCTCCCTCCATGTTGTCCCATTTCCTTTTCTACTTCCTTATTTGCTGCCATATCTCCTCGTTTCCTTGTTGCATTTCCTACTTTCTTATTTTACTTTGTATCTTCTTCTTTCCTCACTTCCTTCCTTTCCTTGTCCTTTCCTCCTTGTCTACCCCTTGGTACCCCTTTTCTACTTCCTTATTACCTCCTGTGTTTCGTCCCTTACCTCCTCCTTTCCTTACCTAAATCTAGCTTTCCTTCCTTTCCTCATCTACTTCGTTTCTTTTCCTACTCTTTAATTTTCCTTCTGTACCTTGTTTTTCCTCCTTTTCTTTTCTACTTCCTCCCTCCATTACCTTTCTCCTTCATTTCCTTCACTAATTCCTCATGTATGTCTGTATGTCTGTTCTCCTTTTTTCTGAGTGTTTTCTTCTGTATTACCTTCTTCCTCCCCCTTTCATCATATTCTCTCTGACGTCCCACTTCCATCTTTTCCTACCTACGTCTGTTGTCTCCATCTGTATTTCCTCCTCTCTCTTGACATAATGATCTTCCACACTTCCTGCCTCCTCATTTCCCCATTTCCATCACTTCTACTGTCTCATTTCCTTTTTTTAAACTTTCTTCTTCTCCCTCATTACCTCTTCCTTCTCTCACTTCCTCAGTCTCCTTCTTTTCCTGCTCTTCTTCCTCTTCTTTATGACCCCGGAACAGACTTTTTGCTCTCTTTTCTCAGACTCTTCTCCTCCTCCTCCTCCTCCTCCTCCTCTTCCCTTCCTCTTCGCTTTCTGTCCAGATTAAAAATTGGACTTCCAGCAGATAAATGGATGGTCTGAACAGATGGGTGGCCTAGTTTCAGCCTCTCTCCTCCTCCTATCGATCCCTCCGTCCCTCTATCAATAACCCATCATCCATTCATCAGTCTCTGTAAAACAGGGCGAGCTGGAGGAGGAGGAAGAAAAGTACTCGCTAAAGTACTCTGGACCTCTGCTGTAGGTTTTCTGCTCGGTGGAAAACACTTCAGAGGTGGAATCTGATGGGGAACAGGAATTTTCTGAGCTCGGGCTGAATTTTGCAGTCACAGATGTTATTTTAGTGCTGTTGAAGCAGGAAACTTGCACTCTTACTGCTTCACCAACTTTTCGACATGATGAAACACAGAAGTTACCCAGAACTCCTCAGTGTGACGTCACAGCCGGAAAAACTGAACATATTCAGTCTTTAACTTTTCTGTTTCAGGGTGAGAATCAGGTTGTAGACTGCTGGACGTCTGCTGCTTCTGTTCTGTCCTTGTGCTAACAGACAACAGTCAAACTGTGGACTGTCGGACTGTCCTGCATATTGAAAAACGATGCTAAAGTGACACGAGCCACCTGACCGAGCGTCCATATGTGAAGAGCTGGGAGTGAGAAGGGGTTAATCCAGACTGATGGATGTGAAATCAGGCACAGACATTCATGTCAGCTCGTCTTCCAGCACCTTCATCAGGTCAAAACCTTGATGTGTCCAATCATTTGGTTTTTAGCCAAAAGACCGCAAACCTCACAATGTTCCCATCAGCCTCAGCTGAACGTGCTAATTAATGCTAGCATGCTAACACACTAAACTAAGAATGAACACGATAAACATTATACTTCACACCATTAACACGTTAGCATTGTTGTTACAAGCATGTTAGCATGCTGTTATTAGCATTTAGCTCAGAGCGACACTGTCAAAGCACAGAGCTGCTAGCATGACTGTAGACTCCTGTTTTCATACGAGAGACATTACGATCGTGGAAATCCACGTCTGCTCTTTGTCTCCTCTTTCAGTTTGGTAAAGTTTGTATTTGTGCAGTACTTGTATTATTTGTATAGTATAGTATAGTATAGTAGTAGTAGTACAGTATTTGTACTGTAGTTTTACTATAGAGTTTTTTCTGGTCTGGGACTCAAATAAGTTTTGGTAAATACGACAAAACTTTGATGAAATAAATGTCACCAACGCTCTTTAAAGACTTGTAGAAATGTCTATTGATTAATGACAGGTATGTGAATTCACATCGGTATGAGGATTATTGAACGATCAATAGTCACAAATTCAGTCTGAATTGATCAGAAGGTAATTTTGATTCCATCAGATTGACTGAGACCAACTGGAAACCATTTTTACTTCTCTACCTCCTTTTCTTGGCATGGCACAAGGTGTGTGTGTGTGTGTGCGTGCGCACGTGTGTGGTGTGTGTGCGCGTGTGTGTGTGTGTGTGTGTGTGTGTGTGTGCGTGTCAGCAGCAGGTAATCGGCTCAGCACAGAGCTCAGAGACCTGTCCTAGGGGATTGTGGGTATTTTCATGTGTCAATTCACATCAGGTTCAACATGAGACCGTTCAACACACACACACACACACACACACACACACACACACACACACACACAAACACACACACACGTGCCTTTTTCTTTGTGTGTTTCGTCCTCCAGGTGTATTAATCATCCAGGTGTAGATTCAGCACTCTGTCAGAAAGCTGAGAAAGCTAGCACACACACACACACACACACACACACACACACACACACACACACAAACACACACACACGTGCCTTTTTCTTTGTGTGTTTCGTCCTCCAGGTGTATTAATCATCCAGGTGTAGATTCAGCACTCTGTCAGAAAGCTGAGAAAGCTAGCGCACACACACACACACACACACACACACACACACACACACACACACACACACACCTAAACTAAAACTCTTCAGTGTGACCACGTCTGTGGCAGCGAGCTGTCAATCATCCAGAAGCCCCGGTAACGCAGTGAGCGCCCCCCCACTCAGTGATGAAGATTAATGACATGAACACGCTGAAGACACACGAACGTGGGAACATCAAAAAGACACTTGAGCTTTAGAATTCACAGAAGAAGAAAGGTTCTCAGGTGACCTGCACACGATGAAGATGAGGAGGAGAACCACAGCATCTCCTCCTTTCTCTCTCCTGTCTGACCACGCTCCCATACTTTGATCATGTCTCCTTGTTTCCTTCATTACATTCCTTTCCTTAATTACCTCATTAAGTCTGTCAGTCAAACCGAATGAGAGCATCACACAAAAAGCCGTGACACAAACAGAAGACATCTCGTTTTAAACGTGATAATCAGACACGTCACGTCAGAGAGGAGTTCACAGACCTGGTGGACGCTCGTCGTCGGCTGGCACCTCCTGCTCCTCCAGCTCCTCATGACTGCAGCATCAGGACCACGGAGAGCTCCACAGCATCACCACGCTACTCCCTCAAACCCTGGGGCCTACATTACCCACAATGCAACTCAACCATGGACAGTTCTGTCAGAGGTCAGGGATGAGAGCTTACAGGATGTATTTGATTGGTCAGCGCAGCACCCTCCTGGATCAGGTCACGTCTGAGCCTGGTTCACCTTTTTTAAGACATGAGACAGAAAGTGTCAGTTCTTTGTTTAGGATGGCAGTATTTTAACAGGAAAATACCAGCTAAAGTAACATTTCCTGTCCTTGTGTTTGTGATTCAAACCATCCTTTTAAAAAAAAGTCAAACAAATGTGCTCATTTAATGTGTGTGTGTGTGTGTGTGTGTGTGTGTGTGTGTTCATACTGTTTTTATATTCGAGTGGATCCGCTGTTTGACTCCCTGAACTCGGTTTAACAGTCAAGCTAAGAATTGGTTTTGGACTAAAGTTTGGGTAAGAGGCTATTTAATATATGATGTCAGTGCCTGTGTGTGCCCTTACTGTGTGTGTGTGTGTGTGTGTGTGTGTGTGTGTGTGTGTGTGTGTGTGTGAGAGAGAGTGTGTCAGACTAACAGCTGGGTTTTCTCCAGCAGCAGCAGCAGGTGGTTTGACTAGAAAAGGTCACATCCACTGTGTGTGTGTGTGTGTGTGTGTGTGTGTGTGTGTGTGTGTGAGAGAGAGTGTGTTCCTATAATGAGACAACAGACCTCACCTTTTGAATCTCCCATCACCCCCTGCTGGAAAACGCTCACACACACAGTGCAGAAACAGACACCTCGGGGTATTTATAGACATAACGGTAGTATATTTTGTACCACTGATACTTCAAAATGTACTTTGGCTGTGTCGTACACTCAGAGACAAATGTGAGACGGTTTGTCACATGTGGTCCTGAATCAGATGCAGGCCTGACTTTTCCCGGTGCGGCCTCAGTGTGTCACCTGACAGCCGCACAGCTGAGAGTCAGCCACCGACTGGCAATCACGAACGAAGCACTTGATGCCAATTAGCTCTGAACGCAACATGAGTGCTCTGTGATTATACTTTATGTTTGCACTCTGCGTTTCAGAGGGAAGTGATTTACTGTATCACTGTCGATAAATAATACATGAAATGATATACATATAACACTCTGAAAGGCCAGATTTTGCATAATTTTGCATCGTAGAATTTAGGTTTACCAAATTTCCCCAGTGTGGGATCAATAAAGTCTTATCTTATCTTATCTTATCTTATCTTATCTTATTTTTACAGTAAACTTCTTCCCTAACTGGACACCAAAGGTGATTTAGATTCCCCCTGCAGGCTACTTAGAAAACATGCAGCCTTGACTTCCTCTGAACATGGAAACCTCTCTGTCGACGTCTCTGAGATTCATGTATTGATCTCAATGATTGATTTGTTAAGATGATTAACAGTCAGCCATCTGCCCTTTCAGATTTACATCAAACCAGCTGAATTCTCCACAGAGCTGCTGAAGCAGCACCGGTTAACATGTCTGACTGAGTCTATTTCCCCACTGAGAAGAAACTCAATAATCCTTTAATACATTTCAAATATCACAGGACTGCCTCAAATCCCCACAGCGACACTACGACCACGAAGGCCTAAAAACACATTAAAGAAAAGGGCTGCGGTGAAATCATAGTGCAGCAGATCCAGAGTCAGCCCCCAGAGGAGCAGCACGGAGATTCATTCATATCTGATGGTGAATGCAGTGTGTGCTCGTACTGTGAGCTGGAGCTCACAAAAGATAAAAACACGACTGATAAAAGTAAAGCTTCATAAGAACAACAATAACAATAATAAAACTATTTGTGGATTAGCAGCATCCTCAGTTGTAAACTCATGAGTATAAAGTCAATGTTAGCACAGTTATGCTAGCAGCTCTATGAGTCTGTATGGTACTTTCAGTTAAATGCTAACATTAGCATGCTAACATGCTAATGTTAGCATGCTAATGACAGCGTTTCCATTGTGACAACACTAACACTGACTTTCACAACAGTTGCCATAGTAGTTTAGCTTGTTAGCATGCTAATATTTGCTAATTAGCAATAAACAGGTGATAATAAGCACAAGCTGATGAGGCTGATGGAAATGACAGTTGCAGGTTTTTAATCATGAAGCAAAGTGAAACCTGAAGGTGATACTAGAGGGATAGTAAAGGCAAAACCATCCAAAAGCTCCTGTTAAAAGCCAAAAACCTCCACCTCCTGGTGGCGCTAGAGGAGAAGTCAGGAGATGACCAGAATCAGAGAGCTTCATCCTCTGGGGACCATAAATGTCTGTGCAGGATTTCATGGTGATCCATCTGTTTGAGATCTGTCAGTGTAAAATGGAGGATTAACACTGACTTTTCCTCTAAAGGGCCATAATTTACAACACGAACATCATGCTGTGCTGCAGAAGACCTGAACTAACGACCGAGACCATAAACTTATCAGGAAAACATTCGCTGAGCTAATAAATCAAGTATGAAGGGGGGTCATTTCCACAAACGTTCATACTTTTTTTGAGTCGCCCCCTGCTGGCCGTTATTCAGCTTTAAGGAGAGCATGTGTTCATTACCTTCAGTGCGTCTTTACAGCGATCGACCTGGAGTTTTGGACCTGACGTGCTCTCTGATACACTACATGATGACGGTCAGAGCATCTGCTTCACCTTTCCTGCAACATTAAAAAAATCATTTAATATAAATTACAGTGTGCTGTGTGTGCACCTCTCTCTCTCTCTCTCTCTCTCTCTCTCTCTCTCTCTCTCTCTCTCTCTCTCTGTGCAGTGCTATAATTTATCCTCTGTCACGTCTGCCTGCAGGTCAGCTCCCTTCAAACTCTCATTCTTCTTCTCTTCCTCCCAGCAGGAGGTGCATTGTTGGGTTCAGGCGGCAGAAACCTCAGCGGCAGCTTCCCTTTGATCCTCCCGAATCGGCCAGATTGGATGTTTCTTTCTATCACATTTTATCACAACCTCAGTGGGAGCGTGTGCCGCCGAGGGTAGTGATGAACACGCCGAAACGACCGCACAGAGCTCGCATCGCAGGGAGCCGACCAATCAGAGCAGCCTCGACCGCCAACATCACAACGAGCGATGACTGTCAAGAAGTCAAAATGTAACGTAATGTGAAATAATGGAGGCGGACATTTTTCTGTGCTCAGTGTCTGACTCAAAGGAGTCCTCTGGACCACATAAACCTTAAAAACTAAAGCCAGGAGCTAAAGAGAGGCTGAACTCATGGACATAAACTTAAGAACTAAAGTCAGGGATGTTTACTGTATTTCTTGTTTGTTTTATGAGTTTTATAAGTTTGAACTTGAACTTCAGCTGGGGCCTAAACTTTGGGAAGACCTAAGTTCCAGGCCTGAACTAACTAAACCTGGGAGCTGAATTCTCAAGCTCAACTCCAGGTACTAAACTCAAGAAGTGGGAGCTAAACTCGGGGAACAAACTCCAAATTAATGCGAGGAAACACAAGAATTAAGACTGGATTTAAGATTTAAACTCAGGTGCTGCATGTTAAGATGACATCCGACATATTAAACAGGTTACACCTCCTCCGCTCTGTGAAAACTTCTCCTCCTTGACCGAAAACTCATCTTTTGACCCCTGAAGTTTTTAGGTTTCCACAGGAGCCGCTCCTCCTCCTCCGGTGGCCGACCTTGGCTCTCCTTCTCCTTCTTCTGTTCCTCCTGCGATTATCTGAGGATCAGCTTAATTACAGCTCATTCATCTTTTCTGCCAGGACTCAAGGACGACACACACACACACACACACACACACACGCACACACACACACACACACACACACTCCGCCCATTTCTCCTTGTTGCAGAAAGTTAATTTGGGGAAATACTCCTTTAATTATGATTCATATCTGGGTCATTCATAACCAGCTTCAGACACTGTGTGTGTGTGTGTGTGTGTGTGTGTGTGTGTGTGTGTGTGTGTGTGTGTGGTACTATTAGCATAGAAGTTGTGCGTTGTCTGGGCAACCAATGCCGAGGGAAGTCATCTGTGGGGACGAGCTTTCATATTTAAAAGCAGTTTTCTTCAAGTCATTTCTGGTCTTCTTATTTGATTTAAGTTGATTTAAAATGAATCGTAGATTTTTCCGACTTCCTGTTTGAGCTTTAATCACGTCGTCAGAAGCCCAGAGAAGAAACCAGGAGAAGATTAGACGAGGAGAGGGAAGCAGGAGAAGAGGAGGAGATGAAAGAAGATAAGAGGGAACAAGGAGAGAAGAAAAAGAAGAAAGGAGGAAGCAAAAGAAGAAAGAAGGAGGTGGGAAAACGATGAGAGGGAGTAAATGAGGTGAAGTAGAGAAGAGAAATACAAGAAAGAGAGGAGGAAAGATGAAAGGAAGAAGGATTGAAGGAGGAGGGAAAGGGACAAGAGCAGGAGAAAGGACAGAAGAAAGAGGAACAGAGGGACAAGGAAAGGAAGGGGACAAAGGAGAAAGGGGAGACAAGGGGGAAAGGAGGGAAGAGAAGTGAGGATGGGATGAGAAGAAGGGGGAAAAGGGAGGAAGAGACAAGAGGAATGGTAAAGAGGAGAAGGGAGGAGAAGAAGAAGAGAGGAGTTAGGAAAGAAGGAGGAAAAAGGAGAGAAGGAGATCAAAAAAAGGATTAGAGGAAGAGGCAAAGAGAAAAGGATGGCGGGAGAAAGGAGAGGAGAAGAAAGAGGAACAGAGGGAGGAGGGAAGGAAGGAGACATAGGAGAAAAGGGAAGCAGGAGCAAAGAGGGAGAAATTATGAAAGAGAGGTGAAGAATAGAGGAGATGAAGGGGGAAAGGAGGGGAGGACACAAGAGGAAAGGAAGAGTGGAGAAGGGAGGAATGAAAGAAAAAGGGAAGGGAAGGAGAAAAGGAGATAAGTAAAAGTATTAGAGGAGGAGGCAAAGAGACAAGGCAGCAGAGGAGAAAGGAGGGAAGTAAAGAGAGAAGGAGAGGAGGAAGGAGAGGAGGAAGGAGAGGAGAAAATATATAAAACTGGAAATGAAATACTGTGGACGCTTTCTGTCACAGAGGAAAGCAGAGAGCAGAATAATTCAGTTTCGCTGAAGTCAAGGTGAACTTGTAAATTGTGTCGTAATTCCCAAAACTATTACACACACACACACACACACACACACACACACACACACACACACACACACACACACACAGCTGACGGAGCGGATGAAAGCAAATCCTCAGAGAGGGAAAAAATGACAAAAAAGGAAAGAAAGGTGGAGAGAAAGAAGATAAAACAGACGAGCGGAGAGGCAGTGAGAGTGTGTGTGCGTGTGTGTGTGTGTGTGTGTGCGCGCGTGTGTGTGTTTCCTGTTTGTTTATTTCTGAACATAAAAACTCTGCTAATTTCACTTCTTCCTCTCTGCAGCTTTAAGACATAAACTTAATTCTGTTATTCTGCCTGAAACTGACGTCGGGTCAGCAGGAAGTGAGGAAGAAAACAAGGAAGAGAGGAGGAGGAACAAGGGAAGGAGGCAGAAGGGGAGAAAGAAAGAGGATGGCATGATCTACAGGGAAGAAAAGGATGATGAAAGGAGGCTAGAGGAAGAGGAGGAGAAAGGAGAAAGTAAAAGGCAGGGAGAAAAAGGAAAAGTAGAGAAGGGAATGAAGGAGGAAACAGGAAAGATAACAAGCAAGGAAGGAAACTAGAGGGAGGAGGAAGGAAAGGAAGAAGGGAAGAAAGTGAAAAGAATCAGGGAAGTAAACAAAGACTGGAGACAAGAGGATTTAGGGAACAGACGGGGAGAGAGAGAAAAACAGGAGGAAGGGATGAAAGCAAAGAAGGTAAAAGACTGGAGGAGGAGGGCGAGTGAAGAAAGGAGGAGGAAAAAAATACAGGGGTGTAGAGGAAGAAGGGAAGAAAACAAGGAAAGGATTATGGAGAGGAGACAGGATATGAGGCTACAGCCACAGCCGCTGTGTGAGGCTGCACTGAGGCACAGAGGTGAACCGAGCTAAATGCTAACATCAGCATGCTAACACGTTCACTAGCAATTCCACCGATGGACAGCTGGTGGCGCTAACAGCTAAGCCAAACATGGATGCTGATAGCAGATGTTTTATGGACACACTCCACAGGACGCCTTTAACACACTGCTGTTTAGCGGCATGCTAACATCTGCTGATTAGCAAACAGTCCTTCTACACTGAACTGACTTACTGCTTCATCGTTAGCATCATCTCATTAATACGCAATCTCAACGTCCACACCGAGCAGCAGCCTCAGGGGCTGAAGGTGAAGCCGATGAGGAAGAGACAAAGACTGCAGTCCCTCAAAAGACCACTTGAGGCTCTGAAAGTCAGTTCCCATAGACCTCCACATTAAAACATTACAGCAGATATAAAGGTGTTTAGAGCCAGTTTTAGCCTGTGTATCTAATCTCATTTACGACAACAACTTAAACTTAACTTAAATACCATAAACAATCATGGCTGCATGCTCTGCTAACATGCTAACAATGAGCAAATAATTAAAGTATTTGGCTATTTTGCACTAACTTGTAATTTAGCATCTTCGTCCAGCTTTGTTGTCGCTGCTTTCTGCTTCACTTCTGCTTCATCGTCTTCCTGTAATTTGTTCTGTTTGTAGCACTGAGAGCGACTTGAAACCGAAGCTCGTGCTCAGCGAGGCAGACGCTGCTCTTTGGCCATACTTGGTGTTTACTTCTTCCTTCCTTCTTTCTTGTTAAACATAATGAATCATGTCACAACCTCCTGCTTTCATCTCCATGCCCTCCTCCTCCTCCTCCTCCGTCTCTCTGTTGCATAATTGTTTGAACACCTTCATCCTGCCAGAGGCAATTTTCTCTGTGACAACAACGCATTCCTTCCTTCCTCTTCACACACGAACACGCTGAGTCCGTATTGTGTGTGCGTCGCCTGCCTCCTGTCCACTTTAATTTGTCAGAATTCAATTGATTTCTCCAAAACGTTTATTGAAATGCCACTTTCACTGCCTTCCAGCTGTTTCTACTTTTATAAATTTCTCTGGACGGACATTAAAAGCCAGACGTGACGATTATTGAGTGGACGGCGATGTGACTTCCATCAAGCTGGTGATAAACAAGATGGTAAATATGTGAATATGAACGCGCTCAATATTTTGTTTGGAGGTGAGAAATGAAACTCATCTGCAGGCGAACAGAGCTCCTACAAGACGCTTTATTGACTTTTCATTTTAGCCGAGAGGCTGATGGACGGTTCTCAGAATCTCATTTACTCGTACAAGTGAGTGATTTCCCGCCGAGGACGACCCAGATATTGAAAGTAAGCAGGTTTCATCAGATCTTTGGTCCATGTCCTCACGGCGGAGGATTGACCAGCCACGTCTCACAGAAATTACACTCATGTGCAGCTAATTGGCAACAGAAAACCTGCTTCAGGGAAACAAAACGCTGAGCGAATTACACTTTAACGTCATGAGATTTTCCTCATCAACATAATGAGGAAATGTTTGCAATTAAGAAATGTTGATGCTGAGCGAATGTTTACTGACATGTTTCATTAGTTTGCCGCCAAAACAGGTGATTTTACAACCTTGCTGTCCGCTCGCAGTGATTCCAGCATTAATCAGCGTTTTAAAGGTGTTTTTTGTTGTTTAAACCTGACCACCGCCTGGACGTGAACTCTGGATTCTGGTCTCACAGACCAGGACTTTGACCACCACCGTCCCCCCGAGCGCCTCGCCTTCATGAATGTCACTGTTCGACGTCGCCAGGCAGCGATCCCATTTGTCACCACAATGAACGAATGAGCGTAAATTGGCCGTATATGAATGTGATTCCCGGCAGGTCGGCTCACTGCTTACGCCCCTCACTCCTTCATGTCGCTGCATCTACGACATTTAAAGCTGCAGTAAAACATTCTCACTTTGTGTGGGACGCCTTCAGCTCCAAATGGCCCAAACAGATTTCAGTGCAGCTTTAAATGTAGCACGCGGTCACACTCAGATGGCTAAACAGAGTGAAAATTGAGTGCGACCGAGGCCGAATCTGTTTCCCCAAATGACTTTCCAACATTTAACCCAACAGAGTGTGAACTGCAGACCCTCTGGAGCCGTTACCTCTGCTTTAACATCAACAGGTAATAAAGTCAGGGCAGCATTAACCCTCCATATATGAGCAATCCTTCAGTGAGTCCAGGAAATCAGAACAGATTCAGTTCAGTTCATTTTCTGTCAATCCACTAACTGATCAATCGACTAATTGTTTGTACTTGTTTCAGCTTGTGAGGCAGCATGATTCAAGAGGTCGGACCAATCACCATCCAGAGAGGAGCGACTGGCAGCTACAGGTGTGGTTCAGGTGTGACGACGACAGGCGACTGTTCAGAAACAACATGGCGGCCTGTAAAGAGGTTAGCATTGATGCTGCTGAAGCATCGGTTCTATCAGAACTGCAGAGTGTTTCTTCACTGAAAGAACAAAGAACGTTAGCCCGTGATAGACAGACGGGCCATCCAATCAGCTGCCCCGGATTCTTTGAAAGTGTCTGCCCTTAAAAGCTTCTCTGACTCTCAGGTTTGTGCTGTTAGTACTTGTATTAAGCTGTATTAAACATCACATGTTGTGTGTTTTATGTGCAAAAAATCTTCAACTGGAAAGTAACAAATAAAGCTGTCAGCAAGTAAAGTACAAGGACCTCAAATATGAGCAAAAAACTGATGATGCATTGTTTCCCCCTAGATTAAAAACTATTCTAAAGATTTGACTGATGTATGAAGTACTCAGAGTACTTCATTTCCCCCCCCCCCTCTGTTTCCGCTGTTGCTGTCTTCGGGCAGATGAGAGCAGCTGATGTTAGCAGGTCGGTTCGTCTCTAATCAGCTGCTCAATGACGAGTGCGATGGAAGGAGGAGAAGCAGATGGTGGAGAGGTTTGTGTGATAAAGTTCAAAGATGGATGAGCAGAAGGAGGGCAGAGAAACTGACAGAGAGACAGAAGTTAAGACAGAAGCAAACGAAGAGGAAGAAACTAAAAAGAGCAGAGATGCAACGGGCGGAGGAATACGTTTAAATCAGAAGTGGCAGCTGTCACCTCCGTCTGTGTGTGTTTGTACGAGTGTGTTCACACTCATCTCATCTGTCAGGGTGAGACTTCACCTCCTCCGTCACACACATCCTTCACTCCCTCCGTCACACACATCCTTCACTCCCTCCGTCACACACATCCTTCACTCCCTCCGTCACACACATCCTTCACTCACTCTGCAGCAGCGGGACTCACTGTCAGTCAGAGGCGACCAGCTGACTTCACCTGACAGAAAAACAAGCCAACGCCGCAGAGTGAAGACGGAGGCAGTGAGACATGACGCTGTCGCTGCAGTCAAAGCATCCACCTCTGCTGCGCTAGCAGTTTCCCCCTGCCTCCAGTCTTTGTGCTAAGCTAAGCTAAGCTAAGCTAAGCGACCACTGGCTGCAGCTTCATATTTAACAGACGAGGTGGTGTTTTTTATCAAAATGTTGATCTATTTCTTTGATATTTTATACTCTTTTCACTTTAGCGGCACTCTGATAAAGCTGAAGCATTGAGTGCTAAACTCCCCTCGCCTCCCTCCTCCTCCTCTTCAAAGCATGTAGGAGAACCTGTGGTGCTCCTGAAACTCCCAAAAAAAGGCTACTGTAGAAACATGGTGGTGCAACATGGCTCCATGGAAGAGGACCTGCTCCCTCTGTAGAAAAAAAAAAAGTCATTTTAAGGTCATTTTCACTAATGAAAACCTACTCATTAATTTTATCCTCCATTTCTGCCCCCCCGACCCCACACACTGGTCCTTTAAACATGAGTAATTAATGTAATCTGAAACCAAACGACCTCATTTGTATTTCACCCTCAACTTGAACCAATCACATCTTCATTTCCCTCCAGGAAGCCAATCAGTTCCGCTGTCTGCGCCTCAGCCGTGCATAAGGAGCTATCAGCCAATCATGTTCAGCCTGGGGGCAGATGCCAGCATCTGATTGGATGCTGGCTGTGCGCCCGTGTGTTTGATCTGATTCCAGAGCGACCTGAGCAGCCAATAAACGAAACCTTTGACGGCTTTCAGCAGTCAGGTCGTGTGTGATTATGGAAAGGCCAGAAACTGAAGGAAAACAAGGAAATTAGAATAAAACTGAACTTTATTTGTTAAATTTTAGTGGCTATGAGTCGCAGTTTGATGTCTGATGTCATTTCCTGTTGGTATAAAATGGTTAAATATGATTTTTTTTTTTTTTAAATTAACTGTATGATGGTTAGTAAATATAGTACAGAATTAGCATGTAATATGGATTTGTGATGTATTAAGGTGCTTAGGGCTAAATGCTAACATTAGCATGCTAAATGGTCACAAGAACAATGCTAACATTCTGAGGTTTAGTGTGTTAACATTTGCTAATCAGCACTAAACAGATGTGTGTGTGTTGTTAGCAGTTCCATCAAATTTAACCCTCTAAGCTTCTTTATATTACAGAAAAGTAAAAAAAGACCCCTTGACCTCATGACCCTTTGGAGGGGCCCGGCCCCTTGGTTGGGAACCACTAAACTAAACATATAAAGTAGCTGAAAGTGGCTCCGGCTGTAAAATGCTGCTCTAACATCGATGCCTCGTGCAGGACTTTTGCTCTGAAAGGAGAATCTGAGTGCATGAACCCAGCGGTGAAACGGTGTTTGTGTCATCTCTGAATTTCACGCCGTCCCTGAACGCAGCGTCGTACACTGAGTCCTTTCTGCATGTTCGAGAACAAACAGACTGAAGAAAGATAATTAGACCAAATGAGGAACATCTGCGCTCAAATACACACACACGCTGATCACCCTGGTCCAGCCGTGTGTGTGTGTGTGTGTGTGTGTGTGTGTGTGTGTGTGTGTGTTTTCATCTGCAGCAGCTGTTTTTCTGCCTTCAGGCCACTAAAACCTCTCACTCCTCCTCTGTTTCTCTCTCCTCCATCCCTCCATCTTTCTTTTCTTCTGTCACACTCCTCATTCTCTCTGACTTCGTTTTTTTTTCCTCTTTCTGGTTTGAATTTATTTCCTCAGGTTTTTCTCGACGCTTCATGCCTCCACGCACGCACACCCACACCCACACACACACACACACCCACCCACGCACACACGCACACACCCACGCACACACACACACAGAGCGAGCAGTCTGCCAGGCTGTGATTAGAGAGGAAGGATGGAGGGGATAAAGAAAGAGGAAAAGACACTCTGATGCTTTGAGCAACAAACACAGCTGATAGACTCAGTGTGTGTGTGTGTGTGTGTGTGTGTGTGTGTGTGTGTGTGTGTGTGTTATTCAAGCTTACTTCTCAGCGACATTTAAATAATTCACTTCAGTTGTTTTCCTCATTTCTTCATTTCAGACGGACAGACAGACGGACAGGTGCGTCACTTTGATTGATTTCTCTTGGCCGGAGGAAAAACTTTCCTCTTCCTCCTCTTCCTCCTCTTCCTCTCCTTCTTCCCTACTTTTTAGTTTCTCTCCTGCAGGGAGAAAAGAAACGATTCCCCTCCTCTACTTCCTCTCCTTCCTCCTCTACCTTGTACAGGTGGACGGAGTGAAAGCATGAATCAATCCGAGCTGATGGAAAGAAATTCAACTCCAGTCAACCGAACTTATTTAAAACCAAGCCGCCTGATTGGGGGAAAATGGCTCGAAGGGAGCCATTTTGGATTCTTTACACAGTCATCATGCGTTCCTGCAGCTAGCCTCACAAAGACCAAAAGTAATGATGCGTTCAGGCTCCCTTCATTAACTTGCAAAGTCAGAGTTTTTCCCAGATTACCAGCAGGCAGGTTTTTTTTTCTAAGGAACAGCCAGTGAAGTGGTGAAGCCCAGCGGTAACGCAGGAACAGCACCATTATTACAACACATAAACGTGAAAATGTGCCCATAAAACATCGTTTTCTTTGTGGTAATTTGTGCGAGTGACTCCAACAGTCTTAAGGTGGTAATGAACAATCTGTCCGGAGTGCTTACGAGCACAGTTTCGGCTTCACTTCCATTATTTACATCTCGCAGAGGGATTTTATCATGACTGCTGCTCCTGCTAACCTGATCGCTGCACAGCACAGTTCATGCACTGAACGCAGCTTAAAGAGCTTTTAATACAAGACTAAGAATCTACAGCCTTGCCCCTCACAGTGAGCCTGTGAGCTGAACGCTAACGCTGGCGTGCTAACATGTGTCTTACTTTAGCCTGTTAGCATGCTAATGTTTTGTAATTAGCTCTGAGGCTGAATGTCGTCAGTTTTGAAGCTTTGTCCTGTTTCATTTTGTTTCTGTGTGTTTACAACACGAACTCATAAAGTCCTGAGACACACGTTCATTTTTCACTCATTCACTCAGTCACTTCACGGAGATGTTTTACTTTTCTAATGTTTTTAGAGAGGATATACATCGCTTCTCTTCATGTTACTGCACAATATTTAAGATAAAACAATGAAACAGAAACCTTACGTAACCTGAAACAGACAGAAATACAACGAAGCCACAAACAGAGGATGATTTTCACCTATATAATTATGTCTCATGTCACAGCGGCCTGGAAACTTTGAGTCTACCATCGATTCTCTGACCGAGCACAACACACACACACACACACACACACACACACACACACACACGCAGTGTCGCTATAGATCACAGCTGTGACAGATTGGTGTTGCCAAGAGGAAAATATATGGCAATTTAAACATCACATTCTCACACGGTGAGTAATGGCAGCTCAGGACGACTGACAGGAAAACAAGAACAGAGACAGAAAGCAGAGAAGCTGACAAACTGTCTGTCTGTCTGTCTGTCTGTCTGTCTGTCTGCCTGTCTGTCTGTCTGTCTGTCTGTCTGTCTGTCTGTCTGTCATTCTTTGTCTGTCCCTGTATTTATTTTTATTCCCTGATCTGTGGGTATCTGTCAGCCTGTCTGCTGCTCGCTGTGAGTGTCTGATGTCTTATAATGTGAACAGGACTCGGAGCACAGAGGTCACCGTTTGACTGACGGGAAAAATCGACACAAAGAGGAAAAACTCTGAAATTACACAAACTGTTCAAACATGTCAAAATCAGCTCCGGTCAACAGTCGGACCGCCGTGTAAACGATCACACGAGGCGATAAACGAGACCAAACTTCAGCGTCACCACATCGAGTTAGCTTGAAAATGAGTTTCACATGTGTGACGTTTGATGGAGCACGTGTTGTAAATGTTTCATATGCACTACGCTGATGATGGAAAAAGCATTCATATTAAAGTTATAACAGTGTTTCAGACACATCGGTCGGCTCTGACCACGAGTGCTTTAAACTTTGAGAGCTACTCAGCAGCAGCTTGAAACTATAGTTCCCTTAAAGCTTTGTGGGATGTAAACAGGAAGTATGATGTCATTCCAGCCTCACTTTGGACAATAATTGTCTTCATTTTGGCAGCTGGCACCATTCAAAGTGAGCCGAATCACCTATTAGCAGTCCCTGTTGGCAGCGTGGCCACGGAGGAGCAGACCAGGACCAGAGGACGAGTCTGATCCTGAAGAAAAGTAAAAACATGACGATTCTCAGGCGAGTTCTGCAGCTGTGAGGAGAGGTGACTCAGAGAAACAGGAGCTGGTTTTGATCAGGTGGAATCAGGTGTCGCGGCTGAAACTACACTGCTGACCGTGCTGATAAGCAGCCAAACCACAAAATCTGACTTCCTGATGAAGAAGAAGATTAGCAGAAAAAAGCAGCTGGAAGAGATCGTGAGTGACGTCAGAAGCTGTTCAAACACAGGTGAGTCAGCAAGCTTCAGCTTTTAATCCAACAGTTTCTCCAAATGACGTGAAACTTGTGTAAGTTTCCTTTGAACCTGCAGGAAACGAACACTCAAACACTTCTGCCCTTTAGAAAGAGATCAGCTCATCTACAGACGTCTGCAAATGCCAATAAAATATTTAGATTGTCATTACGGTTTGTTTTTTATCTTTAAATCATCATTACCACACACACACACACGCGCACACACACACACACACCGTGTTTGTGGTCTCTCTGTGAGCGATGTGACATTTCTGAATTCCTGTTCTGCACGGCTGGACGCTTTAATAGAAAGTTTCTCCAGAAATGACAAAGTATTTTATTGGTCTGGTCTTTATTTAAAAAAGCGGCGAGTCGCAGCGCCGCAGGCGGAAACACGCCCGAAACACAACAGAAAATATGGAGCAGAAATGTGGGATTAGGGAGAAATAAGTGGCGTCTGTCTGAGCCTCGGCTGTTCTTTCTGTGGAACAAGATGTCCGCATCAAACGAGGAAGAGGAGCTTTGAAAGAGGCCTCAGAGAAAACACATTAACCTTTCCTCACTCGGCTCTGCCTGCAGGACGCTCACAACAAAACACAGAGCTCTTATGGAAGAATACTGAGAAAAGCTGTTTAACATCAACATGTTTGTGTTATTTAACTCACAGTTAATGAAGTTCTCTTTCAGTCCTTGTGGTCTGAACAAAGCCCAGAGCAGAACTGACACCTGACCAACGCACGAGCAAACCTTTGAGACTTTAACGATCGCAGTGATCAGTTTCAAATCGATCACCAAAGCCAGAGAACAGCGCAGAGCTGTGAGCTGACTGTACTTCTATTTATACTACTTTATACCTCTAATCCACCACATTATACACATTTTCTTCACCACGCTCATGTGTTTTAGTTACTTTGCAGATTCAGGTTAATAATACAAAATACAATCAACAAATAAATGGTTAATAATTGATTAGAAGTGATTAAAGTGAAATTAGCTCCATTTTCACCAGCTGCAACATTTAAGTGATGAACACATGAATGCGTCAATAATTCTAATCGAATAATATTATTTTTGTGAAATGGGATGCATGATGAGTATTTTGACTTCTGCACTTTAATATATTATGATTTTAATACTGCTGTACTTTTTCTTAAACATAATTTTAAATGCAGGACTTTCACTTGTACTTGAGTATTTGTACACTGTGATATTACCACTTCTACTGAAGTGAACAATGTTTGTATCATGGAAACGTTAACCGATGGACCTGCACCACCTTCAATCTCTTTAAAAGACAGTCAACCAGCTCAAGCTTCAGTTTAGCTCTGTTTTTGGTCTCCACCTCCTGAGGGAAATGTCCGGCTGTCAAAGTGCGGACTGCTCCACTGTGTGAAAATACCTGCTGTTAAAGACGTCCATCACTGCTGCTGAGGGCTTGGATGGAGCGAGACGTCTTGAATGGAAGCTGTAATACATGAATACTGTCGTCTCTTTCAGACCTCATGGTGGGTAACGAACGTTAAGTTTTGTAGAAAATGGCTAAAATATCTCCCAGCATGCATCAGTACATAGTTGATACTGTTAAAATGGAACTGGGACAGCGTTAAACCGGCTCACTTCACATGTCTTACAGCAATCTGTCGATGCTACGATCGACTTCAGATGAAGCTGATCAGAAAATGCTGTTATGATTCAGCGTTTGTCTTAATATCAGGTTCATATCTGAAGGTTTCGGGCAGGATTCGGCTCAATCGTTCTACTTTCTATTCCGTCTCTCCTGCTTTCCTCTCCCCTCTCAGGCTGCACTGAGTGTTCGCAACGCTTTGATCTTCTCTTGCAGTATGTATATTGTCTGTAAAACCCTCTGCTACACTGGCCCTGTTTAAGTTTAAGAGGAGGAGGAGGAGGAGGGTACGAAAATAGACAGAGAGGAGAAGAAATAAATAAGAGGTGAACAAACAGAAGAGACAAAGAGAGGAAGATGGAGAGATAAAGTAAAATCCATCATTATTACAAATGCATAGAAACAGAACAGAAGAGAAGAAGAAGGAGGAGGGCAGGAAGAAGAAGAGGAGCTGAAGGGGGTCAAGAGAAGCTGATGATGGAGTGAGAGGAGAAATAAGAAAAGGGGAAGAGTGTAGTGGTGAAAAGACGAATCGCAGTCAGAGGTGACCTCCATTACCCTCTCTCCTCCCTTTCTTTGATGGAGAGAGAAGCCTAGGAGGAGAGTCGGAGGTGCAAAAGCATTACTTAAAGAAAGTACACAGAGAGACCGAAGTGGATTTCATCAGGACTTCATTAAACCGGCGGCCCGCCGCAGGATGGCACGGAAAAAGAGAATTTAATGACTTTTAATGTGAAAAGCCACCGACAAACAAATGAAATAAAGGGTTAAGAAGAAAGGAGGCGCCGTCGGCCATCAGAGCTGCTGCTGTTTCTGGATCAGCGGAGGAAAACTGATGACGGTGAACGACGGGAGGAAGATGAAGAAGAGGAGGAAGTAAAGGCGTATGAATCAGCTGAGTCCAACTGCTGCAGTGGACGTGTCTGCTCTGCACGTCCTGCATGTTGATATTTCTTGGCTTTCATGTTGGCGCCCCGGACTTTTACATTCATTTGTTGGAATATCATCACTTCTCCATCTGCACACATGGAGCACCTGCTTCCACACAGCCAATCACAAACTGCCTAATTTTAAACCATATTTCATAATGTCACTGTCATAAACAGACGTCACTCTGACCTCTAAAACACACATTCAAAATGTCTCTAAAACACATGAATGGAAACTCCACATTTCCTCAAATAAAAGCCGGGTCTCAAATAAAGGCCTGGGGCATGTTCGCACAAACAAATGAAGGTCAGGGAAAAATACGAGGGTGGATAAACTCCTGGTGCCTGCTGTGGTTATGGCCATCTGTTATCACTGAATGCACCTGTGGTGATGAGATCACAGCTACCTGAAGGAGTCCCAACTCTGCTCGTCTTTGTATCTTTGTGAGGACCGACTGAGTCCTCTTTTCTTCAAAGGCTGTTTGAGGTTCTGGACTTTTCAGGGTTACGGTCGGAAATAAGGTTAGGATCAATGAGAGTCCTTACAAGTATAGAAGTACAACCCTGTGTGTGTGTGTGTGTGTGTGTGAGAGATCAGTATCACTCTGTCAATCCTGCTAACATGAGAACAGACGGAGAAAGTGAGAGACCACACACACACACACACACACACACACACACACACACACACACAGGGTTGTACTTCTATACTTGTAAGGACTCTCATTGATCCTAACCACACACTGTTATCTTGTGTGTCATCGTGTTCCATTAAGGAGCTTCTTCATTCCTTATCAGCTCAAAGCTCCACACACACACACACACACACACACACACACACACACACACACACACACACACACACACTGCTATCACTAGCAAACAGATCGAAGCAGGAGGATTTTAGTAATGTTACTTTTGCTGAGGGATGACGGTCCTTTCCTTGTTTCTCACTCCAGACGTCCACTTCCATTCTTTTTTAAAATTTACGATATAAAGATGAAGCATGTTAGCATGTGTGAAACAAATATAAATGAAAGAAAAGAAAGACATCCTTTATTAGTCACACTACATGCACATGCACACACACTCCGCATTTGACCCATCCTGGTAAGTCCTTCCTCCGTGGAAGACCAGGCGCCCGGGGACCCAGTTCCTTCTTCGGGTGGTGATCTTCTGATCAGGTGAACACGGGGAAAACATGCAAACTCCACCCTTTCCTCCAGATGAGGGGCAGCAGGCATGGTGGAGGACACGCCCTCAGCGCCCCAGGCAGTAATCGAACCCAGGACCTTCTAGCCGTGAGGCGACAGTGTTACCACTATTCCACCATGCCACCTATGATAACTATGATAACTCTGTGTTTGACTGAAGTAGCTGCAGCGAAGCCTCAGAGACGCACGAACAACGCGGGCGTGAATGATGTGTCTCAGCTGTCCACTGTCCATGATGCATGCTAATGTCAGGTGTAAACGAGGCGTCTGCAGGTGTCACCTGCTTCACGTTCTTGATGTGAGTCAGAATCATGAGGCCTGATTGGTTTAATTATGAAGACAAGTCGTCCAGCTCATTCATAGCTGTAATCTGTGCCGGGGGAGAAACAAACCGCCTCGTTTTGTAACAACAGAGGATCAGTGTGTCCTGTGTCTGATGATGCCATGTGGGGAAAGCCTGCAGTCAGTGCTGTAATGTCCATTTTAAATCTAATCTATCCAAAACACATGAAGCTAAGAAATAAGTCAGCTCTGCCCAACGTCCTGTCCATCATCAGCAGACTGGACTGAAGCTGTCATAGTACATGTAATTCATATTTACTGTCATTATTTGGACTTCTGGTCTTTGTGCTCGTTCAGTTATGTTTTATTTACACTGTTTATTAATGTGAACTCTTCGGCACGCTCTGGTTATTGGGGACAGTCACACTCTCATACTGTCCCGCGATGTTGATTTGTGTCAAAATAAAAGCATGATGCTCCTGTCTGGATGGACAGTGGACGTGTTCTGCAGATGTCGACGCTGCCTTTGTGTTTCTGGCTCTGAGACGCCGGATCCGCCATCAGATGTTCTGTGTTGATGTTTTTTGGCCGAGTGCTGTTTGATCCATGTCAAAGCTGTTTTTCTCTCTCACACACTGCCAGTGCCATGATAGCAGAGTCGAGTTTAATCCCAGTAAAGTTTGGTTTAATCCCAGCCGAGTGTTGTTTAATCCCATTACTGTTTGTGTCTTTGACGGTTGATTTATATGCAAAAGCAAATTCATATGGCAGCAGAACAATCCTGAGCTTTAAAGGAGCTCTTCTTTGTTTGTAGACCAAATGAAAGTTTGGGATTTTATTTGGAAACTGAAGAAGAAGATAATCAGTTTGACATTTAATCCACTGCTTCGACGCAGACGTGGCTGATTGGATTGGGACAATACGAGAAAAAAGCACAAAGCTCCACCAGTGAACGATCAGACAAACCGAATGCAGCTGCAGCTCTTTCATCGGCGAATGTTGGCAAAACTCAAAGATCTATGAAGCCTGCAGAGCGGTCCAGCATGTTTGTTGCAGCTGAATGAGCGGACGTTTGCAGGTGAGCAGGGAAGCCAAATGAAAAAACACGTCATTCCATAAAATACATGTTCAGTGTTTGGGCTGCTGTGATGACGCCATCCGGTCGCCGCAGTCCGGTTCAGCCCAGAAACTTTTATACGAACGCGTTAGCAACATGTGCGACGTTAGCACAACAAGCTGATTGGCAGGTGAGTCGGTCACATGATGGCGAGCGCAAATCTGTATCGACGCAGAAGGAATTCATGTGTTCATCCCGGCCTGAATAAACGCGGCATCACCACATTTTCCCCTCTTAAAATACGTCTTTTGTTATTCTGTGTCTGTCTAACAGTGTGTGAGTTTGTCTCTCAGGACTGTCTCACTTCCTGTTTGTGGCTCTCAGCTCGAAGCTCATTGGTTCCTGCTGAGGATGTTAATCTTTAAGAACACCTCACAAACATTAGAAATAACAGAAGATTCAGTATTTTACTAAAACGGCTGCTCAATCCACTTTTGGTCAAAGGCTCAGAGGAAGACGACTCATCAGGTTTAGGAGCAGACTTGTTGAAGCCTCAGAAATCACAGTTCCAAAATATAAACATGTCACTTGAACGCATCATCGGTTCAGCACAAACTTGTTAGGAGATAATAAAAAAGTGCTGATTGGTGGAAAACGTGCCGCTCTCACGCGATTGGTCGCTATCTGCAGCAGCTCAGTGTGTGTGTGATCACACACAGACACGCTGCATATATTCACAGCAGAGTGAAGGTGACAGAGTGAATCTATTTTAACAGCAGAGTCAATGAATAAACACACACACACAGTGTAAAAAATATCTCCCAGGATTTACTGCTCTGCGGCGTCGAACGCTGCATTAATCAAGCTTTTAACACTCAACAGAAAACACACACTTCATAAATCCGAGGAAAAACAAATCTCTACAAACAACTCCTAATGAAGAATTAATATAAACCAACAATCACTGATTTCATTCTCTTCCTGTCTCAAACGTCTCTTCACTTTCCTGATAACACTCACAGAACTGATTCCAGAGCAGCTAACGGTGAGCTTCTCATGTATCAGAGGTGCGTTTTCTAAAGAAAGTGATTAGCTAACGATCGTTACGATCAGCTGTTTGATTCTGAGCGCCGTGTTTCTTCACGCGGTATCGTCGAGTTTTTAAAGTTCAGCAGCAGGAAGTGACAAACTCCAGCTTCCTGTTCCTGATGTTCATTTCCAGTTTATCTGCTGTTTACCTCTCTGCAGCTTCCAGCTCCCGGTCTGCGTGTGTGTGCGTGTGTGTGTGTGTGTGTGTGTGTGTGTGTGTGTGTGTGTGTGTGTGTGTTGATAACTGTGCTCGTCTGATAATCAGCCACAATTACATCTCAACAGAAAGAGACAGTGAAGAGGGGGGTGGAAGGAGGAGTGAACTATTGATATGGTAATATCTGTCACACACACACACACACACACACACACACACACACACACACACACACACACACACACTCAGGCCTACGTTCGGTGTGACAGTGGGAGAATAGAAGGTTTCATTTTCTGTCTCGCAAACCTTTTATTACAACGAGCGACTGAAACTACTCATTAGAGACACAGAGAGGAGAGCCGTGCTGCATTCAAGTGAATTCATGCAAATGGAAGCGCAGAGTCGGTGACGAAGCCTGACTGTTTAATTATTATTATTATCTGGCACATTTGCAGCCTTTAATGTCTTTTCACTCCAAATAAGACTTGCATAAGGAGCACTTGAGATTGATTTCTGTATAATGAGCTCGTCCTCTCGGGAGGTTCCTTCTTTACGTCGACATCTCCAACACTTCAGGCCACAAACTGAGAAACATCATCTGAACAAACTGTTCCTGAACGCAGCCTGAGGGCTCGCCTCTGACTGCGCCCTCGCTAACCTCTAACTTTAGTTAGTCCCGCGTCACTGACTCGATGCTCAGTGTTAGCATCCAGCTAGCAGCTGTAGAGAACTGAAGCTCGTCACTCGTCTCGGCGCTCATGGACTTCCATACCGCCTGGCTCCCAAAGTGAAGTCAGTTTGATGTTGAAAGTTTCTTTAAATTGTAGTCAACAAGCCACACACCCACACACACACCCACCCCCACACACACACACACACAAACACAATGTAGTGATGTCAGATTAATAGTGCTGAGGTGCGTTCAGGGCCTCAGGCTGCAGATAGAACCTCAATCATCCATCACCCCTGACTGCTGAGATAATTACTACACACACACACACACACGCACACACGCACACACACACATACACACACACACACACACACACACACACAGATTCTGTCATTTTCCTGTGTTTTCTCCACTTGTCCCGAGGAAACAACCAATTTCCTTTGAACATTTCAATTTACCTCAAAGCTCGCTCGCTCTCCGTCAGCCTCGCTCTGTCTCTCTCCTGATTGGTCGGTGATGACATGCTCATCAACGACTGGTCATGAACTGATGTTTAGTCAGTCAGGTTTCCAGGTACAAACGATTCAAAGACCTCATCCAATCAAAGGTCAGCAAACAAAGTGACGTTTAGATGCTGAAACTTTACATTTTAATCAAGTTCTGAACCAACTGATCTGCACTGTGTGTGTGTGTGTGTGTGTGTGTGTGTGTGTTCAGTTTCCAGACTGACCACATTAATATGCAGATCTTTGTCTCTTCCTCAGCTCCTCTTCTGGATCCTCAGATGAGTCACGCTGTACAAACACAGACGACGGTCTTGAACGCCTCCTTCAGTCTGAGCGCCGCCGAGCCGACTCCAGATGTTTGACTGTGACGACACATTCGACAGTTTCTCATGTTTATTTTCATTTTTAGTCGCTCAGATAGAAAGAAAACACGTGAAATCTGTGAGATCTGCTGTCCAATCACGGCTCAGCATCGAGTTTTGGTCTCATTTTCAGATCAACTCGTTTTCTCGCTCATAAATTTGATCAACATTTCTATATTTTCCAGTTTCACTGAGAAAACAAGCAAACATCAGATATCAGAGAGTTTGATGATCAGGAGGCCGTGAATTAAAACGCTGAACACACGTCTGAGTCCAGAGCTCCGGCTACAGACGTAGCACGCACCGTGGCTTTGTTTCCCTCTTTAAAACTTTATTAATAACGCTGCGATGTGACAAAATGCCACTGGCATCATGAGCCAAAGCTCAGTGACCGACAACAATCAGCACTGTTATTTATTTTTATAGCTGGTTCCAGGTGACAGTAGCTAGCTAGCTAACGTTAGCTCATTTACATGAAGTTAACGCTAAAACTCAAATTAGCTGACGTCTCTTTAGGGAAGGACGGACGGACGGACAGAGAGCTTCTGTCCATGTTAGTGTGACGTATGTGTGTTTCTCAGACGTGTGATGGTGGAGCACTGAGGACACGTTCAAGAGCAGCGATTACACAACGTGTTTCTGTGAATCATCGTCGCAAAGTTCTGCAGAAACTCAACTTTTTTTTCACGAGATCGTCCTTTCAGAGTTTAAATTCTCTGACAAAAGTTCACATTTTTAAGATTTTTCGGCTGCTTTTAACACTCGTTCGTCAGTGTTTCCGAAGCTTCTCCGCAGACGAGCCTCGTGAACTTATGGAAATGAGAAATTATGCAAAAACCTCCGAGTCTGTTTCCATGGCAAAGAGGAATAATACTCTGTCTGCTGTTGGACTGTTGTGACTGTTTGCTTATTAGACAGAAACAAAGGCAGAGGATACTGAGTATGACTCACACACACACACACACACACACACACGCACACACACACACACACACACACACACACACAGATATAAGTCAGTGAGTTCAGTTTTAGCGTCTCAGTGTGAACGAAGCCGAACTCAAATTAAATTAATTCAGTTTGCAGAGATGAAGAAATACAAATGAATATTTAGTCTGAGAGTGTGTGTGTGTGAGAGAGAGTGTGTGTGAGAGTGTGTGTGTGTGTGTGTGTGTGAGAGAGAGTGTGTGTGTGTGTGTGTGTGTGTGAGAGCTTCGCCTCGAGGAAAATCAGCTCAACTTTCATTCATATTGAAATGAACCACTGAGAGCGAAGAGAAGGACGGAGGATTAGGAAGAGAGGAGAGGAGAGGAGGAGGTAAGGAGAGAAAGGAGGCAAGGAAGAGGAGGAGAGAAAAGGAGGAGATAGGGAAGGAAAGGAGGAGATGGAGGGAGGGGAGTGAGAGGAGAAGAGAGGAGGAGAGAGGAGGAGTCACTGTGACATTATGTGTGTTTCTTTGTTTTGCTGCTGTCAGAGAGACAACTACACACACACACACCCACACACACACACACACACACACACACACACACACACACACACCAAAGGTCGCAGCAGATCTCTAATCACTCAGGAAACGAGCACACAGGCACATCCACGTCACACCGAACGCTCAAAGCCTGAGCTCAGGTGAGTTTACCTGGCCGGACAGCGCGGCTAAAACAAGCAGCTACAACTGCTGATTTTATGCTAACGACGCATCGAACGACAACGTGGAAGGTGAGGCCAGAGACCAGTGGACTGTAAATGAAAAGCAGTATGGAGGACAAAGACGGCCAATCATCTCCTCGTTTGTTCAACTGTTGAGTTTTTATTTGCAGATAAATTTAAATTTAGCCAAAAAATCAACACGAGGATTTTTTTTAGTGTTTTGGGGAAATCCAAAAACAAACGTACGTGATACACACAGTGTGACAGGTAACACCTGAGCTGACACACACACACACACACACACACACACACACACACACACACACACACACACCTGACAAGGCTCGATGTTCACACCTGAGCTGTGAGCTGATTGGCTGATCTGAGGTGAACGCACCCCTGGAGGATCGGTGACGTCCTCGCCGTGTTCACGGCGTGACGCTCACCTCAGTGATGAAGAACTTTTATTATTTCTACTCTCGCTGTTACCATGGCGACCGTGGATTATGCTTGTTATCAGAAAATGAATTACAGTTTTTTTTCTCTTTGTCCTCCATTAAACTGTGTGTGTGTGTGTGTGTGTGTGTGTGTGTGTGTGTGTGTTATCTAAAATGAGATTCCTCTGAACGGACAGAAGACATTTAGAATAATAACAACTCACACTCTGCTGCTGTTTTTCTCTCCTTCACCTCCTCCTCCTCCTCCTCCTGCTTCTTTCTTCATCCCTCATTTCCTCTCCTTTCTGTTATCTCCCTGCTCCTTTTCTTTCCTTCCTTTTCTCCCCCCTTTTATTGCTATTTCTTCTTTTCGTCTCTTTTTCTTTCTTTCTACTTTATTTTGTCTTTTCCATCTTTTCTAATTTTTCTTTCTTCTCTTCCCGTCTTTCTTTCTTCTTCCTTTCTTACTTTGTCTTTTCATATTTTTCTTCACTTCCTCTTTTCATTTCTCATTTTTGTTTCCTTTTTTGTCTTTTCCATCATTCCTCTTTTCTTATCTTCCTGTCTTTATTTCTTTTCCTTTCATTCTTTCTGTTCCTTTTCTATCACCCTCTTTCCTCTTCACATCCTCCTTTCCTTTCCTCCCTCTCACTTCATCACCTCCCTCTTTCTTACTTTCTTCTTTGCCTCCTCCATCCCTTCTTCTCTCTTTGCTTCCTTCCTTGTTTCTTTACCTCCTCCTTCCCTCTTCTTCCACCCATCTCTCATTTCCTCTCTCCTTCTTTGTCCCTTTCCTCTTCCTGTCCTCCTTCTTCCCTCCTTCACTTCTACACTCCGGCTCCTCTCTGCGTGCTTCTTCCTTCCTCTTTCATCCCTTCCTTTCATCTTTTTTTACAACCCAGATTCCAGAACAGTTTGGACGCTGTTAAACATCAATAAGATAAAATAAAACTCAAGTAAAGTACTTGTGTAAAAATGTACTAACCTACATAAAAGTACAACGTTAGTCAGTTAAGATGTACTTTGAGGAAACGTTCATTTGTAGAACAACTGAAATGTTAATCCAACAGCACGAGTGGAGACACGTCCCGTCATCGGTCCTCATGTCCACACGACTTCCCTCAGTGCAGACGGCCTTTGCAGCCTGTGCTGCTGATCATCACTTCTAAATATACAGCGGCCTTCGTCTGCAGAGCCTCGCTACAATTAACCAGAGAAGAGGATAAAACTCGGACAATTAAACACGAATGACCGACAATTATTAAAGAGAGTTATGGACGCTGGGCTGTGCAGCAGAGAGAAACTCACTGAGGAGACGTGTTAACAGCATCGACTGCACGGCGCCTGCAGCAGCTTAATGTCTCTGCAGGTGTTCTTCATCATCATCATCCTCACCTGTCTGAACGTCACTCTGTGAGTCCTCAACAAGCTGCTCTGCTCTGGAAATCACTGTTTTTGTTGAGGTTTCTCAAAGGGCGGCCCTCATGTTTACAGCATGTGGTCCATTTTGAGTCTGTTTAAACACACCGCTTGACTACTGCTTCAAACTGCACCCCCCCCCCCCCCACAAGCCCCCGTCAGGTTAGAAGTGACAAGTTGTACAAAGTGTCATCTGTCATCAATGCTAATGCTGTTAGCTAAAGTTAGCCATTTTGGCAGATGGCTCGGCTGCTAAATGTGCAAGAGAGACGGAAAAACTGTGATGACGCAGGTTTGAGGAACAACGGATCAGCTCATGAATTCAGTGCTCAGCCAATCGGCTGTTTGCAGGTGACGTCACGTCGCTCTTTTGTTGTGGCGCGAAGTGCAGATGGAGGGCAGGAAGTGGTTTTCTGCACAGGAAACATTTTAACACACACTCATAATGCAGATGTTTTGCATCATTTACGGTTTGCTCACATTGATCAAAAGTACCAAAAGTTGTTGTTTAAAAAGGTAAAAAATGTAAGAAATTGACTGAAAAACACCTGAAAAATCGCTGCTCTTCATAACGTAAAGGTCACATCCAGCACGTTCTGATTTTGTTTGTACCGTTCCCTCATAATTTCATCTAAACCAGCACAGTAAGAACTCTCCTTCTGCAGATTTCACTTCCTGCCCTCCGTCTGAACTTAACGTCACATGACTGCAAACGACCTGTTGACCAATCACAAATCCAGTGACGGCTGATGGTTTTCATGTGGGCTTCAGTCAAACGCACTCCGTCATCAAAACTCTGAGAGCTCCTGTTACAGAAAACAACAGATTCAATTTGTTGTGGAGTAAACCGTCCGACTCTCTTCGGTTCGTACGAGCCTGAAGTGCTGCTGTTCGTCTCTCTATCATCGGCTCAGCTCATTTCTCTCTCTGTCACATCCTTTCTCAGTCCCATTAATCTCCCTGCACACAAACACACACAGCGTAAACTCTCACTGTGTATCCACGCTGAGATTTCCCATGATGCCGCGGGAAAACAGCAGAGTCATTCATCACTGTGGATGACGTTTAGAGAGATGTCTCACACACACACACAGGGAGCTCTGGAGGTTGTTGGTTTGAATCCTGACTTTCTGTTGCTCTTCTTCTTCCTCCCTGGAGTCAAACAATGAAAACTGGCTGCCAGCTACAATCTGTCGTGATGTGTTTGGGGAAAAATGGGCCACCTGTTCACTGTTTCCATCGCAACCAGCTACCATCAGCATCACTCGTCACAGAGTGACACTTACAAACTACTACGTCTAATTACTGCTGCTGTGTTTAAAGGTCCAGGATGTGAGAGCGGTACTGTTGGCTGCAGCTGTCTTTATGCTATGTTTTGTCAGAGATTATGACAATAAAGTTATTTTGAATCTTGAAACCTTGACAATATTATTTAAAGAAATCTCTACAGAGGAATAATACAACAGACTGGATCACACTCAAGGTTAACCACTTTAATATCATCCAATCAGAACACACAGGAAACCACAGCAGTGCAAACAGGAAGTGGGATTAAACTCTGCTCTGCGACTTCCTGTTTCCGTCACATTTTGGTCCCACGTCACCATTACCTCGCCGTCACCGTTATGATCGTAACCGTCACGAACGCCGTTTTCTTCTTCAGCATCTTCAGATTCCACACTTTAATTTTAAGTATTATGTTTGTATGATTTACAGTGTTTGTACACGGGCGGCTTTGTTGTGTGCTTCATGTCTGTAAAGCAAATTTCCCTGACAGGACAATACAGGTTCAAAATGCACGGAGTAATTAGCAGAATAATTAGAATAATACTAATTAGCTTTTTCACATCATCAACAATTACTGACTGGAGCATCATCATTAAATCTGTCACCGTCCTCAGTCCTGATCATAATCACAATAATTTGAATTATCATAATTTTAATCATCATGACCAGCACATCAGTCATCATCGCCATCAGTGCTGCTGTTCATCTTCATCGCGCACTCACTCGCGCACACACACACACACACATCACTGGACACACAGTGTACAGAAGCAGGCAGGCCCATTAATTCATATATGGCTCAATTATTAACATCAAAGCCGGATCTAACAGAGGAGGAATAACTTCAAAAAGTCTGTTCAGCAGGACGGAGGTTCAACGCAGCAGACCTTCAGAGCTTCATCAGGATTCACTTTAAGTCCTTTTCCAATATTCTTTAAAGTCTCCAAGTTGACCCCCCCCCCCAAAAAAAAAATCATACGTCCAGCTCATCATTTCCAAGACTCTTAACATCAGGAACATTTACATTTAAGACCTCCACAGTCTGTAAAATCCATCATGTGGGACTCTTAGCTGTGGAGTCCACTACACTGTACAATCCATCTGAATCTGTTGACCTGTGGACTCCGTCACACCTTCTGTCTCACAGGTACAGAGCGCTTTGTGTCGTATACTCCGTCATGCAGAGGGATCTGTCGACTCCATCATGCCATCACATCTGTCAAACTAAGGAGATCATCTTTATCTCATACGTCTCACTGCAGGGCTCAAGCTGTGATTTCCACCTTGCCATGAAATCCATCACACCGCAGGATCCACCTCGTCACAGAACGTCACGTTCCAAACAAAGCTGTCCATTGAAGAACCCGTCGCAGTTAGAATCCATCGATCTGTGAAGTTCAAAGCCCCGCGAGGTCCGCCAGGTCGTGAGTTTCATCAATCCACCACCCTGTGAAGTTCACAGCCCTGCTGACTTGTATCACGCCACAGAATCCATCATGCTGCAGAATCTGTCACGCTGTAAGTTCCTAAACTACGTCCAGTCGTGTCACCCCAGCTGTAAAAGTCCACTGATGATGAACTTGTCTTGTCCGCATGTGAACAGTCTCAGTTAAAAAGCCACATCGTCTGCATATAGTGACACTCAGATGATCTCGGTTGTTGTTTTTGGCCGTTTCTTTGCCCAAATTTGACTAACATCCACTCATTTCTTCATAAATCTGGGGACGGAAAAAAGGACTGACTAAAAACTAACCACTGATTGGCTAAAAAAAATATCTTTCCGTCCAGCAGCCGAGGCCGATGTGCTTCATCCAACAACTTCTTATTTTGTGCTTTTAAATTTGGTCGGAGTTTTACTCTCCAAGGGTGCAGTCAGTCAGAAAAGTGGTCTGTCAGTCTTATAGTCACATGACTCGATACCTAATGTCAGGATGTACAAGGTCACTAAATAAGGAGGAAGATCATTGGCTGAGAAGATTTCAGGTGGGTGGAGTTTGGGCTGTGGCGAATTGTAGAGTTTGCACTTTGTAGTGTCTCACAATGAAATCAGAATCTCACAGAATGAGTTTTGGCTAAAACTTCAAGGCTTCGTCTGCGCTGACGGCCGACGCCATCAGACACGAAATCACGTTAAATGGCCAAAAGAAAAGCGACTGAGTGAAGAAGGAAGTGATTTCTGACACGTCAACGTTTGACAGTGAGGAAGTTCAAAGCTTAATGCTCTGGATCATGTGACCTACACTTTGTAATTTAAGGACTATTCTCCCTCTTTTGCTTCTCTCAGTAGTAAAATCAACACCAGAAGAAGAAGAAAATACCAGTACGAAGCCTTTTATGTGAGAGCACTTTGTGCCGTGTTAATGTGTTTTCCGGCTCTGCTGGTTCATCACTACCTTTCAGTCACTCCTCCACATGTGGCATCCTCTTTATTACGAGCTTTTATATTCAAAGTGCATTTCTGAGCGAGGCCCCGGCAAAGCCTCCAAACCCGCTGATATTTTCCAAACTGCTGTAGTTTTTGATCCTAAAAACAAAACAAATCTGCTTTTTAAACTCAGGCTGAAGCTGTTTGAATGCTGTGCAGAGTTAATGAGTTTGAATGAGTCCTCTGAGAGCTGTGATCAGAGGACATAGAGTCCATGTAGTGTTAATTACAGCTCTGTTCAGTGATCGACATGCTGCTGACTGCTGGGAAATCTGGATTTTACTGTCAGCTGGTTTAATGTCGCGAACACAGGAAGGTCCAATTTAAACTGTTCTGGGTCTCTGGTAACTGAGGAATTTGGATTAGAGCCGAGAGGGGTTTGAAAACACAAGCTTCATCTTAAGTCGGCCAATCAAAACGCAGAAAATTACAGATGTGACTGAGTCTTCGGCGTGTTAGACGTAGTGCTTGTTCCTTTAAGAACGAAAGATGCAGAGTTTTCTCTGGATTGTTTTGGCTGGTTTCAGCTCAGTTTCAGGGTCAAATTAGACAAAGTTTGAGTTTCAGACTTGTGAAAACCTTCAGCTCGGACACGAGAAGCTGCCGGTGAGCTCGCCGCCTTGCCGTGATGATGCTGATGAGACGGCGTCTAACATCTGTGTCACCTGACCAAACACCTGCAGGTCAGGTTGCAATTCATATGTCTGACATTCAGCATTTCATGTACGTCAGGAAGGTTGCACAAACTTTAATTATGGACTGATAATATATGAAGTCGATTATTTTGTAGTTTACAGTGAAGTTCCTGAAAACAACATATCTCACTTTGCCAATTTCAAGATTTTTCTGACCATTTCTGTAACGTATTGGTTTTGAGGCTAGCTGCTAGCTAGCAATGACCGAATCAGTGACTGCTAGCTAGCTGGAGGCTAAACTACTGTTTGGCAGCGCATAAACCAGTTTAATCACATCAGCCACACAGAATCCATCTGAAATAAAAAGTTTGAAAACACATTTCTTTAAGAGCAAAACCAGAAGACAAAACAGCCGAAAAACCAGTCGCGTCAGTCTGTCGCTTCATTCAGTCATTTTTTTCATTCTCTCTGACTGCGTCTGTAAGCTAGCACTGCATTAGCTTTAGCTTAGCAGTCAGTTTGCAGTCACTTCACTCTAGCTAGCTGGTGCAGCGTTAGCCGAGGGTGGAGCTGGGAGGTTTGCGCAGCCATTGGTAGAACTGCCGCCGGTGGAGGCGGTGCCAGCGCACGTTGCCCTCAACGATCTCCAGCGCCCGCGGCAACGCAGGCCCCGCCGCCACGCCGCTGGACTGGACGAACTCCTTTAACTGAGGCGAGAGAGGCCGGGAAGAGGAGGGAAGGAGAGGGAAGACAAGGGAAGATGATGGAAGGAAGGAAAAGGAGATGATAGAAAAGCAATTAGAAAAACTGAATTTTAGATTTGACTGTGACCCCGAGGAAAATAAGAAAGACAGAAGCACTGCTGCCCCCAAGAGGACAAAAAGTTTATTACACCCCACTATACAAAAATCTGTTTTCAGTTTTGTTAATTCACTCCCGCTGATTCACACTCGGACTCGTGGCAGCTGAGGCTCATGGGTAGTGTAGTATTTAGACCTGTCTGCCATTAAAATGAAATCATTTAGCTGCTGGTTGAGAACTCTGTGCCTCTGTGTGAAGCAACATTAAGAATATCGCTCAGATAAGAAAATTAAATGTGAACACAGAGGCAGCACAAGGAGCGTCCACATACTTTTGGCCACATATTTCAAAGACCCGATGGACAGGAAGCCGGCGGGTCAATCTCTAAAGGTTCCTTGATGTTTTAGTAAAGAGAAGACTTTCCTTTTTTAATGACGGCTAAACGCTAACATTCCAGCATGAAAATGTGAATTATTAAAGCTAAGCTGTCCTTTAAAAGGTTGGTAATTCAAGAGAAACTTTCTTTGAAAGCTTGACAATTAGAGGTAAAATTTCCAGCGCGCACGCGGACATATCAAAGCGAAACTCTGCCTTAAAGGACGTAATTAAACGGGCGGTTTCCTGTGTGAGAGGTGAGGTATGAAAGGAAAACTTCTGTGTCGAGAGACAAACTTTGAAGGAAGAGAATTAATTTGATTTTTTCAGGAAACTTCGTGTTGTTCAGAGTTTGACGTATTCACTGGAGCGAAGTGGAGAAAATCCATCCCCTCAGCTCCCTTTAATGCCTCGCTTTGTTTCCTCTCGTCTGTCTGCTCCCTCTCTCCTTTCCGGCCTTCTTCTCCTCCGTCCGGCACTTTCAGTTTCTATTTTCTTTCCACTTTGCGGAGAGAAAATAAAAAGGCTCATCTTTCTTTTCATCTCGTCCGTTTTTGTATTCCCATTTTAATTTGTGGCGGCTGCGTTGGGAGGCTGCACAGACGCTGAAGCCCACACTCAGCCTGGTTTCAACAGAAGTGGGAGACCGCAAACAAAATGGTTTCATCACACAAAAAGAAGAAGAAGAGACAGATCCATATTCACATTACCCACAAGCCTTTATGTGGAAAGAGTGAACATTCAAAACAAACTTCTGCTTTCATGATATTTCTCATTTCTTCTTCTTTGGGTTTCATGAAAACCACCAAGTTAAATAAAACATAAGAACGTGAAGCAGAATGGATTAAAGCGAGAAGCAGCACCATCGCTGCTCTCTTCTCTCCGAACCACCAACAACAGGTTCTGAAGCTCAGTCCTCTGATGACTTTAGATTTTTCTGGACGCCGCCATTAATCTGAAGGCTTTGAGGTTCTGTTGATGACTTGGCCTCTAAAGCCGCCATACTGGGGTCCAGATGCATGAAGAGCCCCTGCAGAGGGAGCCCACGCTGAAGCCTCATCCACGTCTTTCAGTAAAAGCACAGATTTGAGGATACGAGCAGTTAAAAGGTCTGAACGACGTCAGTTAAAAAGGCTTTGTAGTGATTATTTGACGAAGGACGACTTTATAATAAAGTGAAGTTTTTCTTTGAGAAGTGGATTCTTTAAAGAACGTGTCAACAATGAGTCAAAAAACACAGAAGAAAGTTAACAAAGCTACAGATTTAACTGATTCAAAAAAGGGAATTATCATAAAGTCATTCATTATTTATGTTTTCTTACTGACAATTTCAGTGTTTGACTTCCTGAACTGCTACAGAGGTTCAGCCAATGAGCTGCTGAAGGTCAAACAATGAAACACACCGAACATACTGAACCGTGTACTTTGTGTACTGTTACTCTGAGTAGAATCAGTTATTCACTGCACACAAAACGCTCTGTAATCATCACAGTCTGTGTGTGTGTGTGTGTGTGTGTGTGTGTGTGTGTGTGTGTGTGTGTTCACCTCATTGAGCTCTTTGTCAGTATTCAGAAACTCTGTGACTCCACCGATGAGCTTTGAATTCATGAACAAGGCTTCACCGTAACTGGACAGACAGTGAGAGAGTTCACATTAACAAACAATAATTCATTAATGTCTTCACAGTCAAACACAGAGGACAGACAGACTCATGGACGCTCCGTCCCTCACCGAGCGTTGAGGATGTCCCACTTTTCTCTGAAGTACTTCCAGGCGAGGTTTCGACCTTGAGGGTTTCTGCCCACGTGGATGATGACGTCGATCACGTCCTGCTCTGGGACCAGGTCAGAGGTCAAAGACAGGTTCAGCAACCTGGGAGACACAGAGAGACACAGCAGAGTTACCGTGGTGACGGGGATTATAAGGTCAGAAAAAAATATAAAACAAAATTAACTATAAACTGTATATTAAAGCTGCAATGAGGCATTCCTGCGTGCTATCACATGTTAGCATGCTAAAGATTCTCCTGAAGAAATGTCAGCACGTTAATATTTGCTAGCATGCTAAAAATGAGCCTGTGGGTCACATCTGAAAAGGTTGACTTTGGCTAGCATGCTAACAAACACTATGCTGCTGCTTTATGGGAAGCTAAAACATTAGCCTGTGTGCCTTGAAATGTTTTACCATGCTAACATAAAACAGTAGCTGGTGGCTTTTATTTTAGCATGAACTTAAGTATTTTGTAATTTGTACAGAATTAGCATGCTAAAACATTAACCTGTGAGTCCTTTTTACTTTAGTTTAGTTTAGCTTAGCATCTTAGCTCTCTCTTCTTATTCATGGCAATATTAATGAGAAATGTTAGCTTGTGTTTCATAGCATTCTAGCAAATCTTACAAGGCTATGTTTGTTAGCATGCAACAATGTTTTTGATATTTTAGCCCAACGAGCCAGAAAAGATCAACCAAAAACGCAACATGAACTATGAATGGAAACATTAATACGCATTAGAAACAAGGTAAAAACAGACATTTTTAAAGCGTGGGTCTCGTGAGACCTTTTAGTTCGTCAGCTCTTTCTTGTCTTCAGAACGTCCTGGCATTAAAGCGCCAAACGCACAAACACAGGCTCATATCTGTGATGGAAACTGACAGAAAGGTCAGCTGTCTGCTGGAAACTGACAGTTTGTAGTTTTTGTGTTCGCGGCTCAGCTGGAGGGCCGAGCCGTCAGACGTGAGTCGCTCCTCTGAAACGGAGACACTTTGATTGAGGGAATTACAGAAAGTGTTTGTTTGCAGAGTTCCGATAATGCAGACGCGTAAACACAGTCATCCAAGTTTCTAAAGTGTTTCTGAAGATGTGAGACTGAACAACACAAACAGACTTTCACCACAAAAATGATGTTCGCTCATCAAACATTGTGATCAGAGTTTCCCTTCATCTTCTCCCACTTTCTGTTTCCATTTGTCTGTCCTTTCAGAGAGAGAGAGAGAGAGAGAGTGTGTGTGAGTGTGTGTGTGTGTGTGTGCGCTCGCTGGTTGTTTGTAGCTGCTGTCTTTTCATTAAACCCCCAAATCAATTTTCTCTCTCTTTTCCCACAATCCCTCTGTGCTGAAACCATTTCCTGTGTGACCAATCAGTGTGTTTCTGTGCTGTGGTTTTTGATTTTTTTGTACGCGCCTTAGAGAGAGTGTGTGTGTGTGTGTGTGAGGGTGTGTGTGTGTGTGTGTGTGTGATAGGTGCTATCAGAACATGCAGTACTACCTCTGTGATTGCAGAACAGTTTACTGCGGCTGGAAAATCAATACTTGACACACACACACACACACACACACACACACACACACACACACACACACACACACACACGCACGCGCGCACGCAGACGCACACACCGCACCGAACTGTCTCACTATACAGTTTAGAGTGTGTGTGAGATCCATCCATGCTATTTTTCTCAACAAGAGATAGCAGCAGTTAGCTCCTGATAAAGTACTCTGCTGTTAAACACACACACACACACACACACACACACACACACACACACACACACACACACACACACTTAGACAAGGCCAGATTTATGTACATGTACAGCCTCGGGCACATTTTCTCTGCAGCCTTCATTCAGTTTGCAGCCTGTTTCTCTTTCAGGCGCCACGAAAATCGACCTGCAGCCTCGAAACCTGCAGATGAAAAAACCCGCCAGCATCTTTAGTTTTTAATCAAAGCCGTGTTCTCGTCAAATGTTCGAACTCGTGCTTCATGTCAAGCAAGGCTTGAAGGATCTGCGCTGACGTGAACGTGTGAACGGTCGCTCTGCGGTGTGTTTTAGTGTCTGTCAATGCATTTGTTTCCTTTTACAGCCTCCAACTTTACTGTTTTGGTTGAGTCTCACGGCTCTCATTAATCTGCAGCAGCAGCAGTTTTCTGATGAAGTCAGAGTACACGAGCGGCCAGCGCTCAACAGCAGACACACTGTTCTACCACCTAAACGCCACAATAAGCGCCCATATGCAGGTTTTTTTTAAACACGGATAAACATTAGCTTTAGCTGCCGTTAGACGAGTTTGCCTGTCTGTTAACGTGTCACGTTCGACGTCACAAACGCACCAGGAAACAGGAAACAACAGAAGGGAACAATGGCGATATATGGAGGCCAAAGATGGAGCTAGAAGGAGTGAATCTTGGTCCTGCGTTCATCAGGTGACACAGAACAAATGAATGATCGTGTCGATTCGTGTCTGCTGGATTTGAAACAGGAAGCCGTTTGCTAGAACTTTCCCAGCAGCAACTTGTGATAATTTGTCAGTGAAATCTGGCAAATTCAGAGTTTAACAGCTTGATGGTGAGACAGACAGGCGTCAAAAAATGAGCGTTTGGAGCCCCGGCTGCTCGTTTGCAGTGCGTAAAACATACATTTAGCATGAAGTTACTCTTTAAATCTGTGATAACTGACATTTTTGGCCACTTGGGGACAGCAGATACAAGCTGTCAACACAACAGGGACACGTCAACACCTTTTAAGTCAATTTGTTGAACTTGTTATCAAACAGCTGCTTATTTCCACATCCGGCAGCATGACCATTAATGCTGAGTCGTGTTTGTGTCAGCTGGTTTTTAGCTCTGTTTTTGGTCTCCACCTCCTGCTCAATGCAATGAGAGTGAACCAGAACAGTAACAGATAAACAATCGATCGACGATTTTGATTATTGGAGTTGTCAAAGCAAGCAATTTAAAAAACGATGGACATGAAAATGTGTCTTTTTGTCTTTTTGTTTTGCTGAACGGTGATCCGTCCGTCATCCTGTTCTTACGACCCCACACTCGTACCTGTTGAGGAGGAAGATGTTGTCCGAGCAGGTCAGAGCCTCCAGCAGGATCTTCTTCTCGGAGACAGCGTTGGACGAGTGAAACTTCATCCAGATGAACTCCCACACGTCCTCGTCCATCAGGCTGACCCCGGTGCAGTACACTATGTCTCTGATGTTGGGAGGAATCCTACAAAGACACAGAGAGAGCGTCATCTGGGATTTGATTTGACGTCTGTGCAGTGAAAGACACAGAGACAGACAGGGTGACAGTGGACCAGGAGAGGTAATAAAACTGATAGGACACGTCCACAGGATTAACCAGGACTGTCTCTGGATGCTAAGCCAGAAATTCTTATTCCATCAGGGAGCTCCATTAAAGCATCCTTCACTTATCCAGTGGAGTCTGGCCATAAAATGCAGGGACAAAGACACACTTAGAGACACTTTCCCACCGACTGGGACAAAGTCCACAAAGTCTCAATAACCCTAATTGGCACTTCTGAATATACTGTGCTGGAATACTTCCAGACTTTGAATGAAGTTTATTGTCTTTTATTGGCAATAATCGGAAACTTTTGTGCTTTGCTTATGCACTGCTGCACGTCTTTTAAAATGCTGCATTTTAGATTTTAAGCATTTTATGTCGTCTGTTTTTACCTATATCTTATTATTCTATGTGGTTTCATGCATTGCCTTTCTTTTTATTTCCATCCTTGTTAGTGTTTTTTTTATTCTCCGTCTTATTTTATTCTTTTTTTTTTCTGTTTTTATGTCCATTCTGTCACTCGCTGCCTGTGATTTCTGTGTTGTAAACCGCTTTGAGCCATGAAAGGTGAAACACAAATAAAGTTTATTATCATCATAAAACTTCTCTCAGCTGTGCTTGATATTTATCATGCTTGAAGTCAAAGCGTCGTTATAATTCATCCTTAAAATAATGAAAAGCAAAAGCAGCAAATCTTCACATTTGAGAAGCCGAAACCATGAAATGTTTATTGAGAATCAAAGTAGGTGCCAATTGATTTTCTATTCATCGTTCCAGCTCTATGTTTTCATGTTTTTTATGCAAAAAGTCTTTATTTGTCAAGTAACTGTGAACAAAAGCTGAGGCCGAGTTCGATGAGGAGCAGATCTACACACAGAGACCTCATAGAACTGGAGTTACTACAGGAAACCACTGCTGTCCCAGCTGGTTACTGACCTGAATCATCAGTACAGCAACAAGGTGAGCTTTCCTCCACACTGTTTGTGTGTGTGTGTGTGTGTGTGTGTGTGTGTACTTGACCTAAATTGTCAGTAAACCAAAACTAAAAACTTTCATCACAATACAGTGAACTCAGCTGGCAGCAGAAATTATACACTCAACCCTGTGAGTGTGTGTGAGTGTGAGTGTGAGTGTGAGTGTGTGTGTGTGTGTGTGTGCGTGTGTGAGTGTGAGTGTGTGTGTGTGTGTGTGTGTGTGCGTGCGTGCGTGCAGGGTGAGTGATGCAGGGACAATTACATCATTCACCGACCTGGGAAATCATTTTAGAGATGCTCCACTTAAGAGCAAGCTTCAAAACACACACACACACACACACACACACACACACACACACACACACACACACACACTGGCTAACTTCCACATTACTGCTGACTGTGGCGTTCAAGTCCTTCTGAGACGACATCTGCCAAACCCCGTGTACTCGAGTGCGTGTATTTACGAATGAGAGTGTGTTTAGCCGATAACATGATGTCTGAGCTGCTTCCAGGTTATTCATCATGTAAAACATTAAGTACGACGGTGTCTGCTTCCTACAGCGCTGCTCCTGTTACTGCTTTATCACTTTTACTTCTGCTGTTATTCCTAATAAAAATAACAGTGATAATGTGAGTTTTTCTCTGCAGAATATAAAATGAAGGAACAGAGTCTCTGGAAACCTCCAGATGGCTCTGATCCCATTAACTAACACAGAGTGTGTGTGTGTGTGTGTGTGTGTGTGTGTTTTAACAGTCTGCAGAGGATGTTTTATGTCCTAAAGCTCTGTCTTTCTCCTGAAATATCTCTGCCTCCCACTCAGCTCTTCCTCTGCATCAAACTCCCATTCTGACTGTAAACATGTCGCTCCACCATCTGCTCCGTCCGTCTGTCCGTCTCAATGTCACTCTGAATTTGGATAATCGCTCCACCTGAGCGATAAAACATGTAAAGTGGACGACGGGGCGACGCGAGCTCGGGCAGGTAATTAAAGATGGCGTGCCTCTGAGGCCAGCACAACAGCACAGACCACCATCACACATTGAACGGACAGAAACGTCTTTTTAAGAGGGCTCCACGGAGACCTCTATCAGCCTTTAATGAAACCGATCGCTTCAGACATACCTCACTTTTCCACCAGGTCAGAGATTGGAGTGATTTGATTGGCTGCTGACAGTAAATCAACTGGATTCACACCTTGAATCTGCAGAAAGCGCAGGTGTTTCACTGACTTTCTGCTTTAAAATACTCAAGCGATGTGGATTTGTGGACTCCCAACCGAGGGATCTCTGGACCACCAGGGTCCACTGAGCCTCAGCTGGCCTGTGGTGGGTCCTCACGGGTCCTTCTGATCCCTAGTTACCAAAACCTGATCCGGGACCTGAGCTGAGCTGGATCCAAATGAATTTCAGTCTGCAGTGTGGTTTCATCTCTGCTGGAAGACGTTCGTAGTGTTGTTCAAACCCAGCCGACCTTCTTACCTCCGCACAGCTGGCCAATCACGTCCTGAAGTGTTCGTGAATGCCTGATTGGACGGAAATGGACGGACCCTCCTAATCTGACGCCGGAGGAAGCTTCCAGAACTGTTCAGCCAGCCAACAATGACAACAAAGGCACCGTGCCGTCTCTCTTTTCACTGCAGTTAGTTTTGTCGTTAATCATGAGATGACTCCGCTGCCTCCTGCGGCGTTCTGTCCACAATCAACAAAGCAACGATTCAACTGACAAAAAGAGGCTCGGCTGGGGGGTTATTGATCGACTCAAACCATCAGCTCTCTGTTAGTGTCTCTGTTTGGGTCTTTTCAGATCAACAGCATTGTGGATCAGGTCCAATTCAGATTTGGGTCTATGTCAAACTGTCCTTTCTTTGGTCCCTTTGGGACCAGCATGAATAAGCGTGCTGGTTTTGAATTGTGTCAAAAATGCTGAAGTGAGCTGTGCACTCCTGGACAGCAGCCTCCTGCTGTAGATGACTCACGGCTTGTATTGACGCCACCACTCCTTATGGAAGCAGGAAGTCGTGCATCCCGCATGTAACAGGGTGGAGGTCTGGGTGGAGGAGGGCACGTAGCTGACGTTCATGCAGGAGACCTGTGTTTGCATCCTGACGTAGAATTGGACTAACATTCGCCTTTTTATCTCTCTACTGTCATGCAAACGCTCTGTGAGGCTGTACTGAGGCACAGTGGTGCTTTGAGCTAAATGCTAACATTAGCATGCTCACGATGAAGATGCTAACATGCTGACGTTAAGCAGGTATAATGTTTACCACGTTCATCATCTTACTTTAGCAGACTGCTAAAATTTTGCTAATTAGCTCTACATTGACAGTGCAGCTGAGGCTGATGGGAATGTTTCGCTGGTATTCAAAATTCTGATCTGATGATGGCGCTAGAAGACGTGTCCGGAGATCACCACCACCATGAATGTGTGTTCAGATTTCATGACATTCAAGCCATTGTTAAGACAGCAGGCTCGCATGGCAAAAACTCCCTCAGCAGTTCGGCTTTGTGCTTAACGAGCTGCGCACTCCTAAATTAACTGGTGTTTAATCAAATGACTGCACAGCAAACCAGGACCTGGAGAGTATTTCAGCACAGAAATACTGATGACACTGCAGAGAGAGGAATGAATGGGGGGCTAACGGGGGCCCGGCGCTTCATTGTTGCCCCAGGACCCCCTACCAGGTTAATCCATCAGTGGCTGCAGACACATTTTAAAACTGAGCTTTTTGATCCATTCAGACGGTTCATTTACAACACAGCCCCGGTGGGACATGATTAATACTCCTGGAGGATGTAGGTGCTAAACTATTAGCTGTGCTCTTCACTAATTACGCTCGTTGTTCTGGGTGGGATTTTAGCCAGAGTCGCATCACATCAGGTGGCTCCAAACACCCTTTTCAGGCAGGAGACGCAGGTGTGACGCAGGTCTGCTGATTGACTCATGCATATCAAGGGCTTATTTCACTGTTCTCACAGTTAATGTAGTGAGGATTACACGAGTGCTAAATAAAGTTCAGCTTCATGTGTCTTTCAGGTCTCTCCTCACGAGACGTGAGGCAGCATTCAGATAAGGAGCAGATCTGTAATTAATACTCTGGCACGGGGAGGAAAACCACATACATGTGCGCTCCAGATGGGATTATATCACTGAATAGAGCATGAAATATTAAAAAATCACCCCTGGAGAGATTAATCCTGCATGAATGTGGACTTATCCGGCACTTTTCCACCGCTGAAAGTGGAGCGTTTCCAAATTGCCTCTCAAATTCTGAAAAGGCCACGTTTGTGTTGTATTGGGGATGGAGAACTTCTCGTGGAAAGGACTGAAAAACAGTCGCAGGAGAGGAAATAAAGGTCGTGACTCTGGACGCAGGGCTTTCACGTTAACATGAATCCGACACCACGACCTGCCGCTCCTCCAAGAATCCGTTCGTAAACCTGCCTGATGAGCGGATGAAAGTGCGTTTTTTAATTTAAGCACGCCTCTCATCGTCAGCTCCCTGCTGTCCTTTACAGAACACCAGCATCTGTTTCTATTTAATTTGCTGTTTGAAATCTAATTTTGCAGATCTCGTTAAGGGCCCGGAGGCGGCGGCTGAGCCGGCAGCGAATGGAAGAGTCAGAGAAGAAACGCAGGGTAAATGAAAGGATCACGATGTTCTTCTACCTTTCACAGGTACAAAGACGTCGTCACTGAGGCAGCCGTGTCAGACACACGTACGCTGGAGGTTTCAACCCACCTCCACACGTGGAGCACGATGGGTCCACTGTTTGTTCCAACTCTTATTTACTCTTGTCCTGAAACTTCACTGAAGCTGACGTGGTCACACAGCAGCTCTGGCTTCAGTCACAGCTGCTGCAGCGCTGCTTCAGTCTCAGAAAATAGGGAAATCATGATGATGCTAGACCTGCTGCTCACCTGCTCTTCCTCATACAGGTGTAAAGAAATTGAATGCAGTTGGATGCATGAGGATGGGGGGAGGGAGCAGGACAAAATGAAGCCATGAAGGTTGGGGTCGTAGCATCGGTCAGAACTTCAATCTCCTTTGACCCCCGCAGACTGTGTGCTGACGTTAGCTGTAAGCTAGCTAGCAACAGGCGCACCGGCCGTGTGTGTGTGTTTGTGTTCAGCTCAGCTCAGACTGAACTCTGAGGAAGTATTTATCTCATATTCATCCCCAGAGCCCCTCGGACAGGGCTTTCAGCTTCGCTCAGAGTGAGATTCAGTTTCCAGCGGCTGCATTTTGTGAGTCGCTACCCGCCGCAGGGTCGGGGGTCAGAGGTCCAGCAGATGAAAGCTGGTTCAGCGGTGAAGACGTACAGTCGATCAGCATCTTTCCAACCTCCAGACTTCACAGCAGTAGGAGAGCGACGCTAACCAGGGCACCCGGGTATCTTCCCCCAGAAAACTGCTAATTTCAGAGGCTGTTTTCCTGCATTCTGGTTAATTTATGGAGTAATTTTGTTGCCGAAATGTGGAGTCGGGAGGACGTGGGGGGAGGGTGCCGTGAAAAATGGGACTCTGAGGAGAATCTGGAGGCGAGCAGCTTCGTCTACACAGAGAAGAAGTGCACGAAGAGAGCAAACGCAGGAGAAAAACACATTGTTCAAAGACGGTGGATCCCGCAGGATAACGCTGTCCAGACAGCAAACAAACCCACTTTATTAAAGCTGAAAACCAGCAGAGGATCAGAGGAAAGAGCTCACAGCTGCACTGCTGTTTGGATTTATCATATTCTTCTTATTGATTATGTCAGAGCTGCTCTCACACATATGTACCATAAGACTAGAGAGGCGATTCATCTCCTGACAAGCCGGCAGCCGAACGAAGCTGCTGTCTGATGAATGAGAGCTGCGATGAAGCTGAATACATGATGACGGTTTGATTTTCAGATCTGTGGTACTCACCTCCAGGAGCCGTTCATTAATCTGACTCCTCTTAATGGATTAAACGCGGCATCATTCACGAACGTTTCAATCTGTCACGGCGGTGTGAAACTGAGGGGCGAAGTGAGGCTGAACTCGACACTGAGGTGTGTTTAGATGGAGGAGCAGTGTGTGTGTGTTCACCTCTGGAAAGCCACACACAAAAAATTGTAATTGTATTTTTCGTGAAAGGCTTCGAGGCTTCCTCTTATTTAAAGATGCAGAAAGCTGAAATGATGCTACTAGATTTCAGTAATGAGGAACAATTAGAGTCATGCAGAGCGAAAAACCAGTTCCTGGGAATCCTGAGACGGTAACCCTGATGAAAGAGTGTACGTTGTGTACTTTTCTCCCTCTGGCTCTGATGGTCTGCCGCTGCTCCGTCTCGTCTGTCCGTGCCCTCTTTTCACGCCGCGATGTTATCAGGTACGAATTAAACTTTCACCGCGTGAGAAAATAGACGTGGGAGCGTGTGAAAATATCAGCTGTGGAGTCTCACGGTCAATGTGGGAGAGCTGGTCGGCCTGCAGCAGCTGCCCAGAGGTTAAATGAAGCCCGTCAGCTGTGCAGAGTGTGTGGTGTCGACAGTGTGTGTGTGTGTGTGTGTGTGTGTGTGTGTGTTCCTACCTGTTCTTGTTGCTGGAGATCCAGTCAGAGATGTAGGCGACGGCCTGACGGTGGCACTGCTTGTTCCCGAAGCTACAGGCTAACATGATGAGCTCCCTCCGTAACTCCCTGAGGAGAGACAGAGAAGAAGAAAACATTGTCTTCTCTGTCCATTTGTCCATCATTAAAACACGTCCTGTTTGGAGGAGGACGCCGGTTTTAACCCTGTGCATCGAGGACAGAGGCAGGCTAGCTTAGCACAGACTGGAAACTGCTAGCCTAGCACCAAACACCTCCTGCTTTATGTTATTAGTCTGACTATTAATAGGAGTGTGGAGCAGTGTGTGTGTGCGTGTGTGTGTGTGTGTGTGTGTGTGTGTGTGTGTGCGTGCGTGCGTGCGTGCGTGCGTGTTGCTTACTCAGTCTGGTAGGACGCCTGCAGGACGTTCCCCTCGTTGCTGGGGCCGTTTGTTGGCCAACCCATCTGATGGTACCGTGACGCGACCTGCTTCAGCACATAGTCCTGTTCACACACACACACACACACACACACACACACACACACACACACACACACACACACAGACACAGTCAAGCGTTAATTAACAGACAGCAGCTGTCAGTGCTGAAGGGACAGACTGATTGATTGACTGGAGGACTGATTGAGATGGTGATTGATTAACTGGGTGTTTACACTGAACAGGCTGTATTCGTCTGTGCGGTCCAGCAGCTTGTCCAGCTGGTAGAGCGCTCGGCTGGCAGAGTGCCACGGCAGGAAGGACGTCTCCTCCGGCAGATAGCCAATCAGCTGCAAGGGAACACCCTGTGGGAGGTACCCAGCCCTGAGAGACAGAGGGCAGACAGAAAGGACGGTCAAATCAGCACAGATAATGCTAAGTGCTAAATGCTAAACATGTAGTGTAACAGTAGCACTAGAGATTGGCACATCCCAGCCACCATACATCTTTGGAGTGACGCGTCCAGTGTGTGTTAGAGATGAACTGACACAGCAGGAGTGTATTCATGATGTCTCATTGTCTTTCCTCTGTTTATGTACACTTTTCACGCCTTTTTCAAACTTTTTAAAGCGTGCCAAAGACTGCACAACACATTTTTGACCCATTTGGCATTCCGTACAGATCTTTTATGACGGCTCTTTCTGGACTTTTCGGTGCTGAATCCAGGACACGCAGAGGTGAATTCAGGTACACGAATTCAATTTGAAGCCAGATCCTGAAATACATTCGCTCTTTAACCCTCAGCGTGTGTGTGTGTGTGTGTGAGTGTGAGTGTGAGTGTGTGTGTGTGTGTGTGTGTGTGTGTGTGTGTGAGTGTGAGTATACTACAGTACGAACACATTAAGAAAATGAACTTGGCCTCTAAATGCCATCGGGGCTATTTAGCTGCCGGGTTACAGCCACCGCCTCATGAATATTAACGAGCTTCTTTTGTGCATTCATTAACATTCATGATGTTTTGGGGGGGTGGGGGGTGGGGGGGGGCATTCACCTGCTTCCTGCATCGACCTTCAGCCACACCCACAGCTCATGAATATTAATGAGGCGCGCAGAGGGCAGAAAGTGAACTTACAGAGGTGACGTTAGTTTTATTGGTTTTATTCTGATTATTGATTGAGGCGAGGAGCGACCGATGAGGAGGCACAGCGGAGACCTGAGGCCCGCCCTGACCTTTACCGACGAGCTGTCAATCAAAGTGAGTGACAGACGCACGGCGGGGGTGGAGGAGTTTAACGCTCTCGTACTGAAATGGCATTTTGGACAGTTTTTTAATTTCCAGACGCAGACAGACAGGCTGAGGGAGACAGACCTCCACAGGAAGTTAATCTGTTTAAGATAAGACTGTAAGTCTGCGAGCTGCCGAGGAAACTCTGAATCCAGACCTTCATATTTCCATAATCTGCCTCATATCCAACTCAACCAACCTCCGCACACTCATCTCCATTCCCATCATGCACCTGGCCTCTGAGACATTACCATAATCCATCCAGCTTTCAGAGACTTCCCGTTTGCACCGCGAGTGATGCGACTAAATATGGAGGCAGAGGGAGAGATAGAGGTGACCATGGCAACCGCATCCAGCCATCATCCTGTTTATTTGTCCGGTTTTTGACTTGCAGGCATTCACAGTGCGTTCCTTCCTGTGAAGGACGTTTTATTTATTTCTGTCCTCGCCATTTTCAGTGTTAAGACGTCCAGAGATCTGTGACGCACACCGCACACGAACAATGTTCCCATTGACTTCCATCTCCTCCACCGAAAGGCAACCACACCTTTAAACCAGCCTTTTTATTTACACACAGAGCTCAAACAGGCACTTATTTAAACGCATAAATGATCAGTAAACTTTAAATCAGCTGCAGCTCCTGAAAACCATCAAACAAAAAACAAACACTGCAACCAGAGCTTTTGAAAATGTGACAAAAAATCCTAAAAATACAGAAAGTTCAACCCTGAAACATCTGAAATCTGAACTGAAGCCACTAAATATGAAGCTACAGCTAGCAGCCGGTTAGCTTAGCTTAGCATAAAGACTGGAAACAGCTCACCTGGCTCTGTCCAAAGTCCTAAATTACAAAGTAAAAATGACAATTTGCCATTTTACTGTGAAAAAAAATCCACCCAGAATCCAAACATCCCTGAAACAGACTGAGGACGAGGTCTCTGCAGGTCCACCTGGTTCCTGACAGACCTGGTCTGAGAGCTGCAGACCTTCTAACCATGAGAAGAGCTCAAGCTCAGATTCAACCATCACATCTCAGGTCTGTGTGTCACTCAGTCTACCTGTCGTCATCGTCATCATCGTCATCATCGTCATCATCATCATCATCATCATCATCATCATCATCATCATCATCATCATCATCATCATCATCACAGCTGGGGGGTGTGATCTGTGTTGTGTTCTGTGCTGCTGCTGGTTTCGACCACAGCTGCTTGTTAGTGTGCGCAGCATCGTGCCGCCGCCGCCGCCGGCGTCCTGCAGTCTGACTCATTTGAAAATGCATGGATGCACTGGGCCGCTGAAGGCCTCTCCAGGAGGAACCTTTGTGATGGGAATGGCCTGTCCTGCAGCACCAACCTCTGGACCAGCTCCACCCCTCCAGTCCCTGCTCGGGTGGAGCTGCAGAGGACGCCGGCGGGGCTTCACACTCAGTCAGGTGCTTCTGTTCAGTGAGACGCAGGAGAGTGAAGCAATGATAGATTTTCAATTTTCTCTTTCATTTACAGTCTGCGTGTGTGCGTGTCTGTGTGTGTGTGTGTGCGTGTGTCTTTATGTGTGTGTGTATGTGTCTCTCTCCCAGTCTTAACGAGCTCATTAACTCGTTAACTTCGTTAAGGGCCAGTTAATTGTTTGTCCATTAGCCATTAGCAAGGCTCAGCGGAGAGCTAACGAGGGACTGCTGTGGTCACACACACGCACACACTACACACACACAAATGCATACACTACACACACACATGCGCGCACACACACACACAGAATGAGAGGCGACATTCATCACTGTTGAAGCGCACACTGGCAGAGACACAGCCATTTATTACAGCTAAACTAGCTTTACACACACACACACAAACACACACACACACACACACACACACGCACAGTCCTGCTGCCACCAATCAGCATTCAGCTCCCCGTGAACTGCTCAAGCTCCGGTCAATAGAACTGTAAGCAGAACAAGAATCAGTGTTACTCGCATTAAACCAGAGATTAAAGATCTCTGGACTGCGATCAATGATCAATCAGAGGAAAACGCTGAAACAACGTGTGTGTGTCATCACGTTCGTCACGCAGCAGCTTTTCTCTCATGCAGGAGTCCTCTGAACTGAACGAACAGCTGATCTCAGGCTGTTATCGGACTCTGACGGACGACGAGCGATCGCTGACGGCTGATTGGTCCAGGACGGGATCATCGCGGTGACATTAACAACAAATTAACTGCTGAGATTCAGGAACGCTGCAACGTCGACAACAAACGCCAGCCGTCAAATACCGTGGCGGTGCTCAGGTTCACTGCACAAAGGAAGTATTATCAGCTCCATGTGCATCAAGTACTTAAAGTAAAAGTACTCACGTTGCAGTAAAGAGTTCCTGTTTTTCAGCTGTTTGTATATTAATATTCCTGCTGTTACTCACCACTGCTTTATATACTGATGGCTGCTTTGATGCATCGTATTCTATAAGATCATCGTGTTTGCAGCGCGGCCGTCCTGTGAGAACCACGTATCTCCAAAAAGCAGCTTTGTGACGATGCGTTTTCAGCTGATCCGAGAGGTTTTTTTAACAAGTTTATTGGGCTGCAGAAGGAGGAGAATTTTCTCAAGACGTGAAGGAACTCTTCATCCTTCAAACACCTGGAGATACGAGGTTTTCACTGGACAGGAGGGGCGTGAACTGTAATGTGAAAAGTAACTAAAGCTGTCAGATAAATGCCGTGGAGAAGAAGTGTAAAATAGCATAAAATGTAATTTCTCAATCAAGTACAAGTACCTCAAAACTACTGAACTACAATACTCCTGCTGGACTTCTCCTCTGTCATGTCTTCGCTCTATCATGTCCTCTCATGTCAGGAGACATCAGGCCCAACATGACACACACGAAGGTTTCTCTGAATCTGGAACTGTTCCTTTAAATCACCCACAATCCTCCTGTGTGTGTTCTGAAAGCGTCGGCTCACCTGAGCTACGAGAACACGATCGCACTGAAATCTACTCGCATCCATTCCTGCAGACAGTTTCACTCATCCGGCGGCAGAAAGTCCTCCAATAAAAACTCTTAAAAGTGAAGTTTATAATTTGTAATGAACTCACGAGTACGAGGACAACAAACCCCCCAAAGACAGCCGCATCAGGACCGAGCCCGTGAGGATGCTCGGTGTTACCATGGCGACAGATGCAGGCTGAGCGTCTTCTGCTGTCAGAGTGAATATTAAAGCATCTGCACGTGTGTTTCTGTGCAGATGGAAGCCTCCCGCTGAGCTCCTCACTCATCAGCGCGCTGGAACAGAGGACGCAGCGAGTCTCTCTGCTGCTGCTGCTCATTCGGCGCGACGGCAGACAGATGGCTGAGAGGGAGACGGGCAGGAGAGAGGAGGAGAGGGAGGCCTGGATTGAGCTGTGGGGTTGGTGTCAGAGTAGATTTCGGTTGCAGAGCTCAAAAAGCTTGGGGCTGAAAACATCACGATGAGAAACGACACGCTCTCTCTCGGCGGCCGCGGCCTCGCCGGTCGCTCATTCATCACAGAGTTTCCGTCAGGCTCGGGATGGTTTTGAATTTCGCTTCACGCCGCTCTGACGTCGGTCGTCTAATCTGAATGCAGCGGCGTGGACGGTCATCTCGCACAGCCAGATGTGATTCTGTCACTTCGGGAGCCACAGTGTAATCCCAGGCAGCTCTGGGAGCAGCGCCTTGCCTTAAAGGGAATCTCTGCTGTTTGTCAACTCGGTCACGTTCACACACTTTTGTCCATCGTCGCGGCTTCTTTAGCTTGTGTGCATGCTGAGGAAGTACTGCAGGAGTAAATGCAACAACAGGATTTGTGTCTGCGAGCCTCCAAACTGCAAACATAAAACGACAAGCACACTCTGCCACTTCCACTGACTCAGACTTCTAAGTTCTGGACGCTAAAAGTCCCACAAGGTGTGAGAACATGGACGGACTGGCTGTTTTTAATCTCAAGGCAAGACTGACAGGCATACCAAAGGTTGACTGACACATTTTGGGCCAATGTTTTGATCCAGACGACCACGACGGCACACGGGCATCCGGACGCCGCTCACATTCACAGACGGACTGTAAATGTGTTTCTCAAGATGTTAAACATCTCCAGGAAGTCCAGATCCAGAGGAGCTTTCACAACTCATGCGCTGCTTCATCGACGGTAAGAACTTTAACGACTGGGCGCATCAGACTGATGACTGATGAGAAAACGATGGCGACATTTGAAGTGCGATTTTCACACACGAGGGAACAACAACAGAGTCATCCTGCTGCTGCTGCTGCTGCTGTTGCTGCTGCTGCGTTTGAATGGACGTAATGAGCGAATTAAGAGCAGCAAAAGCAGACTGGAAAACATCAATAGATGATCCGCTGAGTGTTTGATGGGTGTTTATGTCTGCTTCTGAACGTGACCGACATGAAACTCTTTATTGACTCTTCTCTCCGCTCTTTCCTAAAGCCGTCGGGAAGCTGACAATGTCATTTTCTGTATGAAATGTCCATCATCTCAACGTTAATGGCTCCCACTGCTTCACATTTTGCAAATTAAGTTGTCGTTTCTCACACCTGCAAACTCCACCTGAATAACACGACACCCAGATGAGGGACTTTGCCTGCGGCCATCAAGCAGAAATTAAAATGGGCTGAAAAACAGGGAATGCTCCTGGTCCTGGAACCAGGGAAGTTCTGTGTAGAAAACTGGCACCAAACAACAAACAAAGACTTTCTTTCAGACTCAGAGTGTTTGAGGTGAAGTTTCCTGGAAGGCTGCAGGAGGCTCACACTCCTTATCTCTACTGACGTTGTTTGCACTTCTCAAATCTCAAAACTGAAGGTGGCGAATAAATAAATAATCATAATGGATAACAATACGAGAATAACACTCAGTGACAATGACATATCTGCTGAGCAGGCACATCTACTGGAGAGAAAGACCCTCTGCTGCAAGGCAACAGCGTTAATCCTCGAGCCACAGAGTTGCGCTTATCTCATGGTTATGGATGTGGATGTGGAGGAATCAGCTGCCGGCAAAGCTCCGGCCCTGCGTCTTGTGTGTGAATGTAAAGTTGTGTATGAAAATCCATAGGTCTTAGCTGAACTCACACACAGAGCATAAACCTCTGGATGTGCAGCTGACTCCTCGATTCTGTCGCCTGAACAGATGATGACACCTCCCAAAAATATCTGTCCATTCAGGGAATCCAGTCCATCAGAACATACGTATCTGAGGGAGGCAGACACCTCATCGGTCCCCTTCAACAAAGACACGCTGCTCATTGTGAAGCCATTAGAAACAAACGGGAACAATGGCTCAGCCTTGGCTGCACTCTCGCTCGGTGTGTCCAGATGTCTCACAGGCTGAGAGACAGACGAGAGACGACAGGAAACAGAGATCATCTGTCCACCATCTTCCTCTGTTACCATCAGTCCACTCCACTGCGCGAGCGTGAGGAAAAGTGGACCGAACCAACAGGGTTTCAGTTTATAAGAGGACTCACCTGGCCAGGTTGAAGGCGTCGTCGATGAGTCCTGCCCTGTTTCCAACGGAGATGATCTGAGAGAGAGACGAGCAAACTGTGAGACAGAGAGGGAGTAAAAGAGACACAGAAACCAGCAGAGACAGACAGACAGACAGACCTGAGGGTTATTGTGAAGCTGCTGTATCAACAGTTTCCAGTTCTGGAGGTCGTAGTTCACACGGAAGTAGCCTGTCTGGTTGATGTTGCCTAGCAACCAGGTTTTGTCATCCATCTGACCAATCCTGTGGGTTTCTGAAAAAAAAAAAACAGAGAAGTATTAGCCAACAGTCTGATGAGGAAACAGCACCGGTTCAACCAAAGAGGTGAAAGAAGGCAGGATATGAGTTGAAGGTCATCAGATACGCAGACGATACCACGCTGTGCTGCCGAGCTCGTCGCAGTGTTTTAAAGGCTGCAGGAAACTGTGTTGCTGCTTTTTTAACGCGATCTGGGTTGTTTTGGAGCTGGAAGTTGAGGTCGAACAGTGAGAAATCGGTCTGAACGCAGTTTGATTAAAGTTAAAACATGGAGACAAGTTTTTCTGAAAGCTTGTACACATCGAACTTGGCACAGAATGATGAGGGAATGAGCCTAAAAAAGCAAACAGATGTTTGGCCCCCATGAGCAAAAGCCTTTCACCTTAAATTGAATGCTTTTGTTCTATAATGTTCCCACAAAGCATTGTCATAATGTGGACTCTGTTAAAAAGTAGTACAGCTGCACCCTGTGACGCATTTTATTGAAACACTTACCTGACTGGCATCCATGCTAACTTGGACAGGTGTTTCATTTCCAAAACAGAATGAAAAAGTAAAACAGCTGAATATAAACTGCAGGATCTGAACTGCCTTTCATATAGACCGATTGTGTTGATCATAGTGGCGTCACAGACTCTCATCACGACGAGAACGTCCTCCGAGGTTCAACATGTGGTTGTGAGCTTCACCAGAACAGCCTTTGTATAACAGCCAGGTGAGGAAAACATGAAAACAGCTGCTGACCCCAGTCTGGCCCACCTCCTCAGCTACCCTCCCACTGGTTGAAATTAAACTGTCATGAAGTTCGACCACCTCCTTTGACCAAGCTCTCTGCATGCAGGTGGAGTTGTACCAGAGCTCAGTCCAACACCTGTCAGCTGTTAATAAGCACAACCAGGGCAAGCTTTACTCCTCAAAAACAGACAGACTTTTATCCTCCACAAAGAAATGCAGTATGAGCTCTTACTCCAAAAAAAGCTTTATTTTTCCAAAAACGGATCCAGCGTCTGCAAAACCAGGAGCAGAATTAGCTTTATTCTCCAAAAACTGAAGCAGAACAGATATTTTTGGAGACAAAGCGAGCTGTATTCTCTGAAAACCAAAAGTAGACTTGTTTTGTTTTCCAGAAACAACCCTGGAGAGTTTTATCCTCCAGAAGACAGAAGCACAACAATTCCAACCCTCAAACAGCTGAACCTGAATGACTTCTACTCTCCATAAAAAGAAACAGAGTTTTATTCCCTCACGAAAAGACAGAAGAAGAAGCGGAGCTACAAGGAGCTTCACTCTGCATGAACAGATACAGATCGAGAGTTATTCTCCAAAACAAAACACAGAATGAGGTTTATTCCCTCGGCTGAACCTCCGAGCGAGCACAACCTGTTATCAAAGGAACACACCTGTGGCTCCCAGTCTTTTAGTCCATTAAACGCAAATCACTTATCTCGAGATAATGAGATAATTAATTTGTGATGATCAGATTTTGCTCCGTTAGCACAACAAAATAATCCCAAGACAGCGGCTTGTTATCTCAAGTGTGACGAGATGATTAAAACGAACTTTGATGGAGATGTTCAATAAATGGGAGTAAGCAGTACTTTGTCGTACCTGAAGCGTGGCGGCAGCACCGTACCTGTCTTGTTGTTGATCCAGATGAGGCTCTCTGAACCAACGGCGGATGCGTTTCCCACCGCGACCGTCAACGGCACCTGCCACTGTACACTAAGACAGGAGAGTGATGTCAGTAATGGCCGCTGAATGGGATTGAGTTTTATTGCCTCAGTTATCAGATGGAGAGACATTAGAAAGAGAGAGTGATGGTCAGCGATCATCGCTCCACATCAGTCAGCTGGAAACGGATGGAGCGACGCCGGCTGTGTAATAGAGAGAGAGGGGAGGAGGGTGAGAGTGTAATAGCTGCAGGAGTCAGCAAACATCCGTCAGGAGGAAGCGGCTCAGGGTTATTGTCTTCTTCAGGGAGCCGGAGAGGTTAAATGTGCTGTCTGGGGAAACGGAGTGTGCAGGTTAGTTTGGTGATCTGTAATTTCAGCTGAAAGCTTCCTTCAGGGTTTGAGTGAGTTCCCAAAGCTCTCAGACTCTCGACGCATTTTAAAAACCCACCGGTTACCTCAAAACTGCCGAGCCGCCGACCTGAAGCGAGGCTGCTTCTGTCTGCCTGAGAGGCTGATGCTGAGGAGATAAGTGGTTTCTGAACAGCAGCAGATGGACAGAACGATGTGGGACGAACCCGTCTTCCAACAAAACTGAGAGCAGCTGAGCTCCAAAACAGACCCAAAGACACGAGACAAACTCGTCTAGCGACGTCTGATGTCCACATTCACAGTGTTGTTATGAACATATACTACCTGATGCTAACATACACACAGTGAAGCAGCAGTAGGATGTCCTGCTACAGACAGGAGGTTTAACTCTACACAGCTGGCTGTGGAGCCTCTGCGTCTCTGAGCCGTCACAGCTGGACTCACATCTGAATATTTCAGTGTGAGCTGTCCTCGATACTGAAGAGACGCTGAAACGACCGTCTTTTTTCTGCTCCTGCGTGCGCCTCATGGTGACATGTTGTGTGTTTATCAGGAAGATTTTCATCACGGTGTAACAGGACAGAGTGGCCGAAGCAGCAGCCGCCTCCACAGAGAATCTGTTCAGCTGTTTGTGTGTCGACTGTTGACGGCATTCGCAGCCTGATACACACTGATGTACTTGTGCTCGAACAAAGGACAAAATAAATCACTTCAGTTTGACAAGCAGACGCCGTCATGTGACTGAAGAACATCAGGTAGAGCTCACTGTGCGCACCAGTCCGCAGCTAACGGGTCTGAGGTGTGTTTTCAGCAGCGCAGACGCAGTGAACGATCATAGTACTACAGGCATACTACAGGAATACTACAGGCACAGTGTCTCTATGATCCTCTCGCTATTCCACGACTACACTGTCACTTTGACCATGAAGGTGACATGACTGTACAGTATATAGATGACAATAAAGTACAGAACTGAGTATTCAGAGTGTGTACTTTAGATCCAACATGAAACTGACAGAGGGACTTGTTTTCTGTGCAGTACTGCATTCGTGTCATTAATATACTGATGAATACTAGTTAAGCGGCCTTTAAAAAAAGCTCTCCCAGTACACAGAAACCCTGATACTTCACAAACAAACAAACATCCAGTCAGAGGAGCTCTAACGTTAACATGCTGCTTCCTCATTAATGCTTCAGTCTTAATGAGGATTTTCTATTTAAATAAACCACTGAGCAGAGGCAGCGACGGCTGAGTAACCAGTACTTCTACTCTTCATGATGCTAATATTACTGCACTTAAATACTTTTAAGTGCATTACTACTTTTACTGGAGTAAAGTACGTGAGTACTTTTTATGCCCCAGACAGTAAATATTCATTTAAAGGCACGAAGAGCTTTCAGAGTAAATAAAACTGAGCGGAAAGAGAACGAGAGCTCGTTATGAACAAACGACTTCGTTATGTCAGTGACCAGTAGACGCTGTTAAAACACACACACACACACACACACACACACACACACACACACACACACACACACACACACACACACACCTTCTCTTTGGGTCCATTAACACTTCAGTTTTTAATTGGGCTCATTTTGATCAAATTGATTCATATTTTAATTAAAGTGGATTTTAATTACAGACAATCAGACACTAATTCACCCGTTTAAGACCAGTGTGTGTGTGTGTGTGTGTGTGTGTGGTGGGGGTTATTGTAACACAGTCAGCCTGAGAAAGACCCATTTACCAATCCCATAATAGCCATCTGTCGCCGTGGGCAACCATGGATCAATACCGCTGCCTAGCAACGAAACATTTAATCTGATATTTATATCACAGTGATTGACAGGAGCGCACCTCAATTACACACACACACACACACACACACACACACACACACACACACACACTCACCTAATCACACACAGTCAGCAGAGTGTGTTTATTAATATTTGATTGAAATGAAGCCTGTTTATTTTAGACACCAGTGTGTGTGCGTGTGTGTGTGTGTGTGTGTGTGTGTAGTTAATGGTTTATTCATCAAAGACAGAAAGCAGCTGAAAACACACACACACACACACACACACACACACAACACACACACACACACGCTGTGGGCAGCCTGCCTGTGCTGATGAAGAAACTTTAAACTCCTCAGAGAGCCCCTCACCTCTCTGTCCCTCCTCTTCGTCCTTAAACTCAAGGTTCAGAAATAAACCAATCAGCAGCTCCATATCCGCCCGACCTCATTTTCCCTCTCTGGCCTTCCTCAACGTGTCGACCAATAGGAGCACAGACTGGTTTTCGGCATGCGGCTGTGAACACGGAGAAGCCAAACTTCCTCCACAATCACTGACGCACCGGACATAATACGAGCCATGGACGACGGCGCGCTGTGATTGGTCGATTGGTCAACAGTGGAGGACGGACCAATGACACGATGTCCTGAAAAGAGGCTTTAAACTACACAAAACTTAACAAAATAAAAATAAAACAGGACAAAATCCGAGCAATGGTTCCATAAAATGACCAGACGTGAGCTCCGTTCAAGGTCTGATGGGTAACAAGACCCTGAAAACTGATCCAGGAACTGATCCAGGAACAGGGTTTACAGGGCGCCTCTATAACTCTGACTGAAAGTCAAACTGCTGCGTCTGAGTTCTGCTCGAAGTGACAAACATGACGTGACCACAAACTGCGGCGTGTCCTGCCGCGGCGGACGTCACGAGGCGACCACGGGCTGGTCCTCGTCTCCGTCCGGACACGACTGGAGCGGACGGACTGTAATTAAATGAAATGCAACGCTGAACACTCATTTCATGTCGATTGTTAATAAATAAAGGCACGTGTATGAATTCACAAATGTATTTCATGCTTCAGGAAGCAAGCGGGCCTGCTGCGTCGAGATAAAGGAGCAGAGAAAAGGGGAAAGCTCGGCTCACGTGCCCGGCGGACTCCGCCATCCACTCGCCGGCCAGAACGGGAGGTGCGTTCATGGACATTATGGACAAAACGTGGTCTCCGCAGCAGCTTCAGTCCTGCATTCATTACGACACGCCGTCGTCTGCGTCTCACTGTTTTTTCATCTTAATTATTTCTGTCGAACACGTCGTGACGCCTGCCTTAACGAAGCTAAAGCAGCGTATAAATAAACTTTGCCGAGCTTCTGTGGAACAATTCATCACTGTCCCGTTCAGCTTTAAGCTAATCAGATGAAACACGCCGCCGCTCGTCCTCCAATCACGTCCGCTCATGTGTCAGACGACAAAGCTCCTTTTGTCTTAAGCTGCGATCACAGAGACGAGGCGTGAGGCGTCTCAGGCCGACTGAGATCCTGTTTGATTTGTTTTCAGTATCATTAGCTCGACCTTATTGTTAGCTGGCGCCGTCCTCCGGTGTCTCCTTCTGTCAGCTCAGCTCTTTAAAAAGCATTTATTTGCCTCGCTGCGTCGGCAGCTTGATGGTGGGAAAATAAAAAGACACAAATTTGACACATCTCCCTCAAACCGCCAGAGACCAGAGGAGGACGAGAGCGTCTGACAAAGAATATACTGTGATCTTTAAAATGTCACCTTAACGCTTTAAGTTTAGAAAACACAACATAAAGTTTCAGATAAAGTTTTTTTTTAATCGAGCGAAGAAAAAGCTTCTTTTCCAGCTTTGTTTTCTTTGGGATGATTGACGGCTGTCAGACAGTTAAAGAGACGCAGACTTTAGTTTTATATGTTAAAAAAGACGTTTCAACAAACATAAACACAACAAGACAACAAGACAATCCAGTCACACATCATCACATTTAACCTCTAGTGGTGACTTTGCGCATTGCAACCAACTGAAATGAACAGGCAGCTAGTTTGGCTAGTTAGCAGCTAATGCTCAGTTACTAGCACTAACAGCTAATCTAAGGCCTTCTTTTGACTGGTTTATGTCTGATTCAAGTTTATTTGGAAAGCTTGCACTAATGTGTGGTTTAGGGACCTTTAAAGTCCCTGCGAGGAGCCCGAGGAGGAGTCTGCTGTGGAGATAAGGGCTCACTGGTCGGTGGTGTTTGAGCACTGACTGCCTCGTTGGCAGAGGTCGTGTCTGTTCATGCTGATGTCGACTGATAGAAACTTTAACTGTGGAAGAAAGTGAAAACATTAAACTCTAACAGGTCAATTAGTCCTAATTGAGAGTATCGTATTGTTATTTGAAAGTCGGAGATCGTTCACGGTGATCCCGTCCTCGGATGAGTGCGGGTCTGATGTGGCTTACATGGCTGCATGCTGCAGACAGACTGTGTGGACGCCGCTGAGTTCACACATTAACGTCACACCCGAGGATTTACCGCCAGCTCCTGAATCCCACAGACAGAACGTGAAGCTGGTGTAAACGCAGCTGTGAGTAATGAACACGCACGAAGTGTCTGAGCCTCGCTTTCACGCCGCCCAATCACAAGACACGAGGCGTTAATTAACCGTGTTATCTGGACCTCTGACCTGGACTGAAACTCAGATGTGACACAGTCTGACCTCTGCCATCAAACCTGGTGAAAAGCCGCTCATTTAAAACGTGTCTGTCGTCGTTCACGTGAAAAGCTCGAGCAGATCTGAAGCGTGTCCGGAGGGCCGGCGTCGGCGTCCACGGCAGCATCAGCACCAGCAGCAGTGACTGCTGAGGCTGAACGCAGGCACACTTTCCTCCAGGATGCCGCGTTGCTCTGAGCTGTTGGAGGATTTTCAACAGACCGGACGGACGCTGTTCAGGGATGCTGAAATTTCTGGCTGTATATTTTAGTATGTGTCTAAAAATTTATGTTTCCCTGCATGTAAATGAAAGAAATACAAAAATAAATAAAACAGGAGTGTAAGTCAACAGCGTGTAACACTGCGGGACGCTGCTGTGCTTCTGAACGGAGCATCAAACAGCAGCCTCTGATTCAATCCGCCGCCGCCGCCGCCGCCGCGTTCAGCCGTGACGACACCTCAGCTACAAACACAATAAGAGCTTCTTTTTACAAGTGTTGGCGAACGCCCCGGGACCACCGAGTGTGTCTGAACGCACCCCCACGAGACTCGACAAGAGCGGGAGAAAGAGTGCGGCTCCACCTACAACAAACAGCTTTAGTTCATCAGCTGAGGAGACCTCGGGACCGACTGCGAGCAGAGGAGCTCGAGCGAAACACAAAAGACTCGCCGAAGATGAAAGAGGAGGAGGAGGAGGGAAACAGAAAGCGAGAGGGTCAGAGTGATTGGAAACGCCGGCCACAGTACAAAGACATGACAGAGGAAGAGAGGGAAGGAAAGAAGGGAACAACAGGTAAGAAAGAGGAAGGAGGCTGATGAAGTATTGATGGAGGAGAAAGTGGGTCGATAAAACAGCGAAGAGAATAAACTCCAGACGTGAAGGATGTGAATAAAACATCAAGTGAATCAAATATGAATGAAATATAAATGATGTAAAGGTGGTAAAGAATGTGAGGAAAAACTGGAGAAGTGCTTTTTCAGGACGAAAAAACGGAGGACGAACTTAACTCCAGGTACGAGACAAAGGGATACAGGAGAATCCTTTCAGGAGCGAAAGGGGAGACGAGGGGTCTGGAAGACGCTGAGTGTCCCCCGGAGACTGGGGGGGGGGGTGAAAAGGTAAAAGTTATCCTGAGGGCCACAGGAAGCTAAAGTCCCCGTTAGCGTCAAACAACACGACTTCAAATTCTCATAAACTTCACTTTAGACTTCAATGGTGGCTGCCACTGGCTCGTCAACCAATCACAGCCTGAGTTCAACTTTCGTCAGGCCAAAATATGTCTGGGAAGATTTACCAAAAGCAGGTGGGGACAGGAAATGATTGGCGCTAACAGGGCTAGCATGCTAACAACAGCCGTCCACAAAGTATTAACGAAGCTTTACGGCGTCATGAATAAACCCGATAGTCACTGGATGTAACTCTGCTTCTACGAGTGTCTCCTGTTTTAATGAGGAAATGAAACTCAGCATTGTTGTGCATTTTGTTCTGCAGCTTCAGATTTTAGTCTCACCTGTTGTTGTTCCTGACTTCCTGTCCATACAGGAAGTGCTCCTGGCTGACAGTGATGTAATGAGTGGGGAGCTGCTCGGATTGGTTCTTGCTGATGGTAACAACGGGGTAGCCCATTTGTAGAGTCCACCTGTCCATCATCCTCCTGATGTCGATGTCCCGCCCCTCTGAACGCATGGCCTGGGCGAAACAAAACGATGTACGAATAATCAGGCACTAATGAGGATTAATTGACATCAATTATTCAGTGATTATTTAAATCATTATCTCGATTAATGTCTGTGATCAATAACTTGGTAAGAGATGAACCGATGTTCAGTTCAAAGCCCCTTAATTAGAGAAAAAAATGATTGACTTTGTGGTAACTGGAGATCTGATTGGCTGGCAGCTAATTAAGGAGCAGTTTCAGCGTAACGAACAGCACTAACGAAGATGAATCTAATTAAAGAGTCTTTTCCAGAAGCTTCCTGTGTGAAGGACAAATAAGAAAACAAGCCTCGCCTGCACCTGTCAGTCATGTTACCATGGCAACTCTCCCAGTCTCTGTCTCAGCTGGGTCTTAACGAGCGTCTCTCTGGCCTTCATTAGAGCCGCTTCGTTAAATAATTAACAGCTTCAGACAGACCGGCTGCTTTTATCCCTCAAGAGCCAAATGTGGAGCAGTTAGAGGTTTAAATCCTCGCTGCAGAGCAAGGCACTAACAGCGCCCTGCCCTGAGGCCGTTGAGCCAGGGAGGGCGGATGGTTGGAAACCCAGGCAGGTGAGCGGACAGGTAGGCCTTACCTGAGACAGTTTGCTCCACAGGTCGTCTCTGGCTGCGTTGCTGTACATGTGACTCAGCAGAAAATCCTGAAAGACAGAAATCGATCAGTCTGCAGAGCTGACGCGTACCATGTGACAGGAAGTGACATCACTCGGCTGCACAGCGTTCAGTATTATTGATTCTTAACGTATTGATCTGAGTTAATGAGAAATAAGAAAACACACTGTGAATGAAGCCAAACCCTCCTGAACCACCACATCTTCATACTGAATGTGTCTACGAGCACTTCCTGTTTCCTGTTTCCTTCCTCATCCACATCCTGCTTCCCTGGTTTTCACAGATTCCCTGTGTGAACTAATGAGCTGCAGCTCTGACTCGTGGTTCAGCGCTGCACTCGTTTGACATCAGCCGCTCGTGATCAGACCACGTTCTGTTTTCTTACTCAGCATTTCTCACAGAAATGACTTCAGAAGGGTCACCAGATGAACCTGAGGGGTCGTCACAAGATTAATGGAAAACAGTTGTCAAACACACTACCTATTCATTTGTCTTTCACCTTTATCAAAGTTTAAAGGGGAAATCGCTGTCAAAACGACTGGGAACACTGGTTCATCATAGAAAAACGTGTTTTTTAAGTAAAATAAATGAGAAAAGTAACTCCAGCTGCTGCACAAATGAAGTAAAGCACAGAATTCCCCTCTGAAACATGTAAGTAATACCTGGAAACTGTACTGAAGCAGAGCACTTGAGTAAACGTACTTAAAGTGTTTAATTAGTGAATTAGCTAATGTAATTCCATCACTGCTGCTCTGCCATAACCACTTAAAGCCACAGGATGTGAACCGCGACCACCAGGTACATGTGACACCTGAGAGGAGTGCAAACGAGGTGCGTATGTCCGCCGCAGGTGGATCCACGGCTGCGAACAGCGAGCGGCTGAGCGAACGTGTTGCTTTGAAAGAGCTTTTAGACGGAAACATTTCAAAGCATCTCAAAGTGTTTAATGTCTGAAAGGAGTCTCGCTGAGATTAAAGGCCTCGAGCTCGTAGCGCCGCCAGTTGAGCGCTTGTGTTGAGTCTGAAGGGCTTTGGGCTCAATCCCTGCTCTCACTTCAACTCTGAAGTTATATTTTCTAAGCTAGTGAACAAGGTGAAGCTCCCACAGAGGATCTCCTGGTTCAGGGGGGACTCGGCGGCGCGGCTGCTTGGGTTTCAGGTGTAATTCGTTGGCGACGGTTGCGTCTGGTTTGATCCCCGCCTGCTTCCAGCACGGGGAGGAAAAGTCATTCCCGCTGCAGCGGACGGCTTTCTGAAGGCTCGGGGAGGATGGCGGGCTGTTGGGTTTATGATAAAACAAGAAAAGGCAGGAGAGTGGTACAAGATAACACGGACCACCTCCAGAGAGAGCTGGGATCTGCTCCTCGCCAATAGAGAGGATTCCTCCGTCATCATGGCGAGCGTGGAGGTCGATAAGGCCAGAAGGAGCTCTTTATTGGAGCGAGATGATACACGTGATAACAGCACACAGCCTGCTTGTGTGGCTTTGATAGCATGACTCTGTCACCTTTACCAAAGCCGACGCCGGCGGAGATAAAACGCCCCCCACGCGGCGTCTGATCAGACTCACACGGACCGAACGCGTCCTGCGATAAGAAGCATCCTGACGGGAGCGATCGCACTGATAACGGCCTCCTGTGACGGCTGAGCTGACAGACCTCAGGCTGAGCGGGTTTCAGCAGCTGACTGACTGCAGAGGTCCAACCTTGACCTCCGTTCTGCTTCACATCCAGGACCCTCAGCGGGCCTCTGTGACCTCTGACCTCCAGCCGCCAGCTGAGCTCCTCTGGGCTTAAAGACGCCGTGAGCACGGCTCTTATTTTCGCCCGTTACTGTGTTTGTTGTGAGGTTCAGGAGTTCAGGTCACGCCGGAGCCGCCGCACATGAAACAAAATAAATAAAACAGTGATGTGATGCAGGACCAGTCGCCTCCCTGTTGACTGGTTTTCTTTAATCAATCAAACTGGTTTTGGTTTATTCATTTAAAAAATGGCTTTTATCTGTGTTTACAGACTGATGTTTCACGCTGGTCAGCACGTGTTCTTCAAGGTCACATGGTCCAACCATCCAGAATGTTTCCCGTCTCCAGTCGGCGGTCTGTGATTGGCCGGCTTGCAAATGTCGGCATCACCAGACTTCCACTGAATGTTTACCAAAATAAAAGCTGTAGTTTTGTCTGTGAATCCAAATCTAACGTAAAGAACTTTTTGAGACGCTTTAAGCTGAAACTGAAACTGGAAAATGGGACCAGCAGAATTCACTGGGGTCATGTTCCACTGAGGGAACGTTCACTAACGTAAGCTTAAACTGTTTCATTAAACAACGGTTTCAAATGTGAAGCAGACACCTTTTATGAGCTTTATGAAGTCGTGTTTTGGTTAAATTATTAGTGCTGCAGCTCCTGTTGGAGCACAAATATCCAGAATGATGCAGGTGAGAGTGTGTGTGTGTGTGTGTGTGTGTGTGTGTGTGTGTGTGTGTGTGTGTGTGTGTGTTACAACCCCACACTACCTAACAAGTTTAGTTTCAGTCCTCAGCTGCGTTAAAAAAATCTTTGGAAAATATTTTCTTCAATAGTTCCCACACACACACACACACACACACACACACACACACACACACACACACACTGTATTCTCTGTGTTCTGCTGCTGGATCAGCAGTGTTTTATATAGAATCTGGTTCTCAGTGTGTTCCAGGTCACTGACAGTTTCTGCAGGAAAATCAGGACAGAGAGTGTGTGTGTGTGCGTGTGTGTGTGTGTGTTGTGTGTTCATACATATTTCAGTGACTGTGTTTAACCCACTTTGGTCTTACATCATATGACATCAGTTTTAGAGTACCTGCCAGCTGATTTCCTCTGACGTTACGGTTTTACAGTTTAGTTGCTGTGAAATAAACTGACGGCGTCCGTCTTCAGCTCGCCGCTCTGACGCTCCTGACGCATCACCGTCGAGCGGTGTGGGTCGTCAGAGAGGCCGTCAGCGGCGGCGTACAGCTGGATGATGAATAATGCAGCATGCAGTCATTAACACCGCTGATGCTGCTATCCACGCCGCCGTGTGTTTCAGCCCCCCCCCACGACTCTCTGCTTTCTCTCTGATTCATGTTTCGGGCCGAGCTGCTCCAGCACGGATCAATTTATTGAACTCTGCTTTGAACTCGTCCCTAAATAAACCAAAAACATCATCCCACTTCAACTCACGGCTCCTCATTAACCACGACAGCAGCGTGTCGCACAGCATGAAGAAACTCCATTAAACATCCCCAAACCTCCCAAACCGTCGGCCTCTGGGGGGCGTTTGAGGTGCTGGGGGGGGACGTCGGAGGTTTAAAGTCTCATTTCAGCATTTTTAGACGATGCATTCACATCTGACTCGGCCTACAGTAAATGAGCAGAACAGCATTTAAAAGGTAAAATAAATAAAAGATATTTAAAGTAAAACCTGAAAAACAGACACTGGGCTGTGGTAGCAGGGGCGGCTTATTCTGGCTTCAACCCTGAAACCAAACATCCCCCCTTTGAGCATCAACCCTGAGCACTTAGTGAGGAGTTTTCATTGGGTTCCTTCACGGCGGCGGTGGCGGCGGCGCTCGGCTTGAATTCAGGTCACTTCCTGTGGTTTGTAATTTTGGCAACATTTAGCAGCAGAAAACAAGAAAACTTCCTCTGAAACGAGCCTGCAGCCAAATCCACTTTTTCACTGCCCATATGTACACTCCAAACAGGCAGAGTGTAGCCAAAACATGGCTGAACACACACACACACACACACGCACACAGACACACACACACACACACACACACACACACAGCTGAATCCTGGTGACAAACCATTTAAAGCCAGCTGTCCCTGCTGTCCTCAGATATAGACTCTTTCTGTATGTTCAGCTGGACCTGCGGCACCACGTGAACTTACGTTGAGTCCTTTCTGGAACAGCGTCTGTCCCATCACGTTAGCCAGCATCCGGATTAACGCTGCCCCCTACGGACGGCACAGAGACGCACACTCTCAAACATGATGACAAGTGAAATCATGCTCTCATCTGTTAACGTGACATTAATGAGCTAGTCTCAGAGGAGCTGCTGCGATCAGTGGATCAGCTTTCAGAGGCAAAGTGAACCTTTAAGGTGTCGACCAATCAAACAGATGGAGAGTCCAGGATGTAGGAAGCTGTCATGTCGCACAAGACTATTTTATATAATCCCACTCTGCCTGAATGCGAACTGCTCAATGAAAAAAGTCAATCATGACTTAAGTTAGCCACCAAGCTAGCACAGCCATTTAAAGTTAGCCACTGAGCTAGCTCAGCCATTTAAAGTTAGCCACCAAGCTAGCTCAGCCATTTAAAGTTAGCCACCAAGCTAGCTCAGCCATTTAAAGTTAGCCACCGAGTTAGCTCAGCCAATTAAAGTTAGCCGCCAAGCTAGCTAAGCCAATTACCTTGGCAACAACTGTGGTCAGAATGTGTCGGGTTATCTCGTGTGTTATTGGTTAGCTGGAAAGCAGCTCACCAACTATTTCATCAGGATTCATTCATTTGTTCATGAGGACGAATGAATTCCGCCGCGGTTTCTTCTTTCTTTCTTACCTTTTTGTAGGCGATCCAATCAAAGACTCGGTCGATGTCCGTCGCCTGCTCCACTTCCTGGGAGATCGGGTGGGAGGAGCTTAGGCCATCCAATAGCATCACCTCGTGGAGGACGTCAGTCAGGAAGCGCTGCTTCTCCTGCAAACACACACATTGTCTTTGTCTCTTACATCGTTGAGTCTCTGGACGTTAAGCCTGACCCACGATGAGTCCAACCAAAGCCTCAGTCTAAATCTACCCACAAAAACACAGTTTAACAGTGAAAACTGGGATATTTGTCCCCATATGGTGATTTCTGGACTCTGGGGTTTGCTCTGGTTTTCTTCCAGCTCAGCTTAGACTGATAAATAAGTAAGTCTGGAAAACAAAGACAGTCAACAAATCATCATTTAGTGGAACATTTGGTTCAGCACACAAAGGTTTAGTTTTGTAATTAGTCGGTTAATCTCTGTTTATTGTAATCTTTGTTGTTCATTTCCGTCTTTGTCTTTTCTCCTCTTGTTTCCACTCTTCAGTCATTTTTCTTATCACAGTTGCATCCCCTACTTTCCCTGTTTGCTTCCTCTCCTTGTTTCCTCCCCTCATAGTTTTCCTTCCTGTATCTGTGCTCTTCCTCCTCTTCTTCACTTTCTCTATCTTCCCTGTTCTGTTTACTCTCATTTTTCCTCCCTCGTGATTCCGCCTCACTTCTTTTCATGTCCTCCCGTCCTTTCCTCCGTCTTTCTTCTCTTTGTTTCCTCTCATTACTCCTTTTCCTGTTTTCTCTCCTCTTTTCACCTCCTCTGCCCTCCTGGTTTCGGGGATTTAATACGCATCTGCAAACATGTTGAGCTTTGACAAGCTCTGTCTAAATTACCCCTGGGATCAGGCTAAATCCGGAGAAGTGCGGCTCTGTCTAATTCATGGATTACAGTGTTTACTATGGAGATTTGGTTTTAATGAACCCCGTCTTGTTGAGCAACAGAACTGTTGGCTTATTTAGTTTCAGTCGGTAATGAAGAGAATGAACAGGAACTTTTTTTTTAATTAACAGTATCTGTTGGGATCTGGCTAATTCTTGGTCCAATGTGGCTCTGCGTAATTCATGGATTAAAGTTGTTTATTAAGTAGATTTGGTTTTAATGAATCTACATCGAGTTAAACAAAAGTTTCTTGAGATATTACGTTTTTAATGAACATTAAAAAGATGTAGATTTCATAGTGTCTGCTGGGATCGGACTGCTTCCTGGCAGATGTGGCTCTGTCTATGTTGGTTTGAATGAAATTCTCATCTCGTTAAACAGAGTAATTAAAAATTTAGTGTGAACTTAAGAATGGACACACACACAAACTCTAATTCTGTTATTCAGCGGTGTTTCCTTTGTGCCTGAAGCTAAATGCTAATGTAGCTGTCTAATATCTGGTGTGAGGGTGATGCAGAGAGGTTTAATCTCAGTGAGTGTACAGTAGAAAGATAAAAATAACCTGTCTGCCCCGCTCACACAGTAGTCCTTACATTAGCAGTCAGGGTGGTCTGAGGTCTAGACGGGCTGGGATCTGATTGATTGGGCTGCAAAGGTCTGTTGGAAGTCGCCCACCTGGATACGCTGAGCGTTCACACATCAGCCCTGCACTGAGACGGACGCCAACAAAGACAATCCCAGCAGATTCATCTCATGCTGGCGAGTGGGAAATCAGCAACAATTTGTCAGGTTGGACGTTAAACTTGGACTTCAAGGAGGGACAACCCTGTCGCTCATGTCCAAGGAAACTGCAGCTCTAAGTAGCCCAAATAAATTCACAACGGCAGCTTTTAAAGCCTCACAACAGGGCGGATTTAGGAGCATTTCAGGAGCTTCGTGACAATCTCTGAAACAGCTGAAAGTTTTCCTTTGTGCACTGAATTGTGTCCCCGCACATAAAGTTTGCTTTGTTTTCTGACTTCAACAGTAACGTCCTGACGGCCACTGAAGGGGAGGCAAAGACCGACGATAAGACGAGTGCCCGAGCTGAAGCAGCACACAGCGATCCTGCGGAGATCCAGTGCTGATGGATGGACGCAAGGCGAAGGCGAAGGCGAGCTCCTCCGCGTGGCACGATGGGCTCTTTAAGGACGTCAGAGTCAGCAGCTCTGATGACCAGGCTAGCTTCCACAGGTGGTTCCACGTCTGAGGGTTGGTTTCTCGACACGGTGCGGGTCCTGTGATCGTCTTTGAGGACAACAGACGCTATTTTGAGAACGCTAACATCAAAGAAGTTGCAGGCCCACACACCAGGGAACGCTTTGGGTCAGAACATCTGTTCAGTGATCCAAAGCACACCGCTGCTGCATCATCGCGGGAGTCGACTGGGCGAAGACTCGGCCAGAGTCGCTGGATTTTAACCCCGTCGAGCTCGTTTGGCACTCGATGAAAGGCTTCATCCGAAAGGAGGCTAATCCAGGCAAGAGAAAGGAGCTCGTCCAAGCCACAGAGTTCTTCTGGGACCCGAAACTGACCCAAGATTTCTGAGGCAGAGTTATTACAGGCTTATCAGAGGTGCAGAGGCCGGCTGCGAAGAACAGAGGAGGGCGCAGCGGAAAGAGAGCACAATCACACAACCCACACACGTGTGGAGCAGGAAGTAATGGCCTTCCTTTTCAAAATGACAGCGTGTGAGTGTTGTTTCATCTCGTTTCATACTGTGTCTGCACATGAAACGCTGCTTGTTAGATTCCTGTGATTCTCCTTTTTAAACAGCACAGCGCTCACTGCGCTCGTCCAGGTTGGATCTCTGTTCAAACGGATATCAGAGGCTGGAAGAGGCGACTGATCTTCATGTGATCAGGCTGAACGGGGTGCAGAGGAGACCATCGGCTGGCTGTTCGGCCGCTTAATGACCCAAACACATGCAAACACCAACCCACCGAAGAAGCTCACAGGGATGTTTTTACAAAAAGTTCCTAACCTCATGCATAACATGGCTGAACTGACCAGGGATTAAGACATTTCTGTCGCCGTTTCTCAAAGTTTATCAATTTTCTCTGAACTCAGCAAATCTCAAAGGAGTCTGGGGATACTGTGGCCATAACAGACATTATCAGCCTCCATTATTTCTCTCCTAATCGACTCTCTGTTCATTTTCTAATCTCAGCGTTTATCTCAGTTCTTTTGATCGACCGACAGCCAGAATGGCAGCGAGCGTCATTTCCAGAAACACTCGACTCGTCTGCTGCTCGTGCGACAGTGTTTGTTCAGCTCGTCGTCCTTGTTCTCAGCTGTGACGTCTAATTCTGCCTCCACCTCCGCTGGAGCTGTGAGTAACACAGAGAGTTAAATCCTCGTTATCTGTTCACAAACTTGGCCAAAAAAGCTGATTCTGATTAAACTCCAGAAGCTCCGCCAGTCTGGAAACACGCTGTACGAACCGCAGCCTGAAAGCAGAAACACCATTCTGTGGTGCTTCATGTGTGGATGTGTCTTTGAATGGGGGGGGGGGGGGGCTCCCAGTGGCTGGATAATGACTGGAAACTGGATCTCGGCCGGCTGGCAGCCAGAGGCCCTCCGGCTGGGAGCGTCGCTGCTGACTGACTGTAAATGAAACTATATGTCGGACGGACAGTTTGTTTTGAAATGAATCCTTTCCGGGCCGACGGGAGAGGATCTGACTAATTACAGGATGTTTTCTTTGTTTATGCAGGAGCTGGACTGATCCCTCCTCAGAGGAACAGGCTAACTCCTGGGTAAAGACAGACTACTGCTTTGGTAAACACACATAGAGGTAAACATACAGAATCAGAGGCTCAATTAGTTAATTAGCTTAATGGCACATTTGGATGAAAGCAGAATTACTCAGAGAGGAAAAAAAGTCAGACTAAATGAGACATCAGCTTTAATTAACAGAGACTTTAAGTCACGGGGGGGGGGTCCATCTGGTCATTATGAACCAGATGGACCCACATGTGGAGGGACAGCTAATAGGCCAACAGTCAGTGTAAACACAAACACACACACACACACACAGATGGAGGGACGGGGCTATGTTCAGGAGCAGCTGCTGAACTTTTAAATGTCTCCTCCCTGACTTCTACCTCCCGCTCTCCTCCCGCTCCTCCTCTCCTCCCGCCTCTTTATTTCAGGGTCATGAGGACGGCTGATTGGATGACGGACAGCCGTGGTGTCGCTGTGAAGGTGTTTCCACTCGGACAGGTGAGCTTTCCTTTAGTTTGCGTTCAGTTTGAGCCACGCAGGCACCGAAACCCTTCTGGTTTCACTCATTCTACCCCCTCAGGCCGTCTTCCCTTTCCACTTCACCTCTTCTGTTTTCATTTGCAAACTTAGGCTCTGAAAATGAACCCTGCAGTAAACAACTTTATGAACCTGAATCCATCTGGGCTCATGTAGCTCCTCCGTCCTGCAGAAAGCTTGTAACAATTAAACAGACCATTATGAGCAATGCAGCAAATCACTGAGCGTGACCTTTAAAGCACGAAGCTGCTGATGTTTAGATTTCAGTTACTGTCGTGAAATCCCGTGAAAACAACAAAACATTGATCCCAGCGTGTCTGTGACTGTGAAAACACCTCACAGACATGAAGTTTCACGGTTAAAAGGTTGGTGTGTTTCCTCAAACAGCAGCTCGCTGTCGTTTTATCAGACGATCAGGAGGACATGGAGCGTCTGTGGGGACTATTTTCAGCGGCGGATGAATCCACGTTTGGCGCTGCTCTGAGTGTTTGTGTGTGTGTTCATGGAGATCACTGATGAGTTTTAATGGAGGTCAATGGCTCAGAGGAGGAAGATCAATCAGCTGAGACTCAAACACTGAACTGGTTTAAAGGATCGAGTAAATCTGGTCTCACTGGTGAGAACCAGAAAAATCTGAACTTCAGTCACTAAATGAGGTTTAAAGGCTTTCTGCATCCTGATTCTTCGTCGTTAAACTTCCCTGATTGAAAAACATTTATGCTCTGGTCATTTTTCCATGAGCGGCTCTCAGCAGACGTTCTTGATCCGTGTCTTCATGAATATTGAGATTTGGGACATAAATGGACAAACAGCAGGACAGATGGTTCTGTCTGGGACCAGTTAACCGCAGGTGACACCAGCTGACTGCAAACACTTTGACAGACGGAGGACGGTTTCTTCTTCTTCCTCATTAACTGAGTGTCCACTTCTGAGAGGTGAAGATGAAGGTGGATCTTCATCTGCTCTCGTCAACATGAATATTTCATGTCCACGAGTCAACTCATAAAAACAAAAAACTTTTTTTAGCGACAGAGAAAATAGCATAAAACAGCAACTGACATATTTCCGAGTGGTCCCTGAATGCAGCACACACAGAGTTCTGCACCCCTGCTTTAACTTAAGTCCCCCCCCCCCCCCCCCCCGGGCCTCTTCCTGCTCTATTGTGTCCACACAAATTAAATATGATGCTCACTGGTCACAATGGAAAAACACATTGTGTTGGCTTTTGGTAATTCACATAAAGTTAATTAAAATGTTGGACGACGGCTCAGGAAAAGTCCCATTTTGAGAATTTGTCCTTTGAATGCCGTGTAAATATAATTAGGGGAACTCTGAATGTGGCCTGTTATTGGCTGTGGAGGGGAGGTGAGTCGTTACTTCGTGCAGAACGTGGGGAGGAACCCCACCGACGGCGTCACTGAAGAGATAAACCAGCTGAACCCGCAGAGTCTGGATGTCATGTTGCATGACGGGACGTTTTCAGAGCCAGTCTCTTTCAAACCAAGTCTGGAGTGTGTGTGTGTGTGTGTGTGTGTGTGTGTGTGTGTTCGGTGTTTCTGACACATGAGGTCGGGCTGCAGCCTTGACTAATAAAGCTCGAATCAATAAGTTCTTCACACGCTCTTTGTGGCCATCAGATGAAGTACAGAGCAGCTCCTCTGACTTCACCTTTGATTTTCTCTCCTGTGATTCAACACGAAACAGAAAGAGTTTAAAACACAGCTCACACACCAGCTGCTCATCAGCCTGCCTGCTGTGTTTATTAGCATATTAGCTCTTCGTTTGTCATAAAGCACTTCTGAATGTCTTATTCTGCGTGAGCACATTCTAACACCACCGGTCATTCGCAGAGTTTCCACTGATTATTTTCCACTGATCCACATGGACTTTTAGGACTGAAGGGAACTTTGAGGCTGCTGGACGGCTGGCCGACAGCGTTCTGCTCTCAGCTTTGTTCATCGAACCATTTTTCATAACTTAACGTCTTTGCTTGCTCCACATGTCGCCGCGCGGCCGTACACATCGCAGCTGTCTCTTTGCGTCGGCATGAAACTGAGATTAAATCTTAAATCTGTATTTTGAAGTTACAGTATCTCAGCTTCCTGCTTCACAGGCGTCATATGATGCATCCTGATCGGTGAAGTGATCGATTGACTGGTTGTAATGCCGTCGTTCGTTCCTCCTGCGGAGCCGCGTGACTCAGCGCTGATGGAAAACAGCCTTTTAAATAAAAACCTGCATTGTGAATAAACGACTTTATCAGCGACAGAGCGCTTTATCATCGCTGTGATTGTTATTGGAGAAACACTTTGTTTCTATTAAAGCGTGCAGCCGTGCAGAACCACATTAACAGGGTTTAAAAATGCCACGTCGCTCAGAAACAAGCTGTGCTGGTGTGACGCGTTCCCTGCTGGATGTAAATCACAATGTAGTTCTGCAGAGACAAAGCAGGAAGCGTGCGTGAGCTGCAAAGCTCTGCAGCGTTCTGGGTCTGAGGAAGACTTCGTTTTTAATTTCATTGTTTTGGGCTGACTCACTCTGCATCAATCTGTGTGCCAGCCTGAGCACCTGAGCGGAATGAAGAGCAGAGGGCTTCACCTGCTGCAGGTTCGGGCTGAATACGAGCTGCTGAACTGCAGGAAAACACTTTTAGAAGTGGAGGAATCAGATATCGATCCACGCCAGTGGAGGAAGGTGGAGGAGCTCAGGTGGAGACCTCACAGGCAGGACTTCCTCCTCCTCAAAAGCCCGTTTTAACTTTCTTCTCCTGCCCTCGCTGTGCGTCCAAACTTTATCACAGAAGAAGAGAAAGTGGAAAGTAAGCAGCAGGCAGATCTTGAGCTGGAATATTTATTTCAAACAGTCTCACCGGTTTAATTCACAGTTTACTCAAACAATTAAAAGTCATTTCTGCCATAAATACTCACAAAGCACCACACGTGGATTAATCCGCCGCTGAAAATAGTTCCCGCTGAACAGACTGTCTGTTTGCTAAAGCAGAGACGGCAGCGGTCTGCGAGTGAGCTGTTAAAGGAACCAATGAGCTGCAGGCTGAGGGCAGGTGAGGTCAGGAAGCGCCGAGAGACGGACGGACACGTTGGTTTGGGTCTCCACAGGACGTTTGTCCACGGGGAGAAGAATAAAGACGAACACCAGCCGGATCATTAAGACTTGATGTCCACTGGTTTGTACTTTTGACTTTGTCTCAGAGACCCCGCAGAGACGTTGTCTCACTCAGCTGTTCGTCTCTCGTTCTGATGGAGACTTTCTGTCTTTGTTAAAAATGACTAAGACGTTACTTAACATATGTTATCACAGATCTTTTCCATTCTAATAGTTTATTTGTCTTTAATCAAACGATTAAAAAAACTCATTTTTCTGTTTCCTGTCGAGGCGTCTGCAGAGCTGGACGGGGTTTGTTGAAGTTGCTGAACGCGTTGGCAGAAAGTGTCCCAGTTCACTGTGAATGAATTTCTGCCAAAGTCCAAAACACCAATAAAAAGTGTCCACAGAGACGTCCTCTACTTGTGAACGGAGAGACAAAACAAACAGGTTTACGCTTTGACTGAAGACGCAGACTCTTTCTGTCTGTGCTGCATTCACTGTCTGGACTTTTGTTAGTGTTTCACATTCATATCTGATCAACTGGAGCTGCAGCTCAGACTCACCTGAACGCATCAGAGAGCAAAGAAAGTTCAACTTCAGGAGTCAACAGACGAAGGCTCAAAGCATGTCATACACCGCCGGTCCACCAGAGGGCAGCATCAGTGTGACGCACACGCGTGCATGAAGCTGCAGTACCAGCAGGGGGCGATAATGACGGGAACGTAGGGCAAATGTAGTTTGAAGGGCAACAAAGTCGATCTCAGAGTGAAGGCCGAGACTTTCACGCAAGAAACTGATTGACTGCTTTCAGGAAGTCGTTCGATCTCTTTCTAAACCTGACCGAGTAGTTTTAGTGTCTAAACTAAACCAAACTAAACCGTCACCTGAACTGTCTCTCAGCAAGCTTTATTTTGAAAGTGTGGTGCAGCCATCACACAGGAAGCGTTTGGTTATTTCACTTCAGGTTGAGCTGAAGGAAACGTTCAAGTTCACTGAGAAATGAACGTCTTCAGCGTCTCTCCATTGAATCCAGTGAAAAACAAGAGAAATCAAAAAGTTGATTTAAAGCAAAAAAGTTCAAAGTGTGAGAATTAATTCTCAGTTTAAATCAAGTTTTTAGCTTTGAGTACGTTCAACTAATAAAACGCTGGACTTTGGGAACTAATGAAATAAATAATGAAATAAATCTAAAATAAAACAAAAAAGTGACACTTTGATTGATGTTATAAGTGAGGGTGTTGAAAAGCAGCTGGGAAGATTAATGAGTGCAGCAAACATGTGAAAACCTCATTTAGAATGAATTAAAACTGTGATTAATTAAAGTTTCTACTCACCATGTTCCACTTCGGGAACAGGAAGTCGGTGCCGACGTACTCGAAGAAATGAGCGAAGCCTTCTTTCAGCCAGACGTCCTCCCACCAGACCGGCGTCACCAGGTCGCCGAACCACTGAAAGACGAAGGAGAGACTCACTGATGTGTGAGAGGAAGAAGACCTGAAAAACCAGGAGCACGGCTACAACTCAGAGAGCAACAACAGGCACTGAGCGAGGACTTCTGGACTTTGTCTCCGCCTGCTGACGCCAAAGCAGCCGAGGACAGCGAGCGTCAGTCCTGGTCCCACGTGGAGCAGGAGGCCTCGTCCTTCGTCCTTATTCTTACATTTTATGTTTAACCTGCTGCTGCAACAAAAGAGTGTCCCACATTGGGATCAATAAAGTGAAGTTTAAGTCTAAGTCTTAGTCTAAGTCTGAGTCTGAGGTCTGGTTCTGGAGTTTCCACCCGACTGAGCAGCGAGTCTCCTCTCAGCGCGCAGCAGCAAAGTGTAATGAAGGCAGAGCACGTAATGAATAGACTGTAGACTGAAGTGTGCTGATAGTGAAACGCACGGCCACAGGAGGAATACATGTGGGCCCGGGCTGTTTCCTGGCAACACAGCTTGAATGGAACCAGGGTAACGTCTGGGAACAAATGTGCGTCCCTGCCAGCTTTGTTTCTGAGTGTGAACGTTCCCTTCAAACCTTCAGCGACGGCTGACGACCTTAAAGAAAAGTTTACCTCCAAATTCACTTCAAACCATCATTAAAGCCTCCGCGTGCAGGGAAATATCACACACACACTGCGTGTCCATACCTCAGCACTGTGTGTGTGTGTGTGTGTGTGTGTGTGCACATTTGGCAGGCTTCAGTGTTTCTGCAGTAAATCGTCCTTCAAGCGATCAAAGTCTGGATGGTGAAGTGAGGCTGTGCATATTTGTGTGTGTGTGTGTGTGTGTGTGTGTGTGTGTGTGTGTGTGTGTGTGTGACAGAGAGTACCTATTTGGATCATTTTGCCCTGCAGTTGAAACAAGTCAAGTTTAATAACGCAGCCTGAAGTCACGTGTGCGTCCGTATGAAGCGACCTCGACCCTCAGACCAACAGCGATGGCGGCCTTTGCACGGTCGGAGCTGATGGAGCTAACCTGGGACTGTTACTGTCCGCAGGGCAAGCCAGGGCTCCCACAATGCATCAGGAGCGGATGACCAGAGGCCAGAGGCATTAAAGTTGTGAAGATTTATAAAGCTGGTTCTGCTCGAGTCGCAGTGGAGCTCGACACTCATTTACACTCCCACAGTTGACCGTGAACGCACGCAGAAACGCCCGCAGACATCCGCCTCCATCGATGCTCGTCACCTTTTATCCGTTCATGAGGTCTGTGGATGAGAAGCGCAGCAGAGGAGCAGCTGAGAGGCGGAGCAGCTGAGGCTCGTTACGGCGTCCGTAAACAGGCGCCGTGCTTCACTTCAGCTGAAGTTCAGGAAAATTCAACACAAGTTTACATCCTGGTGACCAACAGTCCACTCTGACTGCGCAGCGACGCACACAGACGTCTTCCTCTTCCTCTGCAGCAGCTCGAGCCTGCGTCCGGGCGGGGATTCAAACCGACCACCCTGTGGGAGCTGGCAGACGCCTCAGCTGCTGCCTGGCTCAACAGGTTGAGCTCCCTGAGGCGGAGCTGCGGTCAGACTCGAGGGCGCCGCGGCTGACGGAAGCGAAACGCTGCAGGTGAAGCTGAGGAGGCGCGTGAGGTCAAAGAGCTGAAATATGAACAGCGGTTTGTCTGCAAAGCTGCAGAACTCATTTTAAACCTTAAAGACAAAGACATGTTTGCTCTGAACGCGTCTGTTCCCTTTGACTCAGGGCAGACGGACTGACTCTGTCCATCTTCAACCTGGGACTGATTTGACACATCAGCGACCATTTCCTGTCTTCATTTCAGAGCTGACACCTCTGGAAAGTCTCTCAGAACTGGACAAACAGGAAGGCTCCAGTCTGGTGCCTGTGCGGTTTGGACTCGCAAAGCAAACCAAGACTTTTCTGTACCTGCATCACAGGAAATGGAGATGCTGAAAAGACATGACCCTTACGAGCGTCAGCGGGGTCAAATAAAGATCCTCGTCTTTGCCAGGACATCCAATCAAAATGGAGCCACACACCTGCAGGACATCTGGGTGAAAGACAGCACGCAGACCAAGGCGACGTGACGGAGTCAGGGAGGAGGTCGAGGCTTCAGAGCACATCAGACTTTAACTCTGGAGGTCGCTGTTCACTTCCTGTTTCCAACAGTCAGCGTTTTGAACCACCTGTTTATTACTGCAGACACAAAGCCTGAGACCCACCTGAGACTGAGACCACGTCCCCCAAGACGCCACCATCACGCCAAACAAACGCCAAGAGAACCTGCTGAGGTAGAAAAGGACAAACCTCAGGATCCGTCTTCTAGGACTGAGACGAAGAACACGCTGTGTGTACGGAAGCGCCCAAAGTGAACGTCAATATTACAACGTGGAAAATAAGAATAACTATGAGGCGAACAGACTGTAAATACATGTGAAGGAGGAAGATGAGGGAGGTCAGAGCGTCAGGCTAAACATCAATGCCGCACAAATCATTCACTCCCGTAACAACGCACTCAGCCGGCTGAAGAGGAGGCTTAATTAGCCGTACTTCAGGCGTCCTTTTCAAAATAAGAGCAGCATTCAGCAGATGGAAGCAGAAGGTCATCCCCACATTACGGCTAAATGTCCAACATCAATGCTCCGCTGCTTCCAGCCGCTGATACAGCTCAGCCAAACAGCTGCATGGGACGGATTCTCCCGTGTGCGGTGGCGGCGGTGGCGGCGGCGAGGCAGTGACCTCAGGTCAGCACTATGAAGACAGCCACACACTGTAAGCGCTCAGATGTGTTCAAAGCCGTGAATGTGATGAAATAACAGAGGATGAAATGAGAGTGTGACCCCGGGAAGACGAAGAGGAGATGAAAACGACTGAACGCAGAATGAATGCTACAGTGTACAGTATTTATTACGATCGTGGCTTTTTCCCGTTAAAGGTTTGTGTTTAATTATTGAGCCTTGTGATCAAAGACCGGCCTCCACTCTGCACTCAGATCAGCGTTCAGCTCTTTGATTTTCTTCTCCATCGGACAAACTGCTGCCGAGCTCCTCTTTCATTGCACATGACAGTTTACATTTGACTCCTGTTCTCGTGCTTTGAAAGGATTCTTTGTCCTGCTGGCTCTTAATGTTAGAAGTGGGTCAGTCTTCGTCCAATCGGCTTCATGCTGGTGCAGTTTGTCCGAGCCTCCTCCTTACAAACAGAACAGGAGTAACTCTGGAGACGCTCTGAGATGCAGTGACAGTAAGAAGGAGTCCTCTATGCTCTTCACTGCTTCTCTAATAATTAAAAATGATGACTTCTGTAGTTTAAACAACACGCTCGTCCTCGCTCGTCTTCATTAGCTGCTCTGTCCTCTCTCATCCTGTTTCAGCCTCATTAGGACACAGAAGAAGCCTCCAGTGGAGCGGCCATGTCTGCAGGGGAAGCTGACACGAGCTGCCACGGAAAGGAAGCGATGCTGAACCGAAAGACTGCTGAGGAGGAGGATTCCAGGAAGAAGGAGGACGAAGGATGATGAGTCAGAAAACACAACTTTCACCTGACAGCATGCGCGCACACACACACACACACACACACACACACACACACACTCCGCTCACTCTGAATGTGATGCAGCGACACGTTCCACAGACTGAAAGACGTCCAGAAACACCTGTTTGATCATTCCACAGGTGAACAGGCTCACTGGTGACAGGTGAGAGGATCATGGTTGGGTATGAAAGGGGCGTCCTGGAAAGGCTCAGTCGCTCATAGAGGATGGAGCGAGGTTCACCACTTTGTGAACACATGAAGGATGAAGGAGATGAACACATGAGCTCAGAGACAGCAAGTAAATGAACCTGGTTATTGTGATGACGGGAGTCTAAGAGAGGACTCAGAAACGCTTCCTAAACGTCTGAACAAAGAAGAAACTCGAGGAGGTCACCTGTACCTGCACACCTCGCTCCCCCACTTCAACAGCCTCCACCAATCAGAGCGCCCGGCGGTCTGAACACAATCCAGGGAAATATCAAGGGTGTGTTTCCTTTTCTGTTTGCTTTACCCCCCACGTGCTCAGAGAGCGCTTAAAGCAGCTGGAGTGGCAGCTTGCTGCGCACACATCAGTATGTGCAGCGAGCGGCGGCTTTCGGGGCCTTGCTCCAGGGATCCTCCGGGGGCCGGATGCTGCTACGACAACACGGAGCGCGGGGGAACCTCGCACAGCGGTGTAATGGACTACTTCTTATTTTTAGAATTACATTACAGCTGCTGGCGAGCTGGAAATAACTGGAGTTTCAAACTAATTATGCGGTGACGCACTGAATTAAAACTAGATGAAAAGCAGAGAAGACAAACCTGCTTTCTCTCCCTGGTTTGTTTCTACACCAGCACCTTCATCCTTTCATTCACCGCTCCGTCTCTCCGTCCCTCTGTCTGTCTGTCTCTGTGTCCTCTCTCGCACAACAAAGCAGATCTGTGCCTTTGATCATCCTCCTCTTCCTCTCCTCCCTCCGTCTGACCCTCGCTGATAAATATTCATCCCTCTCTCCTCAGCAGAGGGACTGAATCTGATTTTCACTTTCTGTTTGGATGGAGCTCCTCGCAGCTCGACGACAGCCAACACAAAATGAGTGCTGGTTGTCATTTGGCACAAACTCTGTTTACATCTTCACATCTGTGAAACTCCGGCGACGTTCAGTCCTCTCCGGCTCAATCTGAAATGAACAGCAGTCTCAATAAACACTCACACCTCATGCTTAATTAATCTTCGTGCGACTGTCAGGTTGGGATTTTAAAGTGGCCACTGGCCAGACGAAGGTTTGTTTTGCAACTTGATTTTGGATTAGAGCCGATGCTGCGGAGCTACAGATCACCAGAACCTGGAATTAAACCCTGACTGCGTTTGGACCATTTAGAACTGGGATAAGAAACTCTGAACATCTGGACCAGTTGGACCCAGAATAAAAACCATGTTGCATCTGAACTAGAAGGACTTGTTGGTAGAGTTCTGGACCAGTTCACAGTGAGCTAACAGCCTGGCTTCAGACCTTTGTACCAGCTGGATCAGCCTGCAGGACTCTGGACCTTATGGACTTCACAGAAGACAGCTGGACCACAGCCAAGTACTTCACTGCATTTGGACTACTTGGACCAGGGATAAGACCTGTCTAAAGAGTCATGTTAGACCCGGGATAAGAGCCTTGCTACACACCTCTTGTCCTGTGGATCCAGGATAAGAAGTCCTCTGCACCTGGATGAGTTGGATTCAGGTGCAGATTTCAGACCAGCTCAACTTCGCCCCGCTGCATCTGGGCCAGCTGGACCTGGGATTAGACCGTTTCCAGACTAAGAGGGCTGTTGTTGCTTGCTGAGTTTTGGACCAGTTCGATCCAGGCTGAGCGGCTTGTTGAAGAATTTTGGAGTTGGATTCGGGCTAAGAGCTTCACTGTGTCTGGACCAGTTGGATCTGGGATAAAAGGCTGCCTGCAGAGCTTTTGGATCCACACCGAGCGGCACCAAACAGAGCTCTGGACCGGGCTAAGAGAATCGCAGTGGAGCTCTGGGCCGTTTGGACACGTGTTAAGAGCCTCATGGGATCTAGACCAGCTGAACCCGGGACAGTACAAATGGAAAGAGACAGCACTGATGAGTGACTCTCTGGGGCTTTGGGCTGAACTCCAGTCAGATTCTTTCAGTGTTTGTCTGCAGAAAACAACACGACGAAGCTCAGCACTGACAGAATCCGTCAGGTCTGCCTGTCAGACCTAATTATCCACCCAGGTCTCATTTTAAAATATCAGGCTCTGCTAATACTGCTGAGCGTGCACATTAGTTTGGAAAGTCTCCTCTTTTGGTGCGTTCACATGCAGGCGAGAAGCTCTGACATCTGAGCGTCGGCTTCAGCCGCCTGCTGCCGCAGCAAAGCCTTCGCGAAAAGACTTGCACTTTTATCTGAGAATCATTAATAGAAAATCTTGTAGAGTTTATCTAAAAGCAGCTGATCAGTTAATTTGCCAGCCTGACGACTAAAACGTGTCAGCAGCGCAGAGGTTTACGAGCCGAGAGGCAGACAGACAGTCAGTGCGCTCTGCTCCGTGACGCTGAGCGTTTCTCCTTATAGTCCTGTGTTCTTGACACTCTGGCTGCACTCCCATTATTCACCCTGTGTGTGTGTGTGTGTGTCTGTGTGTGTGTGTGTGTCTGTGTGTGATGTTTAAATTGCTATATAAAGCCAGCTGGCAAAACCGATCCGTCACAACCACGAAAACTTTGATTTACAACAACAGAACGACACAGCGCAGTGCAGGTTTGCTTGTGTGTGCGTTTCAGTGCGTTTCAGTGCGTTTCAGTGCGTTTCAGTGCGTTTCAGTGCGTTTCGATGCGTTCTGATGCGTCCTGTCAATTAAACAGAAACAAAAGTAAAATGAATCAGAGCAAAACGGTTCAGCCGGACGAGAGACGGGCTGAGACGTGGACGGACAGACGGAGCTTCAGTGAGTCTCAGGTTGAGTCTTCAGTGTGTAGCACTGAGCGCTAAACACTGAGCAGAGCGAGCCACGGCTCCGCCTTCAGCGAGTCCACAGAAACATAAACAACATAAATAAATTGTAGTTTAGTTTAAATAAAATATGACAGAGTGGCAGTGGACTGTTTTCATTATTTAAAAGGTACGGCTCCCATTATTCTATATTTTCAATACTGCCAACAGATAAAACTTCTTAGGTGGCCAGCATGTGACCCGAATGTTAAACCAGCATCCAAAGATCTAATGGATAAGGCTTGGCATCACATCGTATTCCTCCTTACTCTATGTCTGAGAAATATGGCTTAGAGAGACAAGACTTCTACAGATATTTGCAAATGCGTCACTATTACGTAAAAGAGGTGAAGCGACTGAGCGAGGAAGAACGCTCTGGTGTTACACTGATGTTTAGAAAAGCACACGGCTCAGAGCCCAGCAGCCGGATCGTTGGGGCTTTATATCCAAGGATACTATAATGAAGAGCAACTCGACTGACTACATACAGCCAAAGTGGGAAAGAGGACTGGATGTCCACATGTCTCCGAAGGAACGGTCTCTCATCGCTGACACTCAGACCACAAATTCACAAGGTTGGAGAGACTGTTGTTGGAAGAACTGTATGAGACAAACTGGACTTCAGAGTCAAAGCTGGAGACAATGTGGGACCCTAGTGGCAGATCAGACCCACATCTTCTGGTCCTGTCCCACCCTGCTGTCCCTCTGGGCTGATGTTCAAGCCGCCGTTATGCGTATATCAGGATTTGACGTTGACTTCACTTGTCTCTTTTTGTATTTGGGACGCTGGAGACAAATGTTTATTAAAAATTCTCATGGTGGCCAGCAAGAAGGCAATAACAAGACGCTGGCGTCTTAAAGAGCCTCCCACCCTGAACCAGTGGACAGACACTGTAAACAATATATACAATATGGAACTTGTGACATTCAGTTTACGTCTGCAGAAAGAAAGGGGAGAGGAGAACTGGACTGAACGGGTTACACACCTGAATGACAAAGAGTCTGACAACTGACATTACTGTAAACACAACTGTGAAACAAAAGTGAAGACTAATGTAAAAGTACCAGAATGTGACCAACAACTCCTGTGTGCAACATCCAATCACCTCATGTTTACTGTGTTATAAACAGAAAAATAAAGCAGAATAAAAAAATACTGCCAACAGCTCATGCAGTCTTTAGCAAGCTCACAGAGGAAACTGTGTTTGTCAGGGACTACTTTCAGTGGCGGATGAATACTCATCTGGTCAGTATTTATGGCAGCAGCACGCTGTAAAAACACAAGATGTGCTTTGATGAAGTGAATAAAACAAAATAAAATTGAAGAAGCAGTGAAGTCACTGGGTCACATGACAAAAACTGAAGTTATTTTCTACTCAAATGTTTAAATAAAGAAGTTAATTAAACATCAGCAGCGGAGGCAGCTGCTCCACACGAGGCAGGTCAGAGGTTTTCACTCAGAAGTCACTCAGACACTGAAAAAGACATTGATTCATGTCGTTCAAACAGTAATTTATTGATGAAACCGCTGAGGCTTCAGAGCGACGGCTAACAGTGAGCTAACCGTCCTCCTGCTGCCAACACTGAGTGCAGCTGAGGAAGAGGATGCTGCTGGACACAGAGTGAGTGAGTGAGTGAGTGAGTGAGTGAGTGAGTGAGTGAGTGAGTGAGTGAATGAATGAATATCCAGCGTTTTAAAAAAGGACTGGAGGCTCGACACGCAGACACTTCTTCTTCTGTAGCTTAAGATGATTTAAGATTAAGATTAAGAAATTAAGAATCTGTCAGTTCCATGTTTCCATTGTTTGTTTTTCAGCTGAATTTTCAACAAAATAAAAGAAAAAGACGTCGTGGCTTCAGAGTCGGACAGTCAGAGAAAAGCTCGTACACCGTCCACACAGCGCCTCCTGTGGAGCGGCTGTGGGAGTGTGCTCAGCCTCACTAATAAGCTTCATACAGACACACACTCACACACACACACACTAACAGACACACACTCAGGGTGTTAGAAGTTTGTTTATGGTCTGTTAATTAGCCTCGGACAGGAGAGGAAACAACACACACACCTCCACACGGCTAAATATAACAGCATTCCTCTCACACATCATCGATTCAGGCCTCCCGTCCTCGGCTCTGGAGCGGCAGAGGAGGCTGGAAGTGGACGTCTGCGTCCACATTCATGAAGCGTCTCCAGATGATGTTTCACTCAGAGGTTCGCTTCGTGTTTCTCAATAAAGTTTCACAAACGTTACTGACGGGCTTCAACGTGTGGCTCCACAGATTGGAGTGAAACTCACAGAAGAAGTTCAATGTCTCCACAGCCGTCTGATGGCTTTCCCTGAAACCTGTCACACATTTCCTGTCCCAGAGGACGAATCCTGTGGACTCAGGTGATGCTGAGAGTCTGTTAGCATGCTAACGCTCTGAACCAAGATGGTGAACACGGAGCTGCCTGCATGGCTGCAGCCTCTCAGGGTTTATCGAGAAAAACACTGCCAGAACACAGAATCTGAGCATCCTCTGAGCTCGCAGTGCAGCTCTAGTCGTCTTTTGTCCTGCAGAGACTCCGAATAAATAACGAGGCTGTGCAAGTTTCCAGATTTTCAATACTGCATTGAATTTGTCCTGACAGATTCATCGTGAGCCGAATGTTTATTCCTGTTTCAGACAAAATGAGGTGGAGACATAATCGTCTTCAGACTTAAAAACTTTTTAAGACTTCCCGTATCAACAACAACACCACTGAAAGAGGGCAGGAGGGCACAGGTCAAAGGTCAAAGCAGTGTGGAAACAGCTGGAGATGAAGAATTAACTCTGCGACTCCAGAGTGAACTGACGGAGGAAGAAAGCCGAGTGTTGGCTGGAAGAGAGAGAGAGAGAGAGAGAGAGAGAGAGAGAGAGAGAGGGAAAGAGGGAGAGAGAGAGAGAGAATTGGTTCAATTGTATTCACCTCTTGTATGCCGAGTTGCGTTGGTTCTTGGTCCAGGTCCAATCCTTGTTCGAATACTTAAGCTGTAAAATAAAAAAAAAAAA
>JBBMOE010000062.1:1109947-1146818 GCA_037975065.1 Chaetodon trifasciatus | reverse complement strand
AGAGAGAGAGAGAGACAGACAGAGAGAGAGAGACACAGAGAGACAGAGAGAGAGAGAGAGAGACAGACAGAGAGAGAGAGACACAGAGAGACAGACAGAGAGAGAGACAGACAGACAGAGAGAGAGAGACACAGAGAGACAGACAGAGAGAGAGACAGACAGACAGAGAACAATGAGATGATTTATGGCTCCTTGTATTCTAATGAACTCTATGCAAACACAGTCTGCAGTCATAAATTATCCACTTTAAACCAAAACACTGCAGAGAAAAATATACAGGCTGACAGCGTCACCGTGTGTGTGTGTGTGTGTGTGTGTGTGTGTGTGTGTGTGTGTGTGTGTGTGTGTGTGTGTGTGCTCCTGTACTTATGTTCCTGTGAGGACCAGGAGTACATCTGAAGAGTTTTAGTATGTTCAAGCTGTGATGTGAAGGTGGCGCTCACATGTTGTTTTCACATTGAAGCATTTCATGTTCGTGAACTACGTCACAGACAGAGTCCAAATCTGTGGGACGTCTGCTCGTTTATTAAGGTGAGCTCAGACAGAAAGCATGAAGCATGAAGGCCGGAGCTGCTCAACGTTCTTGTTGCAGTGACGAGAACAGGAAGGCCACACGTCAGAAAATCGATGTTCAGCCAAACGACCATTACTCTTGATCCACCGACACAAACCCAACAGCAGCATCGTCTCGTTTCCCTTCGTAAAGGACGGTCCAGTCAGTCCTGGAGCAGCTTCCCTTAACATTCAGAGAATCTGACACTGTGACACTTCCAGGTCATTTCACTCAGTTAGCAACCTCCCTAACGACTAATGAGTCGACCAATCAGCCCGTCAGCTGCACTCAGAAGGTCTGAGACGTGGTTTCCAGCAGGCTGTGAAGCAGGTGATGACCTGCTGTTCACCTCAGCAGGATTCCTCTACGAACAGCTGGAGCAGCACAGAACTGGCTGACCTGTCAGTCATCGTCGCCTCTGACAGTCAAAGCTCAAAAGACGTGAAAAACCTCAGATTCCTCCTAAACTGTCCGTCAGGAGTCATCCAGGTGAACGAACCTGAAGCGTACAAAGAGCTCAAAGAGTCTGGGACCAACTGAAGAAGCCTCTTGGATGAGTGGTGAAACATCTGCAACTCCACAGCAGCAGATTCAGCTGCCTCTTAGCACCTCCAACCCTCAGACCTAATGAAGGTCAGTGAACTCGCTTCAAGGACTCCTGGGATCTCCTCACAAACTCCTCAAAGACCACCGAAACCTCCACAGAACTCTTGGAACCCATTCAAGGACCTCTCGAAACCTTTTTATGGATTCGTACAATTCAATGAAAGACCACTGAAACAATTTCAAGAACTGCTGTACTGGAACATTCCCAGTGACCACTGTTCAAGAACTTCTCACCAAAACCAGTTAGTGACTCAGTTTGAGGAGACAGACAGACCAGTGACGCTGCTTTATTTCACCATCTGTGGCACCTAAAGAGACGCAGCATGGAGCTAAGAGTTTAACAAACCCAGAGTACACAAGCTACATCTTTTAAAAACCTGATCTAAGAGGGACCAGTCAGTCAGGACCAGTCCGACACAGACCCAAGGATAATGAGACCTGACCCAAAGTGCAGCTGACCCTCACTTCACAGCACTGCCCGACGGCCATTATGATCACATAAAACCTTGGAGATGCACATCTCTACAAGACCACAAGATCAGGCAATAATGCTCCAGAAATCCTGGCAGAGACGGTGCTCGAGTGGAAATTAATCAAGCCGCCTTGCGATGAACCTGGAGGCCTCTGGGCCGCTGAGCCGGAGCCTCTGGGGCAGCCGCACGCTCCGCCCGGCTGCTAATCCACCACAGTTCACGCTCTCTGTCTCACCTCAAAAACATAAAATGAAAACACATGTTCTCCTGTGAATACGACGGTGCAACAGCAGAGAGGAGCTTCTCAAATCCCCTCAGGTGAAAGAATATCGACACGCAGACCCGCCATGATACACAACGACGGACGGAATTAGACCGAGCTTCGGAGGCGGCCCGACTCTGGACTGGACCTGAGTCAGGTCTGACTGAGCCGAGGCGGCTTCACTCTGAAACCTCTCAAAGGGTTTCAGACTGAAGTCACATCGTGTTTTGGTGATGGTTACACTCAACACCGCTGAGGTTAAGATGTACGCCCGCTGGGAATCCTCCGAGTGCAGCGATAGAAAAATGTGTGTGTTGGTGTGTGTTAACGACCCTGACTCCGCTGTCAGCCGGCCAGAATACATACTGCGCTGCTTCCTCCTGCATATGGTTGAATTAATGAGCGAGAGGGAGATCAACAGATGAAGAGAGGAAATCTGTTTTCCTGAATCTCGTCCAGTGTTTTTCTTTGTCTGTTTTAATTAACAGACAGCTGATAGGAATAGACTCAGACTATCTCCTGGCAAACATGACCGCGTGTGTGTGTGTGCGTGTGTGTGCGTGTGTGTCAGAATAACTTTAACCATTCGGTGGTTTTCAGTGCACAGATATTCTCGACAGTCAGTTGATGGAAAGCGCTGATTGTGTGTTCCTTCACTGACTGCACACACCTGGACGGCGCACACACATCTGGACACACACCTCCACGCTTCGCCTGTGCAGACAAACCTACGCTCCACATAAAACACCAGCTAATCCACCATCACCTGTGCACACCTGGGCTCCTGGGCCCACAAGCTATATCTGACCTCAGACGTCACCTGTGATGCTTCGCAGGTGAATCACCTGGCCGTACATCCTGCTGATAACCTGCACAAATCAGCTCAACACGCCCATAAATAACCATCTGACACCACGATGGTTAAGCTTTGGTTGATCACCAGGGATTGGGTTTAATTAATTAAGAGGTCTTTTCCACCTGGACAGGAAGGACGGCTGGGAAGGGAGACGGTTAATCAGCAAACACCTGTGAGCTAACCAAGGCAGCATGGAGGAGGACGGACAGACAGACAGCACGGAGGAGGACGGACGGACAGACAGCATGGAGGAGGACAGACAGACAGACAGCATGGAGGAGGACGGACAGACAGACAGCATGGAGGAGGACAGACAGACAGACAGACAGCATGGAGGAGGACGGAGGGACAGACACGCTGCTGGAGACGAGCAGCTGATCCTGGATGAAGCTGGTTCAGCTGCGTCTCTGACCTCCTTGGACACACTGCTGGACTTCTTTGTCTTTGTTGGACTCACAAAAGTTCAACTCCTGCAAACTTTCCAGGCTTCCTGTTGTCTTGCCTCAGGTTAATGTACGCTTCCCCTCGTCTTCTGTCCTCTGTGGACATTAAAGAACTGAACTCAACTGAACTGCATTCACACACACACACACACACACACAGGATCTCCTGAACTGAAAGGTGGACGATCATCTGTCCTTATTTTCCGTATTTAATGAAGAAAGACTTCATTTTCTTCTCAGGACTCTGAAAGCTGCTTCCTGCTGTGCCAGTGACAGACCTTCATGTCTGATCTGATTACTATCTGGTTTAATTACAGCAAGATGTAACTGACGATAATGAATTCATGTGTTTTATTTTTATCTCGTGTGCTTGTATCTTCGTATTCAGCTTGATTATGTGAAGAAAAATCTGATTGGAGAAGACGTCTCTGCAGGAGTCTCCTACAACAGCCCACACAAGCCAAAATATATCGCTCTATAATCTTTACAGCAGCCATAATGGATAGTTCTATAATATAATTGTTGCTCGTAGTGTTGTTTTTTAGGGAAAAAGCTGTAAAAAGCCACTGAACGCTGCTTGCCTAGCAGCTAACAGACAGTCAGAGACGAGCTGGTTTAACATTGAGGAACATTTAGCAGCTGAAGAGATGGTGGAGACCAAAACCAGCTAAAAGAGAGAATACTGGACTGACCCTCATCAGGTGACGCAAACAAAACTCCTAATAAAAGATAATATGTGGATTTCTCCATAACTGCTGGATGTGACACATATGAACAATGCTGCGCTCACAGCTTGTTTCTGCTGCCCCCAAGTGGCCAAAAATCTGTTATCGCAGGTTTAATATCTCATTAACGGAGCAACACTTCTCAATACAGCCAACAAGACACACATTTGAAACCATGAAATTATTAACGGAGGCCAAAAAGTGTGAAAAACCTGACAGCAGGTTCACTGGAGGCAGCATCTAGTGGCCACCGGCGGTACTGCAGCTTAAGGCACTTTAATGCTGACTTCACCGTGTTGATCATCAGCTGTGCTCACTTCACTGTCTGACCTGATCTGCTGTATAACTCCATCTGTGTTTCCCTCGCTTGACAGAGGCAAACAGCCTGTCTGCTCATATTTCAGTCCACATGTTCTCCATCTGTTCACCTGAGAACAACAACAGCAGCAGCAGCAGCAGCAGCAGCGTACAGCGTGCACTCTGAGCCTGTCAACAACAGCAGCAGCACACATCCACCCAACACCACCCCACTTTCACTTCTGTCACCAGTCTGACGGCAGCAGCATCACGTGTGCTGCATATGATGGAGTATAAGACCAGAACAACGAGCAGGTCAGACTCTGACAGCAGGCTGCTGTGATGGACGTCGACGTGGAAACATGGCGGCAGCAGAGGAGGCTAACCTGGCGGATGACGACAGCACATCCTCTAAATCACACACACAAACCCTTCAGCTAAACGAACCTGCTCAAAACTTTCTCCTGAACTGGAAAATAAATGAGAAACTTTTATACATGAAGAACCGAGACTCCCATCAGCCTCAGCGGTGCTTTGTTTGTCATGCTAATTAGCGACTGTTAGCATGATAAAACGCTAACCTAAGACGGTGAACGTGGCAAACACTATTAGCATGTTAGCCTTGTCAGTGTGAGGATGTTACCATGCTGATGTTAGCATTTAGCTCAAAGCACTGCTGTGCGGACCAGCTAGCATAGCTTTAGCTCTTATCCGGTCTCCTTTAGAGACAATTCTATTGTAACTTTAACATCAACCTGTTTCTGTCTCCAACAAAACAAGGACAACCTTATTCATGACCCTCGTCACCTTCATCACCCTCGTCACCTTCATCACCTGACAAACAGAGTACAGAGTCTCTGTTACAGCCACAGCCGCCCTGCCTCTGATATAAATCACACAAAGATAAATCCTAACAGTTTCCTCTCCTACACACGGCTAACGGTATTATCTTATATTAGAAATAAAAAGTCTCAAACAGTCAATAAATATCACAGTAGGACTGCTGCATTCTTCATCACGACGATTATGTAGATTCACAGACTCGAGCCTGAGATTAAATCTAATACATCCTGGAATCACAGATATGCAACTGTGATCAGTCAAATCGTAATTATTCATCCAGAATGAGTCTAACCGAAGAAACCTGTCCCATCGTGTCCCCACAACATGATGAATACACACAGAAACACACAGTCCACGTCCAGCTGACCCCGTCCTCCAAACGGCTTTCAGAATAAAAGTCTGCTTTCCAGTTAAACTCATTACAGCTGAACTGGTTGATTTCTGAAAGCTTCAAACAAGTCTGTCCTGCACTCTGAGTGTGAGTGTGTGTGTGTGTGTGTGTGTGTGTGTGTGTGTGTGTGTGAGAGAAATAAATGGCTTCAGGATGAAATGGAGTGCAGAGCGGCAGACAAAGCATTACTTTATCACTTTCCTTTCTTCTCGCTCTGCCCTCTGAACCAACACAGAAGATGAACAAAGATGCACCAGCAGACGAAAACAGAAGCGACAGCGAGACAAAACCGCATTTTTAAGACACATCCAATAATATTAACGACTTAATATACTGTCGAGCATCGCACTCTGAGGCTTGATATTGTTGGTTACATAGTTTGTTTTCTGCAGCAGCAGCCTGAAGGTAACGCTCATCCAGACTCCGCAGAGAGAAAAGTGAGTCTGAGGCCACATCCTGGAGGAAATTAAATGAAAACGACACTTTCTTCAGTCAGCCGAAGGCGCCGCAATATTTACACCCAACCCTCCTCCATCATCAAAATGATGCCACACAGCATTGTGGCTGCAGACGGCTTCGGCTGGTTTGGACAGTTCAGTGGATCCGATTACAAAAATGGATTTTCTTGCTTTGCTGTAGACGTGCGTAGCAGCGCAGGCAGCTTTATTATCACAGGTTTTAAGACATCCCGTGAGTTCTGCTGCCATTCAACGACACCGGAGGTCAACGGACGTCCATCTGAGTTTTTCAAAGGTTTGAAATGCGACCACGGGCAGATCAAATGTACTCCACCTCCACTGCAGAGATATTTCAACAGCTCAGCACATCAAACCAAAAGCACACAATATGTCCAAACGTATGCGTGTCTATTCGTGTGTCCATGTTCTGGTTTGTCATGGTCTGGACCCCTTGTTATTAACGAAGGGAAATCTTAATGCTACAGATTTACTGGTGATCACAGCTCTGATGTCGGGACGTGCCTGCTAAGCTCTGAAACTGATGACTGCATTCTGAATCTGAGTCACATGATGCAATTCCTCAGCTGGAAAACACACAAACGCACTTAAAAGTCTTTGCTAAGGGTTAGCATTTACAAGGCAACAAGAGAGGACCGAGGACAGAACCCTGGGGTGCACCGCAAGACACTGACAGGAACTCAAAGACTCCTGAATCCTGCATCTTCGTGACAGTCCTGATGCTCTTGTGGCTAAAAGGGATGCAGCCACGTTCCAAAAGTCTGGTCCCAGAAGGGTGAAGATTATTCATTTGAGTGAACAGAGTCTTTGTGCATCGAGGAAGTACCCACATAAACGTGGCCTGAGTTCATTAGTTTAATGAATGAATGTCGATGTGTCTCTGCCTGTTCGTTTTCTGGCTCTGAGTACAGGAGGGAACGCAGCCAAGAGGCGCCGAGGAGGCATCGAGATCCAGTCGATCGGACCACAATGGGGGCAAATTACCTGCCAAGATAAGCAGCAGGTGTTAGTGAGCGCTGGTTACTGCTTAAAAACACATGCAAATGGAAACGTCTTCATTTGCATAACGAGCAGCAAAGCGAGGTCCAATCACCAGCGGTTAGTCGACACAGACGTCGGCTGTACCGCCAGGTGTGACCTGCCGTCCACCTGTGACCGGATCACCCAGGTGTGAACAGGGCCGACGAACAAACCCGAAGCACGGCGAGGTCGTTTGGACGCAGTGAGCCTGTGTTGTTTTTAAAGCCTTCCTCAGCAGCAGGAAGTGGACGGATATTTTTTACAGCGTCGCGCTCTCTTTCTGTCTTACTTCATCTTTTTGTGTCTCTTATTCTCCTTTAGCGGATGTCATCTCCGTTCTTTCTCTCCTCAACTTTTTTTTCTTCGTCTCTTTGTCTCTCTGTCTCCTACGCTCTATCGTCCTCCCTCCCTCCCGTCCTGCATCGTTTAAGCTCGCTCGCCCGCTCTCTTTCCCTTTACTGACTGAAACCTTTAAATTTTCTTCTGCTTCATCGTGTTTGTCTGCTTGTCACGTATTCCATGTCGTACTGTAAAAACAGGATCATCTCCTCTGCTGTTGTTGCCTGAGGAGCTTTGTAACACGCACACACACACACACACACACACACACACACACACACACACACTCACACACACACACACAGCCCCTTGGAGTAGCAGTTGAAGCTGTTTTGACTTCTGTCACGTTCAGTCTGTTTACAACCGGATCATTTGCATCTGTTAAAGGAGAAGTCAGCTTTCTTTCTTTCACCCTGGGCCTCGTGTCACGCTTTACTATTAACTTTTTTCTATTTAAATTCAAAGTAGGATGCAGCTGAATGTGAAAGAGCGTCGGCGATTTCACAGCAGCAGCAGGTTCGGGCTCGCTGGTTTGCTCTCTGCCAGGTAATATACTAAAAACAAATTCAGCCACTGCAGGTGTATCATTCTCTCCAAAGGAACATTTTTACCTCATAAACATTATTTTGAGCTCCATGCTGGTGTTCTGGCATGCCTCGACACGCGGGGAGGGGGGGGGGGCTGAATCCTGAACAGCGCCGCATTCAAGAGCTCTCACCACGTCGGGAAATCAGAGGACAGCTACGAGGAAGCTCTCAGAGAGGTAAACAAGTGCTGTTTACTCCTGCCAAGGTTGCAGAACTCCTTTAAAAACTTATCCTGACTGCAATGTTGGGAAGTTTTTAAGGTGCATCAGGCTCAGCATCAACACGTGTGGAAAGACGATGGAAACGCTCACCCGTCCGATGGAGGAGGCGAGCGGACGGTCTGTCAAACACATCATCTGGATAAAGCGGCAGCTTGTGATTGGGGGAATGTTTTAGCGAGAAGCAGCTTCTTCATCTCGGTGTCGATGCTCTTCACGACTCATCCCAGCAGGCTTCATCAAACTGAGCCTCAGACTTCGCATAGAGAGCTCCGAGCACACACTGCTGTGATGCTACATGCTAATATTTGCTATCAGCTGTCCTGTGAGCTCACACATGAAGTGACGTGAGTGTTGAAGTTGATTCGTTTCTGCGCACATGTTGAAGGCGTTACACAGAAAAATGAAATACAGTTAAGTCATTAAATAAGTAAATAAGTGTGACAGGCTAAATGAGAGGCAAACGGAAGGAGCTGATAGCGCTGACAGTAATTACTGTACTGTGTGTTTACCAGCTGTGAGTGTCACATCATTATGGATCTGTGCGGGGAGGTTGCTCTCTGAAACCTGACTGGCACAGACACAAGACGCCATACGCCACTTCAGCTGACAGCTCGTTAACAGAGTCACACATGTGCCAGCGGCGCCATTAACAAAACACACCGAGGCACACACACTTCACACCGCTGACTCCAACGGGAAAGGTGCCGCGCCGTCTGAGAGGACGACACATCGAACGTGTTGCTGAGCGAGCAGAGCGAGTTATTCAAAGTGAGACGTTTCCGTCTTCAGATCAGAACTCATGTCAAGTTTGACTTAATGTTTCTGACCCGCTGCCTACATGCGATCACGTTAGCCGTCGTCGCCTTGCAGCAGCGTATCTCGTGCACGACGTCCCGTGTCGTAACCACAAGCTCTTTGAAGGCAGCCAAATTGGTGGTGGATGGAATCCGTTCAGTCAGTCCATCAAAGACTTTGGTCCATTGGACTGAGGCTGGTCGGGTCCCCAGAGGACGACTTCTTAATGACTTTCCTGACTGCTGACCTGTCTTCAGGTTTAGCTTCTGTCCGCAGGATTTCAGTGGATTTTACTGAACGTTAGCGTTAGTTCATCAAAACAAAACAACTTTCTTTACTTTCTGTTGTTTTTCATTCAGGACTTTTCACCATATTTGACATTTTTGCAAACTTTGGAAAGCTTTAGGATCTCAGCTTTGATTAAAAAGAAAGAGCAGTAACTGTGAGTGGACCTTGTGTGAAGACTCGTGTGTCGTAGCGTCCAAGGTTAAAAATGAACTTCAAGCTCAAACATCCAACATTCAGAGCAGCGACTGACCAAAGCAACACTGCAGAACTGCTGCGGTGTGACATTTGAGGCCTCATTATTAATCAAGGTGGTTAAACTTCCTACCTGGTGGCAGATTTCGTGGACGACGACCATGGTCAGCTCCATCTGATAGGACGAGGACGACACCTCGGCGTCCAACAGGATCTTCTGCTCCACGAAGACGCTCAGCCCCCAGTTCTCCATGGCGGCGTACGGGTGTTTGGGCACCGCCAACAAGTCTGGAGAGCACACACAACAACACACTGTGGCTTTCCAACACTCTGATTGTGTTCCTCCATTAATACTCTGTCAGCTCCATCCGGTGAGATTCCCCCATTGAAATAAAAAGCGACGGCGGCTCTGACAGAGCGGCTGCTGGCATCAGAGCAGACCCCATTTTGGGTTAAAATTAAACCCATGAGTCATTTTAACAACCTGCCAAAGAATCCTTTTATCCCCACAACATGGAGATATGGAGTCTTCAGATATAACTCTACATGTATCTGTGCGAGAGAGAGACGCAGAGATGAGGACAGAGATGGAGAGAGGAGACGAGCGAGCGAGCGAGCGAGCAGGACGAAAACAGAGGAGAGAGAGGATGAAGAGGAGGAGAAAGAGGAGGCTTCCTTTGAGTGAAGACCCTCTGAATGGGGGTGAAGGAGGAGAAAGGAGCTGAAAGAGTTTACCGTCAATAAAGAAGATTTATGAGATGTCAGCAAACGTAACCTGCCAGCACAAAGAGTCGAGCACAGGTGAGGCAGGTGAGAGTCGTGAAGCTCGTGGTACTGAGTGTACTCGAGTACCGCGAGCTCAGGTAAGCTGTGATGTGAACGCGTACAGTGTGTCCACATGTGAGCGGACTATGTCTCAGGGATTAAGGACCTCGCTGAGACACTGCGAGGTCAGTATGCACAGAGAGCACGCTCATGTTCCCATCATGCTTTGAGTGATGCAACAATTAAGCATCGGCCGGGGTGAGCGAGTCCGCGGCGCGGCGTGCTGCACCTGAGCCCCATTTTGTTTTCAGCCTGAAGCTTTTTTACAGCTCTTTGGGGAACGTTCACCACGAGGACTCAAGCTTCTGCCGTCTCAACACTTTGTCCTGAAAATGGATTTATACACGAACACACAACAACAAACCAGGTCTGACACAAATCTGACGTCAGATCAGCTCCTTCTGTCTGCAAATTCACAAAATTCACATAAATATCTGCAAAATATTCAGTGACAACATGATTCATTCGTTTTCCAACCGAACCACGATCTGTCCCCTGAACCTCAGCACGAGGGACGCAGGACGTAAACTCAGGTGTCCTTCATCAGCGCTCATCCTCACAGGACAACCACGGGTACGTTAATATGGTGCGTTCTATCATGTCGCCGTTTCTACGACGGGTATCAGAGTGAAGTAGTTCAGACTTGAGCTCAGATTTCCGGGCATTTAAAGCCAAATCATGATCTTTTCCGAACTCTAACTGAGTGTTTTTTTAGCTAAACCAAAAGTATGTACATTTCACCACCACCAAAAACACAGCCAGAGGCCAGCCGGTGGAGACGGAGCAGCCGGTGGAGACGGAGCAGCCGGTGGAGACCAAAGCGGAGCTGGAAACTGGAGGACCAAGAGTTCATGGTAAAATGGGCCTCGATTCAGTGCGAAGGGTGAGTTGTTGGAAGTGAAAAGGGAAAATAAAAATAGCGAGAGCAGGAAATGGGTTTCTGTTCGGAGAAGAAACCTGATTAAAACAGAGGAGGAGGAGGAGAAAGGGAGGAGGTGAAGAGGAGAAAAGGAGCTTCGTCACTATCACAGAGCAGCAGCAGGATGAATGAAGTCGCTGCTTCTCTGCAGTAAATGAGTGAAGGCGACTTCAGGTCCTCATCTGCATTTAAAATCAGGATCTTCAACAGAAAACAGTTTGTTCACTGAGATCTGACGTCACAGAAAACAGGCAGACACACTTTTCTTTGACTCCAGCTTCACTCGATGACGTCCAGAGGACGAAGCTTTGGTCTGGACGTCCTGACCTTCGGCTGCACTGCTGCTCAGACTGCACGCGACATGAAAACATTGTCAGCTCTTTGTTGGAGGAGACGAAAAACGCTGATTTTCTCAGGAAATTGTGACGATAATCTGAAAATTCACCATCCAGTTTGTTTCTCTGCGACACCCTCCAGGCGACACTTTCACTCAGTTTGTGCATTTTGTTTCATGAGCCTCCGTCAGCCTGACCTGTCAATCATCACAGCGCCGGGTGACATCACGGCGGTGTGACGGCTGTCAATCATCACATGATCTGTGGGTTAGTGCTGCTGCTGCATTGACGGGTGGTACGGGAGGTAACACACACACACACACACACACATACATGCACGCACGCACGCACGCACGCACGCACACAGGCTAACACAAATGTTTACACACACATCGTTTCATCAACACTGTGGTTGGAGTGTTTCAAAGCTAGACACACACGCACACACGCACGCACGCACGCACGCACGCACGCACGCACGCACGCACGCACGCACGCACACACGCACACACACACAGTGTCTGAACTTCTCTCATTTCTTATTCCATCCATCCTCCCTCTGCAATCATAGATAGGCTGGCAAACTGCTCACTGTGTGTGTGTGTGTGTGTGTGTGTGTGTGTGTGTGTGTGTGTGTGTGTGTGTGTGTGGCTGTAAGTTAAGGGATGCCTGAGGAAATACATTCAAAGCTCACAGTTAAAGACAAACTCATCCGTCAGAGTTCCACTTCCTGTCATGAACAGTTACGAGCTGCTGTCGAACGCTGACGCCGCCGAATCAACAGCTGATCAATCAACAGCTGATCAATCAACAGCTGATCAATCAACAGCTGATCAATAACAGTTCAGATAATTCATTAATACTTTGGGTCATTAATCAGGTAGCCAACAGTCTGCAGTCAAGCTAGCTGCTCTGTGAGGCTGAGGCACAGCAGAGCCCTGAGCTCCGTCAGCTCCGTCACCTCCATCAGCTCCGTCACCTCCATCAGTTCCACCAGCTCCGTCAGCTCCCTGAGCTCCGTCACCTCCATCGGCTCCGTCAGCTCCATTTTCCTGTTTAAAGCTGGACTCTGCAGCAGCCGTCAGTCACTTCTGTCTGGAAGTTAATCAGAATCGAGCTCACGCCTCGATGCGACTCCGCCGACCGCCGGGCGGCCTCCTTTACCCAGCATGCATCTCTCTGGCAGTCAGGAGTGGCTGCGTTAAACGCTTTGAGGTGTCCAGAGTCTGAGCTGCCTGAAGGCTGAATGTGATATTTCTGTTCAGAGAGATGTTACAGAAGTACTACATGAAGCAGTAAATGTACACAGGCCTGAAGCCTCAGTGTGTAGCTGTCCTCCATCTGGATCCATCATGAGTGTAAACAAAGAGGTTTGCAGAGAAACAAAGGAATGACAACGCAGTACAAATACTACAGTTTTACTGCATCACATCAGCAACGACACCTGTTCAGTACCTTAACACTGAACTTCACTTTACACCTCAAATGCTGCATGTAAAGGAAGTACTCAGCACTGACTTCACAGTATCTCTCACATAGAAGTACGAACATCATCATCAGACAAATACATTTCCTGTCACTTTCACAGTAAAAGCCACCCTGTGTTTCCCATATGAACGCTTTTAATGTGAAACAGCAGCAGTCATAAATGTTGATTAGCGTTAGCAGCAACTTAATCCAGCTGTGAAACATCTGTAGCACCGTGAACAGGACACAGTGTGGCGGACTCCGCCACCAATGAAAAGCACGACATAAGGAGGAAGTTCATGAACGTCTACGAAAATAAAACCTGAACTTTAAAGACTGAACTTTTACAACAGCAGCAGATTCTGTTTCACACAAGAGACGATAAAACTGAGTTTTACCAGCCGACTGCTCCAGTTTACTACTGAGAGAGACGGGGGGACAGAGAAGACAGAGAGAGAGGGACAGAGACAGAGAGAGGGACAGAGACAGAAAGAGAGGGAGAGAGAGAGAGGGACAGAGAGACAGAGACAGAGAGAGAGAGAGAGAGACAGACAGAGAGACATAGACAGAGACAGAGAGAGAGGGAGAGAGAGAGGGACAGAGAGACAGAGACAGAGAGAGGGACAGAGACAGAGAGAGGGACAGAGACAGAGAGATAGAGACAGACAGAGAGAGAGAGAGAGAGAGAGAGAGAGAGACAGACAGAGAGACATAGACAGAGACAGAGAGAGAGACGGGGGGGGACAGAGACAGAGACAGAGAGGGACAGAGACAGAGACAGGGGGGACAGAGAGAGAGGGACAGACAGACAGAGAGAGACAGAGACAGACAGAGAGAGAGAGAGAGGGACAGACAGAGACAGACAGAGAGAGAGAGAGAGGGACAGACAGAGGGACAGACAGGGGGACAGACAGTGTATTGTTGCCTGCAGACATTAAACCAGCTGCTGACAGAAAACTGTTTCTCAGTTTTGTCCCAGTTTTCCAGCCACTGAAGAAGAACTGCAACAAACAAACAAAGACAGAAAGTCCCACACACACACACACACACACACACACACACAGAAATACAAACACGCACACACAGAAACACAAACACGCACACACAGAAACACAAACACGCACACACAGAAACACACACACGTCTGTGTGCAGATGTTCCTTTGTTCTAATTATCATTTCTTCACTGTCTTCATTCTCTAATAGAGAGAGAGAGAGTACTCGCTCTAGCTCGCTCGCCCAGCGTGTCGACATGAGCGCTTTAAACAAAGCGAATGCTGATTGGTCCCTCCGTCGACGCCTCGTGTTGCAGTCAGACGAGTGAAATTTAAACTGGGAGTTGTGTCATTTCAGACTTCAGTGCGTCAGACACAGCGGGACATAAAGACGTGGCCCCCTGCGGTTTGTCCTCACCTGCAGGACGTCATGAGGCTGAAGCTCATTGAAGAGCAAGTCACGCTGAAAATCCAGCTCCTGAGCGACGGCGTGCACAACCGGCGCCGAACACAGAAAGAAAGAAAGAAAAGACGTTTCATTCACACGTTCACGACCGACTGACGCGGCTCTGAAAGGACCCGGTCTGGACTGGGACCGGCCTCAGACGCCATCACATCCAGCTGCTCACAGTGATCAAACCTGATCCATCATCCAGCCAGCAGAGACCGTCCCTGTCCCCTGTCCCCTGTCCCCCGTCCCCGTCCATGCCCAAGCCTTCAGCCATTTCACTGGTTTACAGCTTGTTTTCAGAGCAGCCAATCAGCCTGAACACACGTTCAGCAGACACCACCGGTTGTTAAGAAACGCCATCAAACAGGGAACATGGTGGCACGAGTCAGTCACATGACTCCATACAGCGGCATCACAGAGGCAGCTAGCTAGCTAATGTCAGTTAACTAGCATGAGCTTCTGTCCAACAGCTGTCTGCAGACCACTCGTCCTCTTTTTCAGTGAACATTTTTCACTTTGTGTCTTTTTTGTCTTCTTTTGTTCCGCTTGTTCTGTTTCCTGCTGCTGTAACAGTTGAATTTCTGCGGCGTGGGAGGAATAAAGTCTTATCTTATCTTATCTTAAAAGCTTCCTCCACGGCGTGCTATTGGTCAATGGCACAAATTCACGTTGAAGTTCACCGAAGTTCAACTGGAGCGTCGGTGTACGACTTTTCGCAGCGATTTCATTGAAATGAATTGATTTTGCCAAAAACTGTCCCACATGTTCAAAAAGGTTTGCTGCTGAGCGGAGCGCTAAACGCCGCAGCGCTCAGCTCTAATTGGTTAAAAGTCATTTGAGAAAGCACACAGTGCAGCACGTCTGACTAACCGCGGCCGCGAGGACGCTAACTGGCAGCTCGAGTAATGCATCGTGAAATAAATGAGTTACCGTGGAAACAGCATTCCAGAGCTGTGACAAGCTTCATCCGCAGCCAACGTCCAATCACATGCCAGCCTCTGCTCGCAGGCTCAATGTGATTGGCTGACAGCTCATTATACACTTGACTGAGGCTCAGACAGCAGAACTGATTGGCTGTCTGAGGGGGATGAAAGCGCGATTGGTTTAACTTAAGGGGGAAATGCAAATAAGGTCGCTCGGTTTAAGGTGGAATATGCAAATGAGACATTCTGCTCAATACACATTTAGATTAAAATGAAATGAATGGTTTCATTTTACCGCAGAATGAACCTGCAAGGGGCTTCTCACACACACACACACACACGCACACACACACACACACACACACACACACACACAGTGCATTCTAAGCTACATTGGATCCCTTCACACTCTGATGTGCCTCCTGTGGTGTTTCACCTGCATCTTTTCTTCCTCTTGTTGTTTTTGTCAGAGGTGGAAAATAACTGCATGCATCTGCTGATGCGGCTTTAAGGCTGCAACGCTGAGTCCAGGTGGAAAACGCACCTGAGAGACCCTCAGCAGAGACCCTCGCCTCAGGTTAAACGGAAACTCTGTACCTCTGAGGTATTTGATGTGTAAAGGTAAGTTCACGAGGGGTGAGGCACTCCTCATTTCTAAAACTCAGCTATAGAACGTCTCTCTGGAGGAGCTTCATCAAGTCTCAGAAAACAACCCCGATGACATCATAGTGATGTCATCAGGGTCTCATCACAAACCGACAGTTTTGCACTGCTGACATTCATGCTGACACGCTCACATCATCACATCAGTGCAGTGCTACACATGTTTTACTGCGTGGTGTTTGTTGTTCAGTGTGGCAGCAGCATTTTTAATACTGTACACAAATAAAGTCCATTCTTATTTCTATTGTCTTTTGATTTTTCTATGTCTCTCTTTTATTCTTTGCTGGCTGTAACTTTAATTTCCCCAGCGTGGGATTGAGAAAGTTTTACCTTATCTTATCTTATCTTAGGGTTATCGCAGTTTGGACTGAAATAAACATTTATAAGAGAAAGTCGTTAGTTGTTAGAAAATTGTTGTTAAAAAGAAGCCAAAAAACTGGAGGTGTGCAGGGAGAACCTGACGAAATGATGTCACTCAGTTGCATTGTGGGAAGTGTAGGATCCAGTATTTTTTATTATCTCCACAATGAAGGCGCTGCTGTGCCTCCTTTAAAGCCTCTGAACTCATTAACACTCAGGATTTAATGAGCGACTGTCCAACATCTTTGGCTCTCTGTCAGGAGGACTCTGCGGCGCTGTGGTTCTGGTCAAGTGACGTCGCCGTTATCAGACTCTGATTTCCGCTCGGTGAATCCTGATGGAGAGCTGTGTTCATGTCGCACAGCGCTGACAAAATTAGCTTTAAGGGCTTTTAAAGTCAAGTGTTACAGAGCAGAACCTCAGACCGCCTGTGATGAACCCAGTCAGACCAGTCACGCTCCTCTGTCCCTGCACTGGCCCCTCTTTACAGGCCTTCTGGGTGCTTTCTGCATTAATTACTGCGTGAACTGATTGTGACTCGTCGTTAACAGCGAGTCACAATCAGTTCACGCTCTGAGGAGCTGAGAGGTGTCGGCGGTGATATTCTAACGAGCCGGAGCTCTTCAGGTGTCAGCGGCTTTGATGGTGAGCTCAGCTGATTGGCAGGTTCCAGGTCCACGCCGGACCGGCGGGTGCAAACAGTGCATGGTGAGGTACACTAACTCATAATCTGGCCGCCCTTCACCGCTACCTGAGGGCAGGCGGAGGCACCCGCTCAGCCAATCGCCGCACTGCTGCTGGGACCTGTCACCTTTTCATTCTCCGTGATAACACAGAGGAGCCTCAGGAGGCTTTACGGAGTCAGCGATTCCAATATGGCAGCATTCCCCCGCAGTGTTTGACAAACATCTTGGCAGTAATTGGCTGCATCAGGCCACACAGCAGCGTAATGCTATCTGGATTGAGGCTGCGGTGGCGGCTTTCATGTGCGTCTCCTCTGTTCTGCTGCTGATCCGAATGAATCATGGCTGAATCATGACCAACACGACGCTGCTGCCGGATGATGCTTCAGCATCACAGCAGCAGACTCACAGGATCAATGAGCGGCTGTTTGCTGGCTGTCTTGACACGTGTGTGTGTGTGTGTGTGTGTGTGTGTGTGTGTGTGTGCATGTTTAGATGTGCCAGCAGTTAGCAGGCAGGCAGAATAATGCAGCTGATAATGAATCCGTGTGGACAGATCTCAGATCAGATCTGTCCCTTTGAGACTGAAATCTGAATTTCTTCTGCTTGTGTTCAAAACAAATGACGAGGTGTCCTAACGTGAGGCGAGACGACCCTGTCTCCTAAAAATATGCTCATTTGATTTGCCAAGGACGTGTTTCAGGATGCTGGATTACTTTCACTGACAACTCTCCAAGACGTGTGATTCACGTCCACGTTGGACGAGTCCTCGTCTCACAACTTTACATCCAGTGCCAGAGTTCTGTGCCACCGCGAAACACTCTGTTCCCGTCACGAGGCCGGGCGGAAAACAAGGCGGCAGAGTCCAACTTTCAGGCAGGAGACAGAGGCGCAGCCATGATGTCGTCCCACCTGTAACCAGGTGCTGCAGCTGCAGCCGATGGCCTGTTTTTGTTTGTCAAAGTCAGACTGGACTGACTCCATTTTCACAAAACCACAATCTCCCCCAAACCCAAAGCGCTTTGACTCGTCTGAACAGAGAGGACAGAAGTAGTCAAGACAAACCGATGATGGTGGGAATGACACCTGGTCCACCTGCGTCCAATCCCTCCCTGAGCTCAGCGACTGTGCCCTCCACCAGGCCCTGATGGATGGACGCAAAGAGCCTGTTTCAGAAAACAAGCCTGACTCAAACACAGCCTGTACGATCTTTGTTTTAGGAATAAAACTGAACTCCTGCGGCGACGAGTTCGACTCCTCACTAAAAACTCAGCTGATCACGGCTGAACTCTCCGCCTCTCTGGAAATCAGAAAATCTCCTTTTAGAAACCCGAGAACCTGCAGAGCGTTAATTAGAGCAGCTGTGACTGACAACTAGGCACGTCAGAGCAGTAACGAGCTCGATAAACTGGATGAACCATCCTCAGCTTGACGAGGTCTTGACGGCAGATCGCTGATCAATGCGCCATCTTTCAGACGCGACAGTGAACGCAGCGCTCATGTCTCCTCGTCCTGGTATAAAACATGAAACTCAGCAGCGTTACGTTACGTGTGTTATGTGAGTGAAGTCACATGGGAAATGTGTGTGGATGCGTGCTGATCTGTGAGTGTATGAAGTGAAGCTTTAAGCTGATTTACTGGAAAGATGCACCTGAACAAAAAGAACATTTTTTGTAATAAAGCAGGAAACCGAGCCTGATCCTCATTGTTTCTGGTCTTTGAGTCGGCTGGAAGCTGAAGGGTCTTTGAGGCGTTTTTGTGCTCCGTCATGTTTCACTTTGTGCGCTGCACCCCGGGGTCTGCCTCCACCACCTGCATCTCAGATAAAGCCACATTTCCACGTTAGCGCTCCTGTTTTCACCATCGTTTTGTCTCCGTGTCCTCGCTCTCTCTCTGCAGTCGAGCTCCACTTGTCCACCAATTATCTTTAGCTCGTTCAGATAAGAGCTGCTCCATATTCAACAGACGCAAGAAGAGAGACGAGAGACGAGACTGTGAATGTTAAAACGCCTTCGCAGCCGCCGGGCGACCACGCCGACAACAAACAGCTCAGCAACTGCTGCTGCAGGCTGAAATGTTCATTACACCCCATAATATGAAAGCGCTGGACAGAATAAACAATGTGCTGATGGCTGGTTATTCTTAGAAAATGTAAAGTGGAGGAGGTCCACAGAGTTCAACTTCAGAGGAGGAAGGACGCACTCAAAGCATTTCATGAAAGTCCTCTGTCGGCCCTGCAGCTCCACACGGACAAAAGTGTGCAGACGCCCTCTTTCTCTCATATTGAGTCAGTTCATCTATAAAATATCAGAAATATTCAGATATTTGGCATTTCTGTGCCGCGTCGTCATCTATCGGCCCGGTCTGCCTGACGTTCGGTCTCTGCTATGAGTCAAACTCCAACACCCTGAATCCTACATCTCCCATAATGCAACAGGGCAGTGTCTTTCCACGAGAGCCTCTCTGCCAACGCAGGCTTCTTATGATTCCAGTCACACACTGATACAGCTGCAATAAGCAAATTCTGGCTGATTTATTGATCCAACTCGACTTTTCAAAGCCTGAGTTGTTCAATAACAGTCTGAATTATTACAAACGGAAAAGTTTGGGCATGTTTGGAATCTTTATTGATTAAGTGACGTAAAAGTTCTTTTGCCAAAGAAACTGTGTTCCATTGAATTTTCTGTCGATCTCATCAATGGATCAATTCATTAAGAAGCTGAACCACGATCACTGATCCTCGACTCAAACACGATGACTGATTAGTGATCTGATCATAGCAGCACGACCTGTGACCCTGCTCTCGCCTCACCTGTCCGATTTTCTACAGCAGCTTTGAGCCGAACGATCAGGCCAGAGGACTGTTTGAGCTCGTTAGCATCAGAGCGTCAAGCCTGAAACAAGGACGTCCTGTGACCAGCGCACGCACACACGCACACGCATGCACGCACGCACGCACGCACGCACGCACGCACGCACGCACGCACACACACACACACACACACACACACACACACACACACACACACACACGCATGCACACGCACGCACGCACAGTGATGCTAACTGAGGTGATGGTGAAGATGGTGAAAGTCTCTCTGTCTCACTGTGCAAGTGGAAAATCTGTGTGTGTGTGTGTGTGTGTGTGTGTGTGTGTGTGTGTGTGTGTGTGTGTGTGTAGAGGAGACTCAGAGGACAGTGACCATCTGATCGCCCGGGGCCGGCTGATTGGCTTGGCTCGCTGCCAGCCCGGCCAATCAGAGGTCTTGGTTTCCCCGCAGTGACGAAGCTGAAAAACATTTCAGAGGCGACCTTTGACCCCGAGAATCATAACACACCTGGAAAAGCCTCATTTGATGTCACAAACGACCCCATCAGTCTCATTAGCTGCTCGGTCTGCTCGGTGTTATTTTTAGGAGTTCTGCTGCAGGTCGTGACGCTGCACTGACTTCCTGTTGGTCTGTACTGGTTTCTGATTGGACGAGGGGAGATGTAGCTGCTGTTCAGTCATGACTTCCTGTCTCTGCGTGTCTTTGTAGACATCATCATCATCATCAAAGCCCCTTTATTCTAAGAAATAACTCTCTCAAAGTCACGGTTTCAGCTTCCAGACAACAGGATATTTTAAAGATGTGTGATGAAGAGGAGCTGACGCAGAGACACCGGCTGAATCTCAGTGCACACATTTCTGATGAGCGACGCTTCGGGTCGTCTGTGACGGCTCACACTGATCTGTGATTTAAGCTGCTGACCGAAGCTGGATTAGAAAGTCAACGTCCTTTTTCTGCAACCGTGCGACCCACATATGACATCAGTGGCTTTTCTCTGCATCCTGAACGCTTCTTTGTCGTGACCCTTCTGTTTCTGCTTTTTTAATACTTGCCGGCTGTAACAACTTAATTTCCCCGGCGTGGATCAATAAAGTCTTATCACTCACATGTTGGCCGCGGCTTTGACTGCTCGAGCATATCTGAGCCACTTTAATAATGAAAGGGGCCATAAATTCAACTCTACACCCTGAACATGTCTCAAAGAGTAGAGGACATAGATGTCAACGTGAACGCCAACTGAAGAGCCGCCTGAGGGTCAGCCACTGTTTCTAACATGTGTCTTCATTTCAGCGTGTCACCTCCTGAATCTGCACCTGTTCCACTCAGATGCCGGCGAGCTGGCAGGGAAAAGGAAGCTGCCTCAGGTGTATGTTTCACCTGCGGGCACTGGGCTGTGATTGGAGGGGAACAGGAGGGATGTCAGAAGGTGAAGACAAATTTTAAACACATTTCAAGAAAATGTGGAAAAGAAGATAAACAGCTGGTGGCGATTTTTCTTCAGTCAGGGACCATTAAACCACCACAGAAGAAGAGGGAGCAACGAGACGCTGCCGTTAAAAGAGCTGCAGTGAAACCTCAAACGAACCAAAACAAGGTGGAAACATGTTAGCTTCAGGTTAGCCTCATATTAGCTTCATGTTAGCCTAATGTTAGCTTCATGTTAGAGCTTCAGGTTAGCTTCACGAGAGCTTCATGTTAGCATCACGTTAGCTTTGCATATGCCTCATGTTAGCTTCACGTTAGCTTTGCATATGCTTCATGTTAGCCTCATGTTAGCCTCATGCTAGCTTCACGTTAGCCTCATGAGTCAGTGTGAGGAAGGTCTCATTCTCCTCTTCGCTGCACACAGGTCAGATTCAGGTTTTAAAGTGGAGGCTCGAGTCAGTTTCTTTGAACTTTGTTGTATTTTCTCTTAATAAAGACAATTATTCTATATTTTCTGAGTAAAAACACGCCACTCCTTGAACTTTTCTCCAACCTTTCTGCGTTTCACGTTGATTTTTTTACGGGCAAACTGCAGATGCACGTTAAAACAGGTGGATGGACACGCAGCGTCTGTGGAGACATTACTGCTGTCTGTGAGGGTCTTTCACTCTTTAAATAGTGGTTAAATAATAAGATATCAATGCTGACAACTAGTCTGAGACAGGAGGTAAACTAAGGGCACCCCAGGCAGCAATCTGAGCTAACTATTATCTTTAGCGCTGTCTGTGGGCACAGAGCAGATGACTCAACGAGGAGCTGATGTTGCTTGACTCCCATTATCGCTGGTGGACAGCTGTCATACAATTCGCTGCTCTCATGTAACAGTAAAATTAGCCACTCCATTATTTCCCCAGTGTGGTTGCCATGGTCACGCTGAGACAGAAAAGATGGAAATTTGTTGAAGTGGGGCGACGCCGGCGGCTCTTCGTCCTCATCGCGGCAGCAGAGGTTTGTCCACAGTCCACCTGACAGCCAAGACGACGTCTCAGCATCCAGCAGATGGGCCTTTATATAACTTCTTTATCATTCTTCTTCTCCATCTGCTTTGTTTATCTGCTCGTCTCCTTCGCTGCCTGCCATCTTCTCCTCTCTCTGCTCCGTCTGTTCATTTCTCTTTACATTTTGTCACACAAATCACTCTTTCTCTGCGCCATCTGTTTCTCTGTTTCTGTTTCCTCCATCCGCCGCCCGCGCCGGCCTGACTCAGCATCAGCCTTTGTGTGCTGGAGCATCGTGTTGACCCGCCGTAAACTCTGAGCGGCGGCGGCGGTCTGAGCGCGCTCCAGATCTTCGAGGTTTGTGACCCGCCATCGCGGCGGATCCGAGGACGCGACCGGCAACACAAAGCAAACGCTGCCGGTCTTTCAGGCTCCGGCAGAACTGACGACACGTCCTCAGAACTCTGACTCAGAGCTGAGAGAGATGGTTATGAGCTTTGCTTTCACTGAAGTTTGCCCTTTCACAGGTTCCACCGAGCTTTGAAGCCACTCCGCTGAGCTCCAGGAGGCTCCAGGAGGAAAACCAAAACCATTATTGTTCCATAATTGCACCAAAACCCCGAACATGAAGGGCGACAACCGGCCAACATCACTGGAGCCAACAGCAGAGTGGGCTCAAACCGGGCTGAAGGGGGCGCTGAAGAGCTCCAGTCTGGTCCAGGTTCCTCCACCTCCACCTTATTTACATCTTTCTGTCGTTCTGCTTCTACAACATGTCAAGGACCAAACCGACTGCACGTCTGCACATCCTGCAAGACGAGTACATTCACTCAAATACTTGAGGAGTTTTGAGGAACTTCTCCTTCAGTTCTTGAGTTCTTCTAGTCCAGAGCGATCCAGACAAACATCATGAGGCGTTAATATGATGAACTGATAAACAGCTTTTAAAATCAGCTCCACCTTCACAGCTGTGACATCACAGTGACGGCCATGTTAATGAATCATAACCCAGTAAAAGTATGAAACATGTATACTACTCTGAAATGGGCCATTCTGCAGAAGGACTACTTTGACTTTTGGCTCTTTCAGTAAATTCTGCTGCTCATACTTCTGTACTTTAAGTTCGTGAGTAAAATTTTAATGCCTGATTTTTTACTAGTAATGAAGTATTTATACACTGTGGTATCACTGAGGTAAAAACTCGCAGGACGCCTTTTACTGCAGATTATAAAGCCCCGTGAAATTCCAGGATTCTGGGCTATGAATCGACTGGATTTGCCGCCGCCTGTCCTCCTCCAGGTCAACGTCTGAACATCTTCAGAGGCCTGGCGGGTAATCATGAGGGCTGCAGACGGACTCCGGCAGGCGGCGAGGAACTGTCCCTGCCCTCGAGCCTCCTCCTGACCACAGCGTCTCTGTCTCTGCTGAACATCCCCAGAAAGCACTGGTGCAGACTGGTTTCTACTCAGCCGGTCACCAGTCATCTGGTCCTTTTCCACAACAATGAGAGCAGCTGGTGTGAGACAGCGTCCGTCCAACAGGAATTGACTTTCCACCACCGTCATGTCATTGATTTCATGATCACTTCATCAGTATTTTTGCCATTTCCTGCCTCCGTCACAGGAAGCTGCCTCCACCGTTCTCGATGGAGGCGACAAAGTCCCGGGCTCAGAGGTGATTTTGGTGTTGCGGCTACAGTCAGAATCACAGGTCACATGATGCCAACTGGTCCAACGATTTATCCCCACATCCAGTTCTGATAACGTGAAGCTAGGAAGGAAGAGAAACCGCCATCGAGAACTACGACACAAGACCTACTTCAATCTCAGAAACACCTGAGAAGTACGAAAGCAGCAGAACACGACCGGACCTTCGACTGACGGCGCTGATGAGCGAGCGAAGCCGAGCTGGCAGCTGATGATGCAGCAGGCTGCTATGGTTACAGGTACGAAGAGGTTAACTGACACTCATGTCAGCCAATCACAGCGTGAGGCGACCAGCATGACACTGATCGAATTTAGAAAGAGACAGGCAGACAGACAGACAGACAGGTAGACGGACAGGCAGACAGACAGGCAGACGGACAGGTAGACAGACAGGTAGACGGACAGGTAGACGGACAGGCAGACAGACAGGCAGACGGACAGGTAGACAGACAGGTAGACAGGTGCAGGCAGACAGGTAGATGATCTATGGCTCCTTGTATTCTAATGAAGTCTATGCAAACAGCCTCTGTGGTAATAAATTATCTACTTCAAACAAAAACACTGCAGAGAAACAGAAAGAGCTAATACAGGAGATTAATTATCCTGGTTCACAGGATTACACACACACACACACACACACACGTACACACACACACGCACACGCACATGCACACACACACACAGAGTAATTAAACCCTTTCCAAAATGCAATTTGGCTTGGTTGTGATTTTTATTTAACTCTGTCGTCTCTGCGCTCGTTTCATTTCCTCTGGATACAAAGAAAAGTCCAGAGCGACGCGTCGGCCCGTTAATCATCTGCAGTGGAGCGGGACGGCCGCTCTGGGTTCAGGATCGCCCCCAAAACACACCTGAAAGCGTTTGGGGAAGTTTGGAAGGGGTCAGGACGAGCGCTAATTCATTAAGCATCATTTGGAGGAGCGATGGCGTTTCCACTGCTGCAGAGGCTGAAATGAAGCTCCAGCTCACGTTTCCACGAGGCGCCGCAGTCACTGTTCACGCAGTTACACGCTTCCTCTCTGATATTCTGAGGCAGGTGTGTGTAGAGACTGTAAATAGCTTCTATTTGTAATGAATAAGAGAGACACATTCGGTTGCAGTGGTGTTTTGGGGGGGGGGGGGGGACATACACTGCACTACAGTGACAAATAGAGTCAATTATCTTACATGTGCACGTATCAGGAGTCGTATTTTCAGATGAAAAATCCAACTCAGAGCTTCCTTTGGAAAACCGGCGTTTTGAGCCGAGTGAAGCTGTAAGACTACACTCATCACTGCACCTTTGCTAAGTTTAACTATGATTTAAAGGCTCAGTTTGTGGCTTCTGCTGCTCTCTCCATCAAAACAACGAAACAAAAGACTCAGTTTGATGATGTCATGAAGCAGTGTGGAATCATGGGAGTTGTTGTGTTCATTGTGAAACCACCAGCATTAACCATGAAAATCTAAATGTTTCTGAACAACCTCACAGATCGTTTTATTCGTGTTGTGTTTGTTCTCTGATTTATCATCTGGTGCTTCCTGTGTTGATGTCTGCAGGCGACAGAACGAAACGTACCTCTGCCTCGAATAAAATACAGATTTCTCTGGAACATTTGGAATAATTTGAGGTACAAGCCTGAAGAAAAACTGAAGAGATTTTAATGCACAAGTGTCACAGATTATGCCTTCAACACACTGATGAAGTGTATGTAGAACATTGTCTCGTTAAATGAAATGTTTAAGTCTTATTTTCTAATTAGAAAGTTTCCATAAAAATCTGCCGTTTTAAACCTGCGCAGCTGACAAGTTGGACTAATAAATGTAATCAGTGCTGAACAGTTAGAGTATTAATTAGGATTTAACACCTTTATAGAGTTAAGCAGAACACCAAGCAAATGCTTAAGCACCATATGTTTTATTTTCTAATGGAAAACTCAAAACTTGGCCTATTTGACGCCTACGCAAAAAACCTACCTGCACTATAAAAAACATCATTACTGCTGCACAGTTTTATGATTTCCTCCATTTTTAATGCGCTGACACAGCGAGGAGGAACTTTGGTTGAATTAAATGTGTTGAAAATCTGTCATCTGAATCCTTGAGATGAGTGGAGCTATCACGACGCCCTCGTTAGAAAGTTAAATAGTAAATCATCTTGTTAAATTGAATGTTAAGTGTCAGGAGTTTCATTTACTAATTAAATATCTCATTCAGGACTTCCATTGAAAATCTGCCGTTTGTGTCCTTGACAGTGGCGCTAACATCCCGCTTGGACCACGATGTCATCAACGCTTTTCAATAATAAGTTCAAGTGTGATTTAATACATTTATAAAGTCACATATCGTCCTGTTTAATTAAATGTTTAAGTGTCCCAAGTCTTATTTCTGAATGAGAAAATCTAATTCAGAACTTCCATTGAAAATCTGCCGGTTTAACCTTGAGTGCCGTCAACGTCCAACGTCCAACATCCAACATCCAACATCCAACATCCAACATCCAACATCCAACGAGCGGCTGCAGAATAATCCACATTATTAGGATTCAACAGACTTATGAAATTAAGAAGAGTTTATCTTGTTGAATGAATGCGCCTCAACCGTGAGTCTCCCCTCTGATCACATCTGAAAATCTGCCACATGCTTCAGCCACACTGGACCACAGAAAGATGTCGTCGCTGCTGTACAATTACAAGATTAGCGCTGATTTAACCCACTTCTAAAGTTAATCCTCCTTTGTCCGAGCAGCCTTCGGGCTGACGATGGGGCTCATTATGAGGATGTCAGCGCTGGGCTGAAGTGCTGTCCTGTGCTGTGTTTGTAGCTCCAGGCTGAACCAGTTCTGTCTTAATAACAGAAATCAGAACATGTTAACTGCGGCTAACCACCGACACTCAGACACCAGCCTGGAGACAAAGGAAACATCCGTTATCATCATGTTTTTAAAGAACTCCATCAGTTTTTATTTAGAGGAACGAAACGTGGTCTCAGACCTTCAGCGCTGGACTGTTTCTGCAACAGCTGATGGGATTTTTATAGTAAGTGGTGGTGAGCATGAACTAAAGATGATGATGATGATGATGATGATGATGTAATTCCTGTGTTTTATCATACTCCACAGACTGCAGCTACCCACACACCTCTCAGTCAGCACAGAACATTTCCAGCAGGACCAAATGGAAGGAAGAAGAAAGTGAAGCTGCTCTGATTGTGTGATGTTACGAGGAGACACTCAGAGCAGCTCCACCAGCTTCCTGGTTTCCTGTAAAGCGTTTACATGTGGCTGTCCTGGGAAGCGGGGTTTGGTGGAGATGATGAGGAAGAAGCCGGCGGTGCTCAGCTCTTCTTCTTCTGATAAATGAAAGTGGTCGAGCCGTGTGACGATGACAGGGACTGAAGTTTGACGCATTGACGTCAAACAAGGACAACAAAGAGTCGAACGGTCTCTGAAGCTTCGCTGTGCATGGGGGGGGGGGGGTACACGGCTTTAAAAACAGTGTATTTACAGTATTACAGTATTTACATCCTTCAACATTCAAACAGTCACACACTCGTTACTTCAGTCTGCAGATCACACAAGCAGGGACTCGTCTCCAAATGTATGGATTTATTCCTGATTATGTAAATATATTTTCAGCCGGACAACATTTTTCCTGACTGCTTACCTTTAATTAAACACACACACACACACACACACACACACACACACACACACTCAGCTGACAGAACAATGAGTTTATCCCATGACGAAGAGTCCGCAGAGATCTGATGAACACACACGGGAGGGAGAGGACGTATGTGTGTGTTTCTGAACAGACGCTGATGAAGAATAAAGGAAACAGAAAGAGGACAGATGCATCCATACTGAGCCAGGATCACCACGAAAACCAGTAAAACCAGTAAAAACTGATGGGAACCCGAACCGACAACCTTCTGGTCAAAAACCTCCAAACAGGAAATTCGTCCTCGTCCTGAGATCATTAAGTTTTCATAAATGAACCCCCACCACCACCACCACCAGCGCTCTGTGCTCCTTCCTGAACCAGAGCACGTTTCCAGGACACAGTAAGGCCACGGCGTCACCACGGAAACTACAATGCCTCTGACATGTCCTAATTTGGTCGTGGACACATGTCCTAATTTGTCCGTTTAGCTGTGAAGGAGGACAGTTAACGACCAACCGCACGGCGACACATCGGCGACCAGGAGCGGCGAGCGGCAGCGATGGGTTTGAGCCGTTTGTGGTTTGGTTTGTGTCTCCGGTGCGTGTTTGACACGCTAACACACAGCCTCTGATGAGGAGGTCAGATAGACAAAGCTCGGCGTCTCCAGAGTCAGCAGGCCTCATTAAACTGTCATGTTAGTCTAACGAGACGGAAGCGAAAGGCTCGACCTGCAAACCGAGAGGCTTCAGAGACGACCGAGCTTCAGAGTCTGCGGCACGCTGAACGGACGGGTTTGATTTCAGCAGACAACAGAGTCCTGAGGAGGTGAGAAGGACAAATGTGGAGGAGAAAGTCTTCTCCTTCTTTCCTTGTCTGATGAATCATCTCACAACCGCTCAGATGTCTCTCGTGTCCCCATCAGAGGTCCTCGCTCCAAGTTTAGGCACCAGTGACACAGTCGACACTCAGAGACACCTGACCCTTTGTTCAATACAGACATGCAGCTTTTAAATATTAAAGGAGGTTCAGGTGTAGACTCAAACAACACGCTGGTTTAGAGACAGTTTGGAGCTCCAGATGCAGATTATTCTGCTGCGTGGACCCTCCGTCAGACCCCTCCCAGGCGGATCCTGGAGCCGGACACTCGAGGTAACCGAGAAGCGCCTCTATCAGAAACAAGAGGCGTCACTGGGGTTTATTTCACTGGCCAGCTGCTGTGTTGAGTCTCACAGTATATATTACTCAGGGTTTTTTTGCTTCGTGGATCCTAAAAATCAGTTTTTGTTGAGATCAGGCAGCTGATCTGTGTTGCTTCAACATTTCCCAAGTTGAACTATTAAGCTGCTAAATTTGAGGTACTTTTGCTTCAGTACATATCTGTAATGATGATGTAATTAGACCCCGACCCTCATGAACCACCTCCCACAGTGCTGAAATAAAATCCCCACTGATGTGACGGAATAGCTTCCACCTTCAGACGACACCTGAACGCCACACGCCACAACTCAGCGGCCTGCGTTCCTACGTTGTCCTGTCTGGTTCAAACAAACTGACCTCAGTCTGCTCGTGACAAACACGTCTACCTAAAGAACAAAATGTGACAGAATTACCACCATTTTGAGGTACTTAAACACACACACACACACACACACACACTGTAACTGTAACTGTTGTGTCGGCTTCTCCTCCGTCTGCCAATAAAGAACATTTGAATTTCAGGGACGGGAGAGCAGATGGATGCAGAGATGGAGAGAGACGTTACCATGGCAACAGATGCTGGGTCACTGAGTCGGTGAGAGGCCAGCGAACTCTACTATGAATTCAGTGTGTGTGTGTGTGTGTGTGTGTGTGTGTGTGTGTGGTGACCTTGGTTCTGAAGCCAGAGAGTTTGAGTCAACAAGCTGGCAACCAACCAACCAACCAACCAGCACACACACACACACACTCTCCAACACACACACGCACACACACAGACACCTGAAACCTGACACACAAACACACCCCTGCCTACAGGTATTACTTTGTCGCCATGGTAACTGATCTGTGGACCCGCAGAGCGGTGATTCGGCTCCACATCCAACTCGGCTGGATGTAACTCCAGTTCTCTGAGAACGAGACCTGCTCACTAACAGGCTCCAGTATCATGGAACGACGGCTATGCTGAGATAATTAGCTCGTCTTCATTATTACTGTCATTACTGCTGTCATTAACAGAATAACGGGCCTTTGGTGTCATCGGTGGCTTGATCGTTAGCGCCAGCAGACAAGCTAACAGGCTGTGGAGGAACAAGCTAACCATGGAACAAACTTTAATGTGATGCAACACATTTACAAAGTATGTTGAATTTCGTTGATGGTGTATGAGGGATGAATGTTTAAAGCAACTGAAAATTTATTAATCATGAGATAAACAAAGAAATGAGCCAGAAAGGGACAATTTGACGTTTAGCCTGTAGATGAAGCAGATTGATGAGCAGCCACTGAAAAAAAATCACTGCCGTTCGCTAAAAATACGGACAAAAAAAGAAAAGAAAACACAATAAAATTAAAATGAACTGAAGATTAAAAATCACACGTTGAATCTTCCTTTAAAGGTACAACGTGTCAGAATTGGTCAAACAAACAGGGGGCAGCATTTCACCATAGTAACGCTAACTGCTGCTGTTAGCTTGTTAGCTCAGTTAGCCGAGCAGCTAGCAGCCCTGTAAGACTGAAGTCTACTTGGAACGAGAGCTCAAAGCACCGGAGGATTGTTGGTGTTTCCAGAACCGGTTCAGCAGCCCGGTGAACACGACCGGATCAGGACTGACCCTCAGAGACAGACCGAGTTTGACGACAGGGAAAACAGGACTGAGGTGATTCACTGAGACCAGGACTCTGACTCTGGGGGCGATGAGGTCTGCTGGCTGAACTTGGTTGGTTTTCAGTTGCGGGTTGTTTGTTTTCACTGTATTTCAGTGGTTCTACATTTCAAAGCAAATCTAACTTGAGTACAGACTGAGTCCCTTGCTGGTGTCACCCAGGGCTAAAATTTGGCCTCAAACTTTAAAACTGATGCTCATTGTGTGAAGTTCACATGTGTTTAAGCTCTTAAAGGTGTACAGCCTGTCCACCTGTCCACCTGTCCAGCTCTCTGCTGTGTGTGGAGGTTTGGAAACGCTCTTCACAGCCGAGCACACGTCCACTAAAGTGTTTTAAAAGTTTAGTTTTAAACCCCATGAAGCCTCATTACTGCCGAGACAGAAGGATCCACTCAGACCATCGATCAATACCTCGATCGATCAGCGTTTCCTCAGGTGAACTGGTGTCAGTGTTGCTTACAGTACGTCTCTGAGACACTTCTGATCTGTTTGTCTCTCAGCTGGTTATTGTCTTCTTTCTTTGACTTCTTTTTCATTTATTTTCTGTCACTTGTTCAGCTGGTTGTGTTTGATTCTGACAGCAGGAGAGCAGCACACACACACACACACACACACACACACACACACACACACACAGTGTATGAATGTGTGTATTGTTTATGTGAATTCTCCATCTGTGTGTGTTACATAACAAGCTCTTTCTTCTTCTTGGAGTGACACTAAAATTAGAGAAATTTAATCACGACGCTGACTGTCTGGACAAGTTAGACACACACACACACACACACACGCACACACACGCGCACACACACACACACACACACACACACACACACACACACACACAGTGTCTCCAGAAAGAAAAGCTGCCTGTGTTGGAGTGAACTGGAACCAGTTGTTGAGCTCTCGGTTTCACTGCAGCTCCTCGGTGTTTGTCGGTTCGGTCGTTTTCAGAGCCGTCGCCGCATTAAGAAGCGTGAGCAGAGACGTACTCCAGCTCTTTGGTGGTCTCAGCCTTTGTCGCACCATTGCTGGCTGCCACTTGCTTAAATGTCATGAGCTGTGCTCGCTAACAGGCTTTACGGCCGGCTAATCCTCTGGGACAACTTAACTGCGTGAAAACAAACCAATCACAGGCCGCGGGAGACTTATTATCAGGAAGAGTTGGACACTGATGACACGAGATGAAAAGACCGAGTATCACCAAAGTTATTACAGTTCATCCTGAGGGAACGTCAACAAATCTCACACCAATCCTTCTAATTGCTGTCCAGACACCACAAATGTCGCCGTGCTGGTGGAAACATTACCACTGATCACTAGCATTCATCCACTGGGGACCATGATCGGCTCTCATCTTAATCCTTCCAGCCTGGACCAAAGCGGACTGAGCGACCCACATGTGTGGAGGCATGCTGCTGGTGTGGCGTTATCAGCTCATTCAGCCCTGAACTACAAGTACGAGTACATTAAAGTCTTCAAACATGAGACGCCGTGTTTGTATGACTGCAGCATTCCATCAAAGGGAAAATGTTTTAGGGTTCAATATCTTTGGAAAGTCTGTTGGGTTTGGATGAAGCTTGGCAGCACAGCAGCAGTTTGTCAAAGACTCAGATGAGAAGACGATACCAGTTTAAAATCTGTGTCTCTAATGCCACAGGATTAGCCTAGCTTAGCATAAAGACTGGAAGCAGGGGGAAACTGGTAGCCGAGCTCCATGGAGAGCTAAAAGAGAAACTGTTCCTTTAACGGCGTCTTTCTGAATGAAGACTGTTCAGACTGAAAGTGATGCTTCAAAGTCCGTCCACACGTTGGAACACGATGCCGCTGGCTGGAAACGCAGATCGTTCAGCTCTGAGGCTGCAGCTGCGCGTGGTTGGCTAACCAGCTGAGGGCGAGTCACATCAACTCTGAGTCCTCTCTCTCTCTCTGAAACTGAGCGTAACTCGTCCAGACAGTGTGGTGATTAAATGTCTCTAATTGGTGCTTTTAAAGATCCAGCGAGTGTGTGTGTGTGTGTGTGTGTGTGTTGTATAATGAGCTCTGTCCTCATGCTGACGTGACACTAAAAGCCACAAACATATACGCACACACAGAAGATACACACACGGACAAAGTCATGTGACTGTGATTCGTTTAACTCAGCTCAGTCATTGGCTAAAGCTGGAATCAGAGTCCTGTCGAGATGGACATAACTGTCCACGGATACAAAAAATGGGATTATGGGTATCTGAAGGTTGAAGAGGCTCGAAGACGAGCTGGTGCACACATGCAGCATCCGGATAAGGCAGCAGGAAGTGCTACAAACAAGGTGATGGACGTCCTGTCCAAAGAGGGCTTCATTAAACAGAGCTTCAGGCCGTAAAAGCATGAAAGGAACATGAGTGTCAGAGCAGCCTGAACACACCACGAAGCTCCGCCTCACCGAGCACCACCTGACCCGCCAATCAACAGCCAGGAGCTTTCAGTTTGTCTTTTCAATCTGTCTTTCTGGACAGTGCTTTTCTGTCTCCTCCAGGATGGACTGCCCAGCGTTGATTTGGTCATTTGACCATCAAGAGACACACAGGTTCAAACTGAACTAAACCCGGTTGGAAGCTCAGTGTCTGTCCTCTGTCCTCTGTCCTCTGTCCGTCTTCTGACTGCAGGTCCGCTGTATTCAGACAATGGCTGGTATATTTTATTAGCAGCTACGGCTCCCGGGAGCTTTGGTGTGACGGAGCAGACGCCCCCACCCCGAGGCCCCACAGCTGGTCAGAAAAAAGCAATTTAAGCACATCCACAAACAATTCAATGGAGCTCTTTGTTTCAGCCGAACGGCAGCGATCAGCTTGTTAACCCTGAACCTGATGTTGTGTCCTCGGCTGAGGAGGCTTTCTAATTCACCTCGGTATCTCCTCAGGATCTGAGACAGCCAGTCTCATCTATGACTGTCGTCCTCCAGCTCTTTGGAAATAATCCTTTTAAACTCCTCTCAGAGGTCCTGGATGGTTTTGGCTCTGCTTTGCTCACTGCTGGAAATAAATTCCTCACCTCTGGCTGTTTCCCAAACTGCTTTGAAACAGAGACTCTGTCCTAAAGAGACCCCACGTTCATCCATCCCGTCCTCTGAACCGCAGACCAACCACCAAATTACCTTTCAGTGGTGAGGTCATAGAAGGAAATTGCTGCTAAAAGACTTTTGAAGCAGATAACAGCGATAACATCTTCATTCATTTTCAGCCTTCTTTGTGCCGGCAGCACAGAAACAAGCAGCAGAGTGGATATCCACAGAGCATCTTTAAAGGACAGAGAAGCACAAAGAGCAGCTGATCTGAGAGGAAACTCAATTTGTACAAAAGCAGATGTCATGTTTTTCAATTGATACGAAGCCTCCAGAAATCTCCCTCTGAACAACATATTTCTGTTTCTGTAAGTCACATTTTCTCACAGCAAGAGGAAGTTCAGCTAATGACATGAGCTAATTGTGCTTTTTTGGTGCAAAACTGATGGATAATTGGAAAACGGTCATCTGTGATCATCAGTCATGAAAACATAAAGGATTTATGTGTTTAATGGACTAAAAAGGAGCCTCCTCAGCGAGGAGGCGGAGCTTTGAAGGAGGCGATGGAGGACGCTCTGAGGACGACTGGACGTCAGCTGCTGTCGTTCGGCCGCTGATTCGGCTGTTTCGTTGTCCTCCTCTCAGAGTCATCGCTCAGTCTAATCTGAACACAGACGTACTTTTAGACTCACTGGGACTTCACTTCCAGAGGACATCATTATCTCTGATGTCCATCGCGAATTAACATCCATAAATCCGCTTAGACGTCACAGACTAAAAGACGCTTTGCCTGAGAAGCTTCACCTTTTCAGCTTTCCTTCACGATCAAATGATCCAGTGACGGTTATCTGAACATCCACGGCTACGCCGCTAACAGCTAACGCGGCTCACTTTACGTGGTGTAAACGTGCTGATTTGGTCTCTCAGTCTGATCCGAGCTGCACCCACAGCGCCGGACTTCACGAGCCTCTGGACTGAAACATGAAGAAAATGATGGAGCTGAGAGCTACAGGTCATGTGACACATAATCACAAAAGAAATGGCTGCAAACATTGTGAGTGAAAAACAGACAAAGCTAATTTCAGTGGTCAGGCAGTGCAGCGGCAGACTGGAGCTCTGGCTCTGGGCCTGAAACGCTGGAGTCTGAGGAGGCCTGAAAGAGTTCCTCAGCTCATGCAAACACAGAGCAGCTTCCAGGGGAGTGAACGGACATCTGGGAACACGTTATCGAGTTATCCTGATGAAACCACAGCTGAGCAAGCATCACATACACCCTGCTGGAAAAAACAGCAAAATCATCCACAGGAAGCAGAAAATCTACCAGGACTCTTCTTCTGGGGTTTGAGAAAGCCCAGAAAACAAGAGGAGGAAATGAATCTCAGACAGCTGGCTGCTGATGTACGTGGAAAACCTCCTCATTATTATCAAAATATTTACAAAAAGGAGAAAGAATTAAAGCACAGACCATCACTGGAAAGACGTGCCGATCAGCCTGGAGGACTGGGACCAGCAGATAAAGCAGTTCTTTTATTAATTTTGGACCCATTGAAGGTTTTCTTCTTTCAGGGAGACTAAACTGATTTCATGGTGATAAAACCTGTTTGTGTCTCATTTCAATTTTCACCTTCAATCAGCACAGATTTATCTTTTTGGCCACTCGGGGAAACTGTAAAAACAACACTGATGTGTTTCATCTCAGAAAGGTTTCATAATGAAGGTGTTAAACACAGAGCAGCAGTCATGGAGCAGCATTCAGAGTCCCGTTTGCGTCCACGTGATAAACCATGAGTTTGCTCCCGTTTCATCTCTGTTTTTGGTCTCCACCGGCTCGTGGCTGCTTCGTGTGTGTCTGCTGTTTCTGGGCAGGTCGTGTTTATCAGAGCGTCTGTGATTAAAAGCGATGGGTTGATGGATGAAGGCGGTGAGACTGAAACAAAGCAGCCGAGCGTAAAGCCAAAGCCATGAGCTGAAAGATGCTAAAATGCTGCGTGAAGCTGAGGGACGCTCTGAGCATCGCCTCTGATAAGCATTGAGCCCTCCACCACCACAAAAACATAGATGAATGCAGCTAATACCGAGCGTTTTGCTTTCAGTCTGAAGTCAAACATCCTCTCTTCAGTCTCTCTGTGCTGCTGCTTCTCTCAGCACAGACTTTGTGTACGAGCCTTTATTGCTGCAATTTGCCTCATAGTGAAATACTGAAATCTGAGAAGACGTTTGTTTATGGCTGCAGCTTTTGCATCAGGTGAAAATATTCCCGATGTTCCGAGCGTGGTTTCATATGCACTTCCCTGAAATTCAGCCTGACGTGCGTGATGGCTTTGGACACTCTGGATCTCCACTTGAATGTTAAGCACGGCTCCGTCGGCTCGAGGAGGCGGTTCGGTGTTAAATGGGGGAAAAGGGGCTCAATTTCTTGTATTACTGCTGCCTCTTTAGTTCTGTGAAGAAACTTTGTAAAGTCACTGCGGCCTGAAAAAGACCGTCTTCCTCACTTTCCTGAATATTGATGGTAAATTCTTTCAAACAGCTCAGAACGAAGCGAACGGAGCGACTGACTGGAAGAGGCTTCAGCTTCACTGAGGCAGCAGCAGGCAGACAGCTGACTGGCCTGCAGCTCTGGGTGTGTGCGCGAGCGTGTGTCTCAGTGCGTGCGTGCGCGAGTGTGTACGTTTCAGTTGGGTCCATCTGTTGTTGTGTGTCAGCCCGAGGCGACGGCGTGAGAGAGGGAGCGAGAGACAAAGAGGAAAGAAAGAAAGACGTAAAGAAAAGATGAAAGTGGAGGAACGTAGGTGTGTGTCTGCGTGTGTGTGTCGGACCTCAGGCGGTGCTGTCGGTGTGTCTCTGTGGATCCCAGATGGAGCCAGAACTCAGCAGAACACATTAGTCCACTTGGCGTGTTCACACACACGTTCAGACACACTCAGATATTCAGCTGAATCCTCCTGACAGTCGGATCACCTGAGCCTCCGCAAGATTTCTGCTCCACTGGAACAGTCAAATGAATTCTACGGAAGCCCGGAGAGGCCCGTTACTGCTTCTTCACTTATCTCGATGTGAGCGCAGAAAAGAACGGGTCCCCGGCTGGGACAGAGCTTCTGCACAGAGCGAAGGAGCTCGAGCGTCTCTGGGTTTCGTTTGCGAGTTAGAAAGAAAAACAAGAGTGATGGAGGAGGGAAAGAGGAGCTGAAGGAGGGAAAGAGGAGCTGAAGGAGGGAAAGAGGAGCTGAAGGAGCTGAAGGAGGAGCTGAAGGAGGGAAAGAGGAGCTGAAGGAGCTGAAGGAGGGAAAGAGGAGCTGAAGGAGGGAAAGAGGAGCTGAAGGAGCTGAAGGAGGGAAAGAGGAGCTGAAGGAGGGAA
>JBBMOE010000062.1:1080461-1100435 GCA_037975065.1 Chaetodon trifasciatus | reverse complement strand
GTGTGTGTGTGTGTGTGTGTGTGTGAGATCAGGTCACGTGACATTAGATAATAAGATTCATTTCCTGTTTACTTCAAACCCACTTTGTTCAAATGTCACAACATGAGAATAAACAGGACCTCGTGTCCATCACATGTTTTTAATGACATTTTAGATTTCATTTCAACAGTAAACAAACAGATCCAACAGTACACACACACACACACACACACACACACACACACACACACACACACACACACACACACACACACACACGACAGCTGATCAGCCAAATGCTCCAATCAATCAACAGCACCAGGTCAGGTCAGGTCAGGTCAGGTCAGGTGTGTGTGTGCGCGTGCGTGTGCGTGTGCGTGCGCGTGCGTGCGTGCGTGCGTGCGTGTCATCAGTGTCGGTTGATGATCTGGAGATGTCAAAGCTGATTTCGGCGGGTCTGAAGCTGCTTCTGTTACTTGTGAGAGCTCAGGATCTGGATTAAACCACAGTCAGTGTGTTACAACGACTTTCAGGTCGTTAATTCACTGGTTTGACTTTACTGGTTTGACTTTACTGGTTTGACTTTACTGACCGACACACAACTTGAACAGCAGCTGTAACAGAGAGCTCCTGCACTTTGACCTCTCAGATACAAGACTGAGAGTTTACAGTCATGCTAGCAGCTCTGTGCGGCGCAGTGCAAGCTAAGCGCTAACGTCAGCATGCTAACATGCTCAGAATGGCGACACTGATGTTCGGCAGGTGTAACGTTCACTTTGCTCTTAGTTTGTTGGGTGTTGGGATGCTAACATGTGCTAGTTAGCGTTAACACAAAGCACAGCAGAGGCTGATGGGAACGTCGTCAGTTCACCTGCAGAAAAGAGGACTTTCCGTCCGGCTCTGAAACCTTCGGCACCTCCCTGAAACAAACGGAGTCAGAAAACGTTTGCAGTGGAGGTTTCTACCTGGCTTTGATAGCAGCTGAGTATTTGTTACCGCGGCATCAATCTGCCTGTCTCCTGTGAGACGCTTCGCTTCAGCGCCTCCGCCTGATTCTTAAAACTGAAGAGCTTCTCGGGCTGACAGACATCTGCTCCATCAAAATCCATTTCTTTTAAAAAAAAAAAAAAACTCTTCTTGAGCTAAAAGCAATTTGACAAGTTTGCAAGAGAAAATGAGCTTCTGCCACCGCCGCCTCCTCCAACAGATATCCAGAGTCTGTGGTCAGCCGGGCTAATCGCACTGCACAGCATGTCCTCAGAGAGGGACCAGGCTACAGCTCTGTTAGCAACTGTTAGCATCTGTTAGCATCTGCTCATTATTCTGCATGTAAAAGTGTATTAGACAGAGCAGAACACTGGGGTGATTCAGAGTCTTTAGAGTCTTTAGAGTCGGTGGTTCAGTAGTACTCAGACTCAGGAGCAGACTGACGTATGAAGCTAGCTGTAGTCCACACAGCAGCGTGTGAAGACACGACAAACCAACGCCTCATTTCCAGGCGAGTTTCCATCAACGTACGGTGAATTTATTCGGATTGGTCAGACGGCTGTCACTGCTCGTCCCTGCAATGTTCCTGCTTCCGTTCACACCACGGCTGTTCCAGCGTTTTCCCTCAATGTGATGCGGTCTTGAAGTGGGGAAATGGCGGTCCAGGTTTTCCTGAATATCGACGCCCGCTCACATTCACACATGCAGGAAATGTTCCTGAACACTTCAGGGATGGATGCACGTGTGACAGGCTGGAATCAGAGTGTGGATGAGCTAAATATCTCACGTCCAGGTGCTCTGTCAGCCCGAGCAGCGACACAACAATCACACACAAACACCAGCTGACTGATGATGTCACCGATCAATGTGCAGGTATCAGCCTGTGTGTGTGTGTGTGTGTGTGTGTGTGCGTAAGTGTGTGATTGGATGTTTTACTGTCACTGAGAGAAAGCACCTCACTGTCATCTGAAGGACGGCTGAGACTGGCTATCTCTGTCACACACACACACACACACACACAGATTAAATACACACACACACGACTCATATCATTTTTCACATAAAGATGGAAGCGGGTGGACGGACATGCACACACACACACACACACACACACACACACACCATGATGTAATGCTGCTGTATCACTGCTATCATTTTGTGTGCACACACACACACACACACACACACACACACACACACACACACACACACACACACACACACACACACACACACACACACAGAGGTAAACATTGCTGTCCCAGTAATGTCACTCTGCTTTCTCTCCCTGCTTCACTTCCACTCTAATGAATTCTGTTTTCGCGCGGCTTTAAAAACATGTTGGCGTCTGTACAGTCAGAATTCAGGCGACTGTAACTCAGGCGGCGTGGAATCAGTGTGTTTGTGTCACGGAAAACATCCTGAAGAAGCTGCCGCGTCCACACAAAGAGAACAGAAATTAACGAGGACACCTGAAGGCTTCATTAGGCGCCGACGCCAATAAACTCTGATCGAACCTTTTATCTGTCTGAGACACAAACGACTTCAAGATTTCATTCAGTGAAACGACCTCACATGCTGTCGGATCTGATCGTACTTCATTCATGATCATATCTTTTATTTTAAAGGCTTCAGCTCAGGTAAACACAGCGGAGTATAAAGTGTGGGGCAGCAGTGTTTGATGTCCTCACTTGTTTTCCATTTTGAGCATGTTAGCATGCCGCTGCTAGCACGCCTCAGTCTGGAGCCGCACTGTTAGCCTCCTTTAACAGCAGCAGCGTCGGACGGTATCAGCTGTAAGCAATTAAAATTAATTCTGACAAGCTGAAATTAAACTTTTGGCAGTTGCCTACTTAACATGCTCGCTGCACGTCTGAGGAATCTCCCAATTAAACTTTCAGGCGTTTCATATCAAACTGAATTCTTATCGACTCAATCATTCTGAACTGGGACCTCTGGTGTTTGGAGGAAGCAGTCTGAGTGGAGAAACGTGTAAAAGTGAGCAGACCACGTCTTTTATTTCAGAGTGTCAGATACACATTTAATTAACGTTGCTTATCTCGTGCTGTTAATCCCATTTTCAGGTTGTAGCAACAGGTTTTAAGCTCCATCACTGCGACTGAAAAGTGCAGTTTTTCCGCTGTCTCAGCTGAGAAAGGATGATTACAAACCAGAGAGCGAAAGCTAATTAGATCTGAAACTGGGTTCAGACTCGACGGCAAACCTTCATCACTGGTGCCAAAACTTACAGTGATACTCATGCTAATACAAATACTGATGCAGCTAACATTAAAAAGCCCAACAATATTAATAATGTATAAACACAAGCACAAGTTTCAAAACTATGCTAATCCGACTTCACAGTCATGCTCCTCCTCTTCGTCTTCCTCCTCCTCTCCTCTCAGATTCTCCCAGCAGGACAGATTTTTCAATAAAAATTCAAACTTTTAAAGCTCATCTCCTCTTATTCTCTACATTCTCCTCCCTCCACCAGAACTCATCTCGGAGCGCGGCAGCCAGCTCGGTGAATATCTGCTCAGAAAGTGGAGGCTTTATTGAAATCAATGCTTCTTTCGGCGGACTGGCAGCGAGCGGCTGAATTGAGTATCATCTCCTGAGGATTCCTGAACGCCTCCAGTCATGTTCTCCCCGGTGAGGAGAAACCAGGATGCATTACATTCTTGGGCGGGTGGGGAGGGCTGGTGTGATGTTCTCACTTCAAAGTATCATCACACACACATTCACTGTGTCTCTCAGGACTGAAATACGCTGCTTCAACCGAGCTAAAACCATCGCACGGCGGCTCATCGGTTAGCGCCGTCGCCTCACGGGAACAAGGTCCTGGGCTTAAACCCGACCCGCAGAGTTTGCATGTTCTGTCGCTTTCTGCACGGATTTCCTCCCACAGCCCAGAAACGTGCAGGTAAGCTGAAGTGGAAACTTTAAATTGCCACTCGGTGTGAATGTGAGTTGCCGGTCATGTTTCCTCGCTCTGTGACAGACTGGAGGTCTGCTCTGCTTGTACACAGCCTCTCTCCTAATGCATGCTGGGATTCGCTTCAGCTGCCAGCGAGCCTGCTAAGAAAATACATGTGGAATAAATGAAGTCAGGCACATTACGAACTGCCTTCAGTCACAAGAACTGACCCAAATTAGAGCTTCCACTTTGCTCAATCGTTGCAGCGGTTCCACGGGTCATTATGTCATTATCTTCATGAATTAGTTCAGTTCAGAGCCTCAGCTCAGAGCCCACATCAGAAAAATGACGCCCAGTCTGAGGGAGTTAACCTCCCTGAAGTGGTCCACAGCACACTATGAGAACATCATGAGTCTGAACACCAGCTGGGTACGATGCTAACATGCTAGCATGCTAACTCTTGAGTGGACCGACACCGTGGTGACATCCTCACCAGCCTGTCTCTCTTTGTAACACAAACACTGTTTCTACTCACCGTTTAAGTGCAGTGGATTTTATTTTGCCCTCTTTAATTAAACTGCTGCTAATGAAAACCCGTCTTTCTCTGCATAACTTACAGTGAAATCCTTTAATGGAGGTGAGGGGATTATTCCCCCTGAACTGCTGAACTAGCCCTTCTTTGACGGATTATTTCTTGTCCAGGATCAACCGGCAGAGACTCCAGGAAGTCACTGCTTCCACTGAAGAAGCAGTCCAGCACTGACAGAGCTCGGCTGGCTGTCTTTCTGCTATGCTAAGCTAAGCTAACTGGTTGCTAGCCGTAGCAGACAATAACAATAATATCAGTTAGTACAACAGTTATCAGCTGCTATCAATCTTGTCGATCAAAAGTTTGGCCAGAAAGCAACAAGAAAAAAGATTTAATTGCAAAAATGTCAAACTATTACTGTTATTACTATGTGTAATGATTGAAAGGTTTTCCAAATTCCACATTAAAACATTCGTACACCAATAAAAAATATCTGTATTTGTACTTTAAGAAGGGGAGGGAAAGTAGGAAATATGACCACAGAAGTATTTTAACTTGTACCCTTCAAAATAAAAGTCTCCACTTAATCCACATCAGATTTCAGAGGTTTGAGACACAACGACATCCCACGACTGCACCTGAGCGACAGACCGGGTTCACAGCAGCAGGGACGAGCTCCTCCTCCAGGAAGTCTGAGCTTTTCATTGGTTCTTATCAGGAAACCAGAAAATCGGCCAATTGATCATCAGTTGACTTGAAAGAAGCAGGAACAAAAGCCACAGAGAGTCTGAGCTGAGCGACGCACACAGGCAGATAAAGGCATGAGTCAACGCCTGACCCTCACCTCCTCTGTTCCTCCTCTCAACTCCTCCTCTCTCCTTCTCCTCATTTCCTCTTTTCTCCCTCACCCACTCCCCCTCCTCTCCTCCCTTGTTATCTCTCCGCTCGTCCGTGACATCCCTCGCCGCGTTCTGTCGCTCCGTCTGTCGCCCTTGGATGATGGATGGGGTGATGGACGCTCGGTTGCCACGGTAATTTGATGGATGGTTTAGCAACTGATACGAGTGGCGGGAGAGCGCACGGACACACACACGAGGCTACAGTGACACACTCTCCTCGCAGCGCGTGCGGGTCCTTGACTTTGAGATCAGCAGACCTCAGACAGTCGCTGCCGCCTTCATAACAAACACTGCTGACCCGTGACTGCAGCGCCGCACATCCGTCCAATCATATCATCACTTTTGCTGACGACACTGCCGTGATGAAGTGAGACGGCCGAGAGCCGCAGCGAGGATAAGAGTCTCTCTGTCAATGTCAACAAGACAAAAGAGATGACTGTTGATTTCAGAAGGAGCAGAGCATGAACGGCGTGCAGCTCCTCCTCGCTAACGTGCTACATACATGTCTGCTGCTGAGCCTGATGAACAAGCAGAAACACAGAAAAACCAGGTCAGCCAGCTTCCTGAACACACCGGGCTAACGTTAGCCAGCTCGCTAAAGGCTGTTTGCAATCAAGCGACGTTTAACTCAGATGGAGGGCAGGAAGTGAAAGCGCAGTGGACGAGGTGGAGGAAAGTTCTGAGCAAAAGGTACAAACAGAAAATCAGAAAAGATGCTGGATGTGACCTTTATCTGTCTCAGCTCCTCCCGACCACATTTTCTTACATTTTTCAGTCAATTTCTTGCGTTTTTCACTCTTATGAACAACAACTTTTGGTACTCGGTAAAAGCTCCTCGTGGCTTCTCAGATCGAATTGAGCGACTGTAAACAAGGCAAAACATCGGCGTTTTGAGTGTGTGTTACAGAGCTTCCTATGATGAAAATCACTTCCTGCCCTCCATCTGCATTCACGGCACGACAGACGCGGCGCTGCAGGTTTGTCGGTGACTCAGCCGAGGATTCTGCCGAAATAAGGTCTCATTTATCCAACTGCGAAGAAAACTCTACATCTGTGAAATACACCTGCAAGAAAAACGGCATTTACCTCACGTACGTCTGCACAGCGTTAGCACAGCCGTGTGCTATTACCAACCCTACACCCCACACACGTATTTACATCACAAAGAAAGCTCCCAAATCAAACATATATGCAAACTGCCTCCCATCAAAAGCCAACAGTGACGCGCTCGTTGTCAAGCAACGAGGAACGAGCAGCCAGCGAGGTGGAGACACAAACTAACGAGTGTAATTTGGAGTGTTTTCTTTTCGTAGGCGGACCGTCAAATTAAAAGGCTCGGCCTCGGGCACACGTGATGAATTAAGTTAATTATGTTTAGCAGGAAATAAGATCTGCAGCAGCTTACAAACAAATGCTTCAGAGTAAGTTTTGGCTTCTATAATTGATGTTTTTGAACTAAACGACTTGTCATTTTCAGACACATTCTTTGCTGTGTGCCGTGCTCAGTGGTTCCTTTTCTGTTATATTTCTACTGATTCAGGGTCAAATGAAAAGGATCCGCCTCGGGCAAATGTAATAAATCAAGTAAATTATGTTTTGCAGGAAATAAGATCTGCACCAACTCACAAACAGTTCAACTTAAATTATTGGTTCTGTGTTTATATAACTGATATTTCTGAACTAATTAAGTTGTCATTTTGCAAACGCGTGTACTGGCGGCGCTCAGCTGGAGTCCATTTTCTGTGTATTCTGTTATTACTGATTCAGGGTCAGTGAAGAGCTGGGCTACTGTTTGTAGCATGGCGGTGCTGTGGCTGCAGGGATGAGTCAGTACGCCGGACCGCCTCTGCGGGCTGGACCGAAACATCTCACCAACTACTGGATGGATTGCCATCAGGTCTACATTTCTATTAGTTCAGCTCTTTGGCTTGTGACCAAATTCCTGCAAAGCTACTGACACGCAGAGGTGATGTTGCTATGCCAACCCCCAGCCGCCATCCATCATTAGCTCAAAGCGCCATCGTGCTTCGGCCTCAAAGCGCTGCTGCCATGACTGCAGACTCCTGCTGCTCAGCGTGCTCGCTCAGCCTCTCTGTGCGTTCTGTCCGTCTAAAGTCCACCTGTGGATCCGCTGCTGTCAAACAAACCACGCACAGTAAGCTGAGGACACGACGCTTTGCAAAACCTCAATACGACGTTCGCTTGGCTAAAAATAATAACCAACACGAGCAGAAGTCTCCCTCGCGTCGGCGCTTCGTGCTCCGTGCACTGAAGCACTTGAACTTGTTGTATCGTAGGGGAAGAGATCAAGACACGACAGTCAGAATATGCTGAGTCAGCGTCACACGGCGGCTGTTTTTCTGTAGAAAAGAGACACGTGGATGCACATCCGTTGCCACCAGTGTGTGTCGCCCCTGGTTCCTCCCTCACACACTGTTGAATGTGAGTCATATTTGGTGGCTGGAGACATCAATCCAATACTGGAGAGGAAAACAGCAACATAATGAATTCTGTGCAGCAGAAACATGTTTTTCCTCTTCCATTAGTCAGCTTTCTCCTGAGATTCACCCCGCGAGGACGACAAATGAGACGGTTGCGTTTATCTGGAGGAGGTTTAGATTAGCAGAGGTAACCTGACAAAGCGTGTGAGCAGCCCAGAACTCCAGAGCCAGCTGAGAGCAGCCACTCTTCCTCAGTGCCACGCTCATCGCTGTGCATCACATCACGCAAACAGCCGCTCAATCAGGGCAGCCCTGAGTGTTCGAGCATCGTCTCTGCGTCCCGACAGGAAGTCTTTGTCCTAGTAATCAGTCTGACTTCTCAAGATAAATATTTGGAAATTTTATCTCAAGATGAAAATGAGTGAACGAGTGAAGGTGCAGCTGCAGCCTCTCGACCTTCGACGACCAAGACGACGGCCATCGAACACACGACAGGAAGTCTGTTTGTCTCAGCGTGGAAAACAACACGTACGAGGTTCGATCGTGCCGTCGAGTTCATGCACGAAGAAGTCAAACACTCCGCCGCGCGTGTTAAAAAATGTCTGATTCCATGAAGTTTAATGAGGCACCACCTCGCTGCCCTATTGTCCGTCACCGCATTTTATTTTCCATCTGACACTGTCTGTTCTGGGTTGTCTGTCCGTTCTGGGTTGTCTGTCCGTTCTGGGTTGTCTGTCTGTTCTGCAGTAAATGGTGTCTGTTGCTGCACCGGGCAGTAAAATCATACCATCCTTTTAACACCAGTGAAACCGTCGACTCATTAACGTGACATGAACGCAGCCCACGAGGCTCCGATCCCGTCTGTGAATCTCTGCTGTTCAACTCTGGTTAAAACAATCCCATAAAACTCAAATGTTAAAGTGACCTTTATCTTTCTAAAATACTAATCTGACCTATAGGACAGCAGCATTACCGGACATTAGCGTGACCTTTATTAGCATTATGGGATGTAAATGTGACCTTTATCATTACAGAAAAGTAAAGATGATTTTGGGACATAAACTTTCTCCTGGGAAGACGTCAGGGAGCGTATTTATGATCAGACGTCATCATTCAGAGGAGAGAACGTGACGTTTGTCAGACAGAAAGACACTTTCATCGATATCTAATCAATCTTAATCAATACAGCAGTGTTAGACTGTCATATTGGCAGTCGGCACATTTTTCCATCCATGCCTGAATGCTCACAATCAAACTGGGGAAAAAGGATCAATCTCATAATTATCACCAACGTATGAAGCACTTTGTTAATAAAGCTGTTGTCATAGTTAACTGAACCAATGGTTTGGTCCATTTCCCCAGTAACACTGCATGAAGCACAAATCCTGTTTCCAATAACTGACAACAGCAGCCAATCAGGACTCCATACATATACCTTAATATCATTTAATAATCAGTCCTTATAAAGCCGTTAATGGTTTCTAATGAGAATCATCCTTCATCATTCATTATCATCGATACCTTTAGCATCACCACAGAACATTACTGTGAAACAGAAACAGGAGCTTCTGTCTCAGGCCTGTTGATCATTCTTCTCCAAACCTTTTTGGCAGTCAGACAATCCAAAGCGTCCTCTCACTAATCTGTCACTGTCTCGGCTTTGTTTGCCTTGTTGAAGGCAGAAACCTGTTCACATCCAGATTCACAGCGGCGATTAGCGGCTGATAAACACCGAGCGTCTTCGCTTTGTGGCTGACAGTCGCTGGAATGACAGAAGATGAAGGAATAACAAGCTAAATAGCTGCAAGATGGAGGTTTTATTGAACCGGGAGCTGCTCAGTGGGTCATCACACACTGCTGTTTGTTTTTTTCTATTCTGTCAGACTTTAATCCTCCCTGAAGGGAAAACGGCTCATTACAGGAACAGACACACATTATACTGACAATACAAGAGGAGGACAAACAGCTGTTTCGAGGGAGGTAAAGGAAGAAAAGTGGCGCTTTGAAAGAAGCAAAAGAGGAATTTGGGCTGACAATGAAGTGTGGAAGTGTCCCAGACGGACTGAAGATCTGTTTGAGCAGCTCAGATCATCTGAAAGAGTGAGTACCACTTTGTTTAGAAGCATAAAAGCCGTTTAAATACCTGAATTTGTGCTTCGGCGCTCACAGCCTCAACGCTGAGTACTTGGCAACTTTTCCTGTGTGTCCAACAACGCTAAAATTATCCCTGCTGAGAGAAAGTAGACACAAACTCCTGGTCTCCAGGGTGAAGGTCCTGTGTTTGTCCCATCCATCCACCCAGCCTTCCTCTGAAGGTGGACTCTCACTGACATTTGACATGTTGGGAACTCCTCAGTTGCCACCTTAAATCCCTCAACGAGCAACACCATAGCATCTTTCTCTCCGTTACGTCGGGATGCAAACATGGTCACTGATTGGATGGTGCTCAGAGGCAGCGAGCCAATGAAGAGCTGCATTTATACACCATGACGGAGTCTCAGAGAGAGCGTCCCATCAGTGCTCACATTCAGGCAACAAAAGCACTTTGGCTGAGGTTTTGGAAAGATGGTCAAAGCTTTGGCTGAACGTTACTGTGGAGTCACTGCAGACGTCTTTGTATGAAACCATCCACGATCTTTCCCTGAAGCTAACCGAGCGCCTCCACATGACCAGAGCAGGTCTAACAACACATGGTTTGGTACGTTTCGTTTCTTGGGCTTTGGCAGATACATGAACTACGACACTTCCTCGCTATGCTAACAGAAGCTGCATCACAGCTCCTTCAAAACGTCAGCTGCTGAAAACTTAGCTGCACATGAAAGTCTGTTGTTGGAGGCAGGGCCGGAGCTCTCACGTCACCAGTCATAGCTGGTTTGAATATGGTGCTTTAAACTGGTTTAATCTGTTGTTTCCACAGTGCTTCGATAAGCATCTTGAATTACTTTGGACAATCAGGGCGCGGCACGTTCGCAACAAGCTGGAGACGTTTTCTGAGGCGGACCACACCTTTGCTTGATCAGATACTAGTTTTTGTCCTCCACATTATGACTCCATGTCCAAACACAGCGCGCTGAAGACTGAACTGGGAAACCTCCGGCATGCAGACTGTGTTTTTCCCTCTGCTGTTCTGAGGAGGATGGAGGGACGAACGTTCCTGTCGGATGAGGCCGTTGGAGCCGTTGTGAAGAATATGGAGGCTTTTATTTTTTGTCTTCCGTCACATAAAGCTGTTTCTTTCAGAGGTTTGGAGGAGGAGGATGGAGGGATGGGAGGATTAATGTTTCTGTCACAGGAAGCTGCTCTGCAAACAGACAGCAGCGTCTCCACTGCCTTCAGGCTGAAACAAGGATTTTAATATGAGAGCGATGCTGTAACAGACTCGCAGAGCATCCCGCGACTGTTTGTGTTGGTGGAAATATGCATGTGCTGCCGACACTTCTATTGTCTGAGCACTGACTCGCATCCTGTTCTTAAGAAGTGTTGTTCAACCAGGACAGGCTGTGCGTTCGCAGGCGTCACCGAGCCCTCGTGAGTTACACGTGCACGTGTTAAAGGAGGGAAAATCCATTTCTTCAACGTTCATCAGTGGAAGAGCCGTCCTCCTTCAGGAGGCATCCGGAATCCATTACCAAGCGCTTTGCATCATGGCCGCCTTTCACACAAACTGCCAAAGTGTTCCCTCTTCAACACGATGACGAAATGTTTCCGCCGTGATGACTTCCATTTTACTTGTTTTTGTTTTCCTGGAACTTGCAATTCCATTTATTTTAATTGATCTGCAGGTTTAATGATAGAAGCCGTGTGTGATTTATACAAAGGTTTTGTGCTCAGAAGGATTGAAATAAATGCGTTTCTTGGCCTAAAACTGGAAATTTATCCAAACCTTATTATGTTAATGCATCACATACCTCCTGAGTCCACACATCCTCATAATTTAAAGAAGGTAAATGAGCAGCAGTAAGTCAGAGCGTGCACATGCAGCGTGAGGAGTCGCTGTCATCGCTGTGGAATCAACAGCGTGCAGCCTCCTCTCCGGGGAGGAAAAGGTGGGAGAATAAGCACTTTTCAGAGTTTTGCCATTAGTTAAATCAGTCTTGAGAGTTTAGTAATGAATGAATAAATGAATACTGTAATGATGCATATTGCGTGCTGCAGGACTCATGGAGAACAGGAGCTTAATGTCTCTAAGTAATATCTCACAGAGCAGTAATTCACTAATCTGTCACACCTGAGGAACGTCAGACGTCAGCGCGGTCGGCTGGCGGGAAACCGGCGCAAATCCCGACGTCCCGGAAAACCCTGACGTCCGTTATCTGAGCGGGACGGCTCACAGAGGACGTGTCGTCTATCAGCAACGATCCTGCCGTCACCCCCCCTCCTCTAAAGTGTCTAAAAGTGAGCCGCCCACCCCTCCACCCGCCTCCACCCTGAAGCATTTCCTCACCCTCTGATCATGAAATCTGCCGCTGCCACAGAGAAGCGTGCTGTTGAGGGCGAAGTCACCAAAACAGCCGACCTGAGGCTGTTAACGCTAGCTTTAGCTGCTAATGCTATTTCCAGAGCAGACCGGAGCCGCCGTCTCACCGCCGAAGCCACGAGCTGTTTGATTTCTGAGGACGTGAACCATCACAGGACACACTTTTAAAGAGACGACCTGCGAACGTGTGATAACATCCTGTTTTATGATTCGATGACTGAGAGCATCCAAACGCTCTGAATCTGAAGCTAAATCAAATCATGTTGAATGGTTTAAATCATAAATCAGTATCATCTTTGGACCGTGTTTCATCAAATCCTCCGACGTGGAGAATAAACACAGGCCAAAATGGCCGACGGGCACAGAAAATATGTCTGCTGCTCTTAAAGGAGCGTCGATGGAGGAGTGACGAAGAGTTCTCTTTTATTTACCTCTGATGAACAAAAGAAAGAAGAGCTTCATTTTGTTTTTGGGACTAAAAATGGAAAGGACAAAAATAAAGATTAATGTATTCATTACACACACACACACACACACACACACACACACACACACACACACTCACACACTCACAGAGGAGACTGGTGATGGTTATAAATGACCCAGATATGATTTGTCATTAAAACAGCGCTTCACCAAAATTATCTTTCAGTAACAAGGAGACACAGGCAGAGTGTGTGCATGTGTGTGTGTGTGTGTGTGTGTGTGTGTGTGTGTGTGTGTGTGTGTTGGGAGTGTCGTCCTTGAGTTTCTGGCAGACGAGATGGATGAGCTGTAATTACACTGATAGAGAGATGATCGGAGGAGGAGAAGAGGAGGAGGAGGAGCAGAAACAAGGTCGTGAATGTATTTGTCCTTGTGTCGTCGCGTGGACGCGTGCGGGCGCATATTTCTGTTTTAAATGTTACGGCGGTTGGAGCATGATGGGATGTCGGCCGAGTCGAGCGGTGGAAGGTTTTGACTTTCAAATCAGAATCGTAGCAGACGTGATGGACATGATGGAGAGGGACAAAATGGACGGAGCAGCTCACTCTGAGCTGTGGACTGATGACGCTCCCGCCTTCGGACGCAGTAACACTGACGCTCTCACAGGAGATCGTTACCTTCGCTGTCCGCTGCTGCTCGGAAACCTCAGACAAAGTCGCTCCGCATCGCTGCAGAACTTCACTCAGAACCGTCACATTGAGGTCACAGTCCGCACGTTCACGGCCACGCCGCCAACAGGAACACGTAGCGGACGAATCGGCACACTTTACATGGAGCCAAGTGGCCAAAACGTTCACAAAAAATCAGCCACAGCCACACAGTATGTTCCCAAAGCATCATGGGAGCTGTAGTGAATCAATCCAACAACGACCGGAGCTGCTGCTCGTGCTGCGCTGAGGACACCGGGACATCATTACAACACTAAAACAACATGGCTTTGTCTCCCTGGAGCTGCTGTCCTCACCTCGGTCTGAAACCTGGAGAGTCCGCTGAGAGGAGAGGGGACAAAGACACGACGTCCACCTCTGAAGACATTAATTACGTCCAACTTCAGAAAACCAAACTCTTATCTCAGTCCACATCTTAATCAGCGTGTTATCCCCCGATAACAAACGCTGCTATCTGACTTCATTACATCGTCTGGAGACGTTCAACTGTTATCTCGCGATTTAGACTTCACAGACTTCTGAATCATCCATTATCAGAGACAGGAAGCAGCGCTCATTTGTAGTATTTTAAGCCAGCTGTCCTGATGTAATGATTGAATATGAAGATTTTATCCTGAGATATCAGGTTGTTTCCACGCCGGACGTTTTATTTTATCCAGACCTCCGTGATCAGAAGCTCTGAAAGTCGACGATTTCAACTTCAAACTGAGTTCAGAACAATAAAAGAGTTTGTTTTAAAGTCTGTTTTAAAGGCTGAAAATTGGTTTTTCCTGAATTCCCCAAACGAAGAGCTCCAGTCAAACTTTCTCACAGCGAAAGACCTGAAATGATTCGTTGGCTCTTATTATTATTATTATTTGTTATTCATGCAAACAACAAGCTGATGTTTTAACAGGTTAATCAAGTAACCAATTAAAATCAATACGGGACGATTCAGTCAATCCCATCAAACCTTCCAAAAACCAGGAAGAGCACACGCTCTGCAGCTGATCTGAGCCTCGTCAGACAGCCTTAATGTTCTGCCATCGAGTGTTTCCCGGCGCTGATAACATCATCAGGGTTATTTCCTCCACAGTCATAAAAGACATACCGCCGTCTCCAAACCACGACCAGCAAACTGCCCTAAACGTGTGAAATCACCTGTTACTTCCTGCTGCTGACGTCTTTCCTCTGATTATCTTTGATATCACAACTCTAATATTGTGTGAGGAGAACGGCGGCTGCTCAGATTAAGTGTTTTAACCCCGAAGCCGAAGATTTAATGATACGAAACACAGTTTAGAGGTGATCAGGGCTTAAATGTGTCATTACGTCGAGATAACGAGCTTCTGTTTCCTGATCCGTCCACGCAGGTCTCATCAGAGTCTTTTCTGTCCGCCCGGAGACAAACGGGAGGCCCAGAGGACGAGAGAGCAGGGGTGACGGGGAGGAAGAGGAGGAGGAGGCGGATGAAGAATCAACCACGTTCAGCGCTCCGTACATAATGAGATCATTAAGTCAAGTTTCAAAGGAAGTGTTTTCGACAAAGTGACATTTTTTATCTCAAGAGCTGAAGATAATTAAGTCGGATCATGAGTGAAGAGTCGGAAGCAGACCTTCATCGAGCTCCTGCTTGTTCAGGTTTATGTCTGTGAGTTTTATCTAATATCCATTTACTGCTTTTATTAAACGTGTTAATTGCATTTTCTCCTTTATTTCTTCCTTTTTGTCTATTTTTTCAGTTTTTCTACCTTCTGTTGTTGACGTGGGAGGAAGGCAGTGTGAGTGAGACTGTGCTGGCGCTGTGTGTCGCGTTTCTCTCTGAACAGGCTGAAGCTGCGTCAGCGGCGCGTCGACACTCACCGTCACGCCGCCGTCCGTCTGCGTCTCTCTGTAGGTGAAGTTACAGACGGCCCAGGCCAGGTAGTACGTGGACATGCGGGGCGTGCGGGCGAAGCGATTGGTCAGCCAGCCGTCCTCTTCCGACAGCGAGCTGCTCTCCACGGGCATGTTGGACAGCGAGGTGTACTGCGGGTCGTGGCGGAGGACGAGGGAGAAGGTGGCCTTGTAGACGGGCTCGTCGAAGCAGGGGAAGGCCTTCCGGGCGTGGATGGGACTGAACTGAGTCACCGCCAGGTAGCTGCGAGGGAAACAAACCAACCGTTACTGACAGAATCAGAAACACAACAAAAAAAACAAAAAAAGGCCGAAATCTGGACTCAACAGCAGGTGGACAAGATGTTAAAGTGGCGTCTTTAAACTCCCTGAACGTCAAGATTGTCCCCAAAACTTCTACATTACTGCAAAAGAACTTCACCTTTGAAGGATTTGTGTCACAGTCTGATCTCTCAGACAGCAGCAAACCATGTGAGCTGTTCCACACGTCAGTCACTTCTAAGGTATGATGCTCCATAAAGTGAGTCAGAAGAAACGAGCAGAGGGAGCACAAACAGGACGCAGAACCTTCATTTACCTGTACCTCTAAAACCTCTCAAAATCTGATATTGCCATAAATCAGTCCACCAAAAAGGTTAAAATGCAACCAGAGATGTTAAAGTGAGCATTGTCTGAATCTCTTCTGACATCGAGTTCTATGTAAGTTCACCCTCATGTCATGAACGGAGAAATTAGCTGTCGAGACCAAAGCTGCCTTTTTTTTATTATTTCTGCTCTAAAGTTGAGCATTAAATGCTGGGGGGTCTATGGGGACTGACTAGCTTCAGCCTCAAGTGGCCATTTGAGGAACTGCAGCTTTTGACGCTTCTGAACTGGCTTCATTTTTGAGGTTGCTGCTTGTTAGCCTCTTAGCTCAGTTAGCCATGCAGCTAGCTGACTGTGACTGGGAAGTCAGAGCACCAGGGGGGTGTTGGCATTTACACCACCAGCACAGGAGCTTTGGACCAGCAGGAGGAGGAGGTGTTCAGGTCCAGAGGCCGTGGGGACCCAGCGAGGAAGGGTCGGTAATATTAGCTCGCTCGCTAAGTCATGTATTGTGTTTTGCACTTGCTTGATGTTTGGCTGCTTTAGCAAAGTTGTGAACTTGGTAGTTTCTGGTGATAAGTACTGTAAACATACAGGTGAACAGCGGTGTTTAAGTTACCTGCACTAAGAAGCTGTAGGTGCCCCACATCACAAAAAAACATCCGTTCTGTGACGATGTCGCCTTAAATTCCTCATTTTCACGTCTGGTGTTGAATCACCTGCTTTCAGGTTCAGGTGTCAAAGCTGAAGCTTCGACACACTGAACTCAAGTTCTGCGATAAACCCAAACGCTGTCACATGAAGCCGGATTTTGTTTCAGTCTTTGAACCTCTCAAACCTATCAAAGCAGAAATTTAAGGTGGAATCAGAGTTCAGAGGGTTAAAGGATAATCCTGTGAAGTCGGAGCTGACAGGTCGGCTGTCTACCGGCACAAGTTTGTACACCGAGACGTTTTCTTCTTGTTCGGTGTGAAAAACGGCTTCCACGCGGCGAGATAATCCAAAATAAACGAGGACATTTTCTGTTTCCTCCTGATTTCTTTAAGCTGAGTTGAATGTTTTCATATCGGAGCTTTGTTACGTTCGTCTGTCAGTCACCTGACACACACAGGAAGAAAGTAAAACTCCAGAAAATAATCCCTCTGAAAACTTTGTTATCGCACTCCTGCATTTTACTGCGAGTATTTGTGGAGGAAGAGATGAAAGGAGGAAGCGTGGGAGGAGGAGGCGGGGAGGAGAGGAGAAAGTAGAGGTGGAGTAAGAGGGGAAGAGGAGGAAAAGGTGGAAAAAGTTAAGTTGAAAGAAGGAGAGAGAGAAGAGGAGATGAGGGGGAAAAGCGGGAGAGGGAACAAAAGTGAAGGACAAGAAGGATGGGAGCAGACGGAAGAGGAGAAAAATATCAGAAGCCACCATGAAGCAACTAAATATTCAAAACAGAGGAGGTGTACTGGAGGAGAAAGATAAAGAGGAGAAAAGGCTGTGGAGGAGAAGAATAGGAGGAGAGCAAGAATAGAGGCAGAGAAGAATAAAGAGGGTGAGAGAAAATGAAAGGTGGCGATGAAGAGAAATGGGAGGACCAGGAGGAAGATTAAGAGGGAGAGGAGGAGAGAGGAGGAAGAGGAAGATTGGAGAAGACTGGAGAAAAGGGAGACGATGGAAAGAACAAGTTCAGAGTGAGACGAGGGATAAAAAGAGGAGGAGAAGTAGAAGACGAGTGGAACTAGAGGAGGAGAAAGAAGGAAGAAAAATGACGAGAGAAAAGAGTCGTAAAAGAGGAGACGAGTGACAGCACAACAGGAAGGGGGGAAAGAGGAGGAAGGGGAGGAACAAGGAGCAGATACAAGGAGGAAGAGATGGACAATAAGAAAGGTGAGGAGGCAAGAGGAAAAGAAGGAGTTTACACTGTGGAGAGAAAAAAGGAGGAAGAGGAGAAAGAGGGTGAGAAGTTGAAGAAGGGCAGAACAACAGGAGAGGAGAGATGAGAGGAGGGAAAATAATGAAGAGTAAGAGGAGAGGAAAAAGAGGAGGAAGAAGTAAAAATGAGGAGAAAGGGAGCGAGGGAGAACAAGTGGGAAGAGAAAAAAGACAGGAAGGGAGAAACAGGAGAGTATTAGGAGAGGAAAAGGTTAACAACAGCAGCAGTGAGGTGGAGGAGTAAAGAAGAGAAGAATGGAGAGAAGGGAAATGATGAAGAGGGAGAGAGGAGAAAGAAAAGGAAGATGAAGGAAGAAGAGTAGACTGACAAGAATGGTAGAATAAAGGAGGACTGGATGGAGAAAGAGAAAGATGGAGAGGAGAAGAGGAACATGAGGAGGTGTAAGACAAAGAAAATGACAAACTGAAGAGGAGGCGAAAATGAGGATGTGCAAGACAAGAGGAGGTGATGTACACAAGAGAGGAGGAGAAGGATAAAGATAAGGAGGAAGAAGTGTGGAGAGGAGAACGAGGCGGAGGGAGGAGGAGGGAGCATGAAAAAGATCATAATGAGAGGAGAAAGGGATGGAAAAGAAGAGCAGAATGAGAAGAGGACCAGGAGAAAGATGGGGAGGAAGAGGGTGGAGGTGTCAAAGATAAAGAGCTGCAGGGGAAGAGGAAGTGACAAAAGGAGAAAATAGATGAGGAAGAGGACAAGAGAAGAGGAGAAAAGGAGTAAAGTGATGTGATGAGGAGGAGTGAGATGGAGAAAAGGAGGAAGAAAGAAGCAAGGAGGGAGAAGGTGATGAGGAGAAAGGAAGAAACGATGGAGCAGGAAAAGAGGAAAGAGGGGAGAAAGATGAGATGGAGAAGAAAAAGTGGAGCTACAAGAGGAGGAAGAGGGTGAGAGAAAGGAAAATAGGAAGACCAGAAAGAGGGTCAGCAGAAAGAGTAAGAGGTGGAAAAGAGAAGAGGATGACTGGAAAGAAGGAGGAAAAGAAGGAGGAAAGATAAGATAATATATAAGAGGAGAAAATAAAGGAAATGGAGGAGGAGTGAGAGGAAGGAGAAGAGGAGGAAGAAGGAGGAGAAAGGCGAAAAGGTGGACAACAGAGGCAGTGAGACGAAGAAAGAGTGAAGAAAAAAAGAAACTGAGACAAGGTGTGGAGAGGTAATGATAGAGGGGGGAGGGAGAGGAGGGAGGAGGTGAAGAATGCGGGGAGGAGAAACAGAATAATAAACAGAGGACGAGCGAGGCAGACAGAGAGTGAGAGAGAGAGAGAATAATGGAGAAAGCCTGAGAGGGACGAGATAAAGACAGAATCTATTAGAGGATAGGACACACACACACACACACACACACACACACACACACTCACACACACACACACGCTCTTGCATAAAAGCTCAATAAAACCCCAATATTCTCTCTCTCATACTCTCACACACACACACACACACACACACACACACACACACACACACACACACACACACACACACACACACGCGCACACACACACTCGACATGGCATCCTGCAGGTTGCCAACAGTCGCCGCTGCCAAGGTAACGCTTGTTGTCACAGTAATCCTGATTGACAACCAAGCCTACAGCGTTGCCCTGGACAACCACGAAACGTAAACACGCACATACACACATTGATAAACACGTAAACACACACACACGCACGCACTCACGCATGAATTCATGCCGCCTGGCCTCGTCTCCCGAGCAGACGAGAAATGAAAATGACATCATTTCCTGCTGTAATGTCCTGCCATTATCTCGAGAGGAGACACCAACGAAGAAGACTGCAGGCATGAGAGTGACACGCCGGGCACACAAATGCACGCACTCTCTCTCTCTCTCTCTCTCTCTCACACACACACACACACACACACACACACACACACACACACACACACCTCATTCAGATTCAAAGATGTGACTGAAGAGGAAACTGTTGAGTCAGGTGCTTCCCCCTGTGTTCCAGTGTGTGTGTGTGTGTGTGTGTGTGTGTGTTTGTGCATGTGCGTGCATGTGCATATGTGTGTGTTAGAAGTGTGTCTTCATTCCTATATCACACACACATCACACTGGACACACACATCTCTTTAAGCAACGCCTCAAATTGCAGTTCCACACTTTCATATTGAAATGACTGCTGTGTGTGTGTGTGTGTGTGTGTGTGTGTGTGTGTGTGTGTGTGTGTGTGT
>JBBMOE010000062.1:1056250-1075403 GCA_037975065.1 Chaetodon trifasciatus | reverse complement strand
CCTCCTCCTCCTCCTCCTCCTCCTCCTCCTCCTCCTGTGTGTTAGTGTTAAAAGCTCAGAGAATGGATGAATTTATTAAGCTGCTTCAGCTGCCATGTTGGATGGGTTCCCCTCTGACACACACGCAGTATTGATCTGAAACATCTCATCTCAGCACTGGATTACTCTATCAGAGGGAGGCGGAGGGGGATACGAGGAGAGAGGAGCTGCTGATGAGGAGCAGATAGTAGATGTGGTTGATCTGTTGACCAATCAGCTTCTTTCTACCGCCCCATTACAATGAAGAGTCTCACCTAACCTTCATTAACATCTGTCTCTGGTTAACACTCCAGCATCTCTGCTCCTCGTCAGACCTAGCCTCGTTAGCTGCTTTACTACTCCTCGTTAGCTGCTTTACTACTCCTCGTTAGCTGCCTTACTACTCCTCGTTAGCTGTAATTCTTCTCCTCGTTACAGAAGCGAAAACAGGCTCTGTCTAATGACGACGTTGCTCTCAGGATGTCGGGGAAACGCAGCCCTGCGCGGGTGTTTTGGGTTTCTGTCTGAAGTCTGAGCTTCAGCAACGTTCTGCATCAAAGAGAAGAAAGGATGGCGCACACGATCTGAAGCTCACAGCTGGAACGTCTCATCAACACGACACACGGCGGGTTCTGTTCTAATTACACAAACACGCCGTCGAGCGCGAAGCCGTCGGTCCGGAGCGCTCGGGCTGCGTGGGCGTCGCTTCATGACGAGCTTCGTGTTTCTGCAGCAGCGCAAAGTTCAAACACGACGGCGGACGATGAATATAGATCAAAGGGAGTGGATGTTAATAAACACACTCTGAGCCAATCACATCATCGGTCTCGTCACTCTGAGGCAGTGAAACATGATGACATCATATAAAATGTAACAGCAGTATTTCAGCTTTATGCACTCCAAGAAGAAAACATGAAACCGAATCACCTGCAATGACCTGACTGAATGCAGGTGACACACGCGGTGATGTCACTGTGCTCTGACGCAGCACGTGGCCAATCAGAGGCCGCAGATTTATCAACACACGTGTCCTGCTGCCTTCGGGTGCTGCAGGGATTTACTGAACTGAAGGAGAAGTTTTTCATACAGTCAGCAGCAGCACGTTCGTTTAGAGATAAAGAGTTTTAACGACGCTGCTGCTTTAAGCTCATTAATCGTTAGTTTTTAATGCAGATTTTAAAGCGTCTATTGGTAATTAAAATGGTTTATTTACATTTTACAACAGTATTAAAATACAGCAGTAATGTTGTATTTAGTTTGCTCTTGCTGATAAAATCACCATACTGGCAGCAGATCAACGTCCAAGGCCCAATTTCTCCCAAAACACCACCTTTGAACCTCCCACCTGTTGGCTCCTCTGCTGAGCGCCGTGCACTCAAACACCTCAATTTCATGGTCATGAAACACCAAAGTGTCACAGCGGCGCTCACCCTGGTCACTGCGCCATCACAGAAATAAGTGATATTTCCATCCAGAAGGTAAAACAAACTGGAAATACTGAAGAAAAGAACATCTAAAACAGTTCTGACATTTGGCTGAAGTGGAAAAGTTGACATACTGACAAATGGATGATGCAGTAAAGGCTGACAGAGACACATTTATCTGCTTCTTCTTCTACTGAGGACCAAACGTTAGTGTCGTGATGCCGCTCAGCTCGAGAGCTTCAACTCCAGCAGAAAGAGATTAAAACGAGTCGAAGTGTCAGACTGGAAATCAGCGCAACGTCGGTCGAGTCCAGACGTCGTCACATGTCGACTGCATTTCTATCACCTACCTATGATAACAGCACCGTGTTAAACATTCTGCCACCTGCTCATAAAGCTCAGATTTCCTTGGGAGAACAGCTGTCAGTGAACGCAACACCAGATCAATTTCAACTGCTGAAAAGAGTCCAAGATGTGGGCTCCAGTGATGCAGAGGTCTGTAAAACACTCTGCAAAGCTGCAGCAGTTAACTCCAAACGTGAGCCATGTGACTGAAGCAGAGCTGAAACAATGAGTCGATCAATCAGGAAAATGATCTGCAACTGTTTTTATGATCAATAAATTGTACATTTTAAGCCAGAATAATAAAAAAAATCTGCTCCAGTTTCTGAGTTGTGAGAATTTGCTGATTGTCTTCTGAACATCTTCAGGTTTTTGGCTTTTGATGACATCATCTCAAATTGAACAGAACGAATGATTAATGGGGAAAACAATCAGCTGATCAATCAGTCCTGGATTTAAGTCACAGACCTGATGACGACCAACACAACTCCCAGTGTAAACTGGGACACTGGGCTGGATAAATCACAGCGACACAGACGTAACGCAGAGCGTAATCTGACCAGTTTGAACCTTAAAACCAGTCCAGTGCCTCTGACTCACGCACAGTAACTGCTCTGATCTGGTTTCCTATACATCAGCTGAGTATTGATGTTTTGGGCCTGCTGTGATGTCATGTGTCATGTGAGACAGCGGGTCAGTGGAGTCTGCACGGACGCCGCCGCAGAGGCCGGATTTACACATTTCAGACTGCTTTCACACGGAGACGGCAACATCAAACTCATCTTTACGTCATTTGCATAAAGATCAATACTGAGCTTAAACAGTTACAGCGTGTGTGTGTGTGTGTGTGTGTGTGTGTGTGCTCTAATTAATTCTGCCCCTCCTGGCTTTTAAGCGTTTAAGCCCGGCCTGGGGTTTATAGTAATTCTGGATATTAAGCATACTGGAGCATATGTGTGTGTTAGCATTAGCCACACTGCAGCTTCAAGCTAATCCTTCAGCTAACACCGCATACAAACACACACACACACTTCTCAGCAGTGTGTAATTTGGACAGCAGCAGTCTCCGCCGTGAGACTCCGACATTTTGAAGCTTCTTTCCGAGTAAAATTTTTTCAAATGATCGGCGGCGTGTCTCTTTCCTGCGCCGGTTAGTCATCAGAAAAACGTTTTTATCAGCCAACACTGGCACCTTTAACGACTCTTAGTCATATTTCTCCTTTCTTTCTAATGATGTGTCTGGAAACAGTCACATTTACTCATTTCAGCAGTTCATTCTGATGGTTTCACCCTCGCTCGCAGCATTCTCCGCCACGCTCACAGCTCAAATCGAATTAAAACTCATTATCAAGTTTCTTCTCACACCTTTCCTCACAGGGAAAACGAGCCGACAGTCACCGGGTCTGATGCCGGAGCATTAAACTTTAACTAACAGGTTGCTGTGTAGTGATCGAGCTCTGCTGGTCCATCAGCTGCTGTATTGATCCAGTATTGATCGGAACAGCAGCTAACAGTGAATATGGGACCACTGGTGGGGAAGACCTACAGAGACCAAAGCGAGCGGTGAGGACGGACAGCAAACGAGCGTTTCAAGAGTTCAGGTGTCCTGTGTCAAAGGTGAGCCACAAAGAGACAGAGACACACCTTTCTTCAACCTTTCAGGGCAACTTTGACGTGAAAATACACACATATCAAACCTCGTTCTGCTGCTTCTAACGGCTTATTTTACCAACCGCTGATTAAAACTGCTGCTGGATACGTTACATAAGCAAGAAATGCTAATTTATGTCATTGCTATAATTAAACAAGACTGATCTGAATCTATATTAAGATTAGCAGAGAAAAAAAATCAGTTTGCTGATTTGAACAAGCGATCGCAGCCTGATTAGAGGTGTCCTGTGTGCCTGTTTATTGAGGCTGTGAGCTCCAGCAGAGCTTCCACTGGTCTTAAAGGAGGAGACGCAGAGCGAATGTCAGTGTTTCTGGTGTCCAGAAGGTCACATGATCTCTAAAACCAAGAGTTTTGTTTTGAAACTATAAAAAATAAGAGCCTGTGTGTCATGGGGACTAATATCATGCACACATCTAAAAAGCATCCAGCTCGTAGTTTTCAGCATCATCAGTCAGGCGCTCAGTTTAAGACGCTTCCTCTGAAATAAACGTCACGGCTGCCGCAGTTCTGCCTCACATGATGGAGATGCAGTTTGTTCAAACGTCTTGCTGTTTGTTGGCTTTTGTTATCAGTCATAACCGTCTGCCTGCTGCACAAACAGCAGCGACAGTCCTGCTCTGTTCATCGATCCATCATCGCTCTCTGGCTCTGCACTGTCTGATGGCATCGGCGTGGTGGAGGCTTCGCTCTGCACAACAACCATCTCTGCTCCCAGGGCGCACCAAAGCACACCGACAGCTCACAGGCGTCCCTGTCTGTCCGTCCATCTGTCTGTCTGTCTGTCTGTGTGCACGTCTCTCCTTTGATTCTCAGACTCGATGTGTGTGTTGCTGATGATACAAGGAAGTTTCAGTCAAGTGCAAGCTCTTTCAATCTATGAGACGTATTTGTCGGTAGTCGTTACTACCATCAGAAGTACACGCTGTGTAGTGTACTGAGAGACGACCCCTAGTAACTGTTACACCGCCAAACGGCATGCTGGGTACAGCTCGCTCCTCACTGTTGCTACAGTAAATTTGAGAACAGATGAAGAAAGAGTCCGGAGATGCCACATTGTGCTAAAGTGTTGTACTCATGAACACCTTTGTTCCCAGAACTAGCCTGGTCCCAAAAACTAAATAGCCTGGTCCCAAATGGCTAACTGTTAGCAATGATAGCAGCCAGCTGAATACTTCATATTTGCTGTCATCATAAACTCTTCGCAGGCTCTGCACTTGTTTTAATAAAAGCTACAAACCTTCGTTAAGCTCGTGTTGAAATGACGGCTGACTAATCAATAACCCAATGATCAGAAAATGGATCTCTGACGGTGTCAGTCATGGTTGAACTCTTCTCAGCTTTTCTCCAGTAAAAACAACATTCAGCTCATTAAATACTGCACAGTATCTATTATCATATAATTAGCTTGGCTAGTTTGTCAGCACTATCAGGTTGTTTTTTCCATTTTTGCTGATGATACTGTCATTTATTTCAGTGATTCTGAATTATATAACGTTCTTCAGCTGCAGGAAAGTTTTGGTACAAAAATCACAGCTCTTCATCACATCACGGCAGAATGACTTTGCAGACGCTTCATTTTCTTCAGATTTCCATGTTTTCTGCTCTAAATACAAGCTGCCGGCAGCAGAAGTGAAATTAAGAGTGTCAGACCGCATTAAAGTGAAAAGCCTGAAGGTCGAGTCCACATGACAGACAAGAGGGAGGCACATCACATCGAGCGTCGCTGCGCTGTTTACTTCAGCGACACGTGGGCGACAATTCAGCTCTGTGGTTTGTGATCTCTGCGTGTGACAGTACGCTGACGACTGCATGGTGTGTCTCACACTTCACGCCTCCAAGTTATTATCCGGAAATCCTTTTTGAAATCCAAAGCCATTTTTGATCTTTTTATGGTTGTCAGTTTTATATTTGTCAGTCAGTTCGTTAATATTCAGTAATGATCAGAATGGTAAAACACTTTGTTGAGCCCTGTAACCTTAAATACTTTCAAAAATATAACGTACTCACATCAAATCAGCTCACATGAGCCTCCGTCACTTCCAGCCAATCAAAAACGAGCACACATCCCCAGTTTCACGCAGAGAAATGGCTTTATGTTTAATGACTGAACTAAACTTCAGTTTAACTGCAGGATGAAGTTTCAGTCTGACAGTCCTTATATGGGCACGTCTCTGCTCCGTTATCCAATCACAAGTGAGCTTTTCTGATTTCATCAATTTACTATGACTTTGTGTTTCTGCAATAAGTAGAACAGACGTTGATAAAACGTCCTGTCCCTGTGGTAACACACACACACACACGCAGATGGAGGCCACACAGACACAAACTCATGCATGAAATAATAAATGTATCGGCACACAGTCTGTTTCCCATCAGCACCGTGGGGAAGAAATCTGATGTGGAAACAACTCTGCAGCAGAGGCTTATGGGAAATTCATAAGGAGGGAGGGAGTGTGTGTGTGTGTGTGTGTGTGCGTGTGGTGTGAAATGTGGAGCACACACTCACAGATACGCACACACTGTGAGCAGTGTGTGCGAGTTAATCAATGTCGTGGATGTGAAGTGCTGACCTTTTCTAGTCAAACCACCTGCTGCTGCAGGAAAAATAGTGTGTGTCGAGTGTGTGTTTGGGTGTGTGTCGAGTGTGTGTACCGTCTCTCTCTCTGCAGGGTGTACGAGCTCCTGAAGAAGCCCAGCAGCTCATCCTCGATGGCGGCGTCGAAGCTCACGTTCAGCCGGTACACCCTCATCGGTTTCAGCTCGCGGTGCAGCACCACCACGTACATCTGATTGGCCGGGAAGGGGAAGTGGCGGTGGATGCGCATGGCTCCGCCCCCGGGCCTGTTGGCAGGACGGCCGCCGGCGCCGCCCTCTGCCGTGACGGACACCCGGTCCACCTGGAGAGAGGAAGAAGGATGATGTGTGAAATGACTTCATAGTTCAGGCAGACTGTCATGTGGACCGCTCCACAGCAGACAGGGAGGAGCTAGCAGAGTCTGGTTTGTGTGGTCTGAATACTGATCATCTGGTCCTACCAAGTCCACCGACACTCTGATGATGAGAACTGATCTTCACAGAGGTTCCTCTGCCTGGAACAGGCTCCCAGCCAACATCGTGACAGATCCTCATTCAGAAGCAGGAACTAATGAGTCTCACCTGGATGTTATCTGTGCCGTTCTCAGAACCTTTGTGTTTGTTTGGGCTTATTGTTTGGAGTAATTATGCTCTCGTTCCACTGTCGGTTGCTACTGTTTGCACTTTCATGAGTAAAGTCTGTTCTGTTCTTCTCTGATCTTTGTATTTCGTCCTTTTTTTGTTGACACCATGTGACTTTGATTGTTGTCTTCTTATTGTTCTTGTTTTCGATGGACCTCAGGCAGACTGGGGACCGCTGTGTGGAATCCAAATCCAAATAAAGAAGAGTAAATTAAGAAGTAACAGGTGAAAATCACATTAAAGAAAAAAAACAACCTGGTGAGAACAAATGAAAGCAACACGCTCATTAACAGAAGCTATTTCTGTAAGCTGGAAACCTGTAGAGTCTCACTCAAGCTCGCTTCAGCTTTCTGTTGCTATTTTTCACAGATGTCTTAGCTACATATACAATTCAGGACTTAAAATATTGAAAAAATACGCTTTGCTAATGTTTAATGAGGACGAGAAGGCATCCAGGCCTCGTGGGTGCAGGCGTCTGGTTGCTCTCAGTGTAACCTTTAAAAGATGTATGACGACAGTCAGGCCTCAGAGCTGCAGCGCTTCAGACCGCTGACGCTGCGTGTGGTGGGACGAATCAAACGCACCCTCGCAAACCGCTGCACAGTTAGTCTGCAAACACTTGTTGCTGCTGATGTCATCTCAGAAGCCCCGCCTCCACCCCAGCATCCATCTGTAGTCACTTAATTAAATACTTAATTGATGCACGCTGAGGGGTGAACGTGCTTTCAGTCGAGCGTATTCACGTTCTCCAGTCACAATACAAAACGCTGCACGGCAGAAGTTCACACATCTGCAGCAGCTTCAGGGCTTTTACGGCTTGCATGATGAAAGCCATCGCTAGCAACACCTGATTCACTGCCAGCTGCGGTCACACCTGTCGTATTGTGACGTGACAGCGACTACGCTGCAGGTACTGCAGCTCGACAAGTGAATCTGACACTTTAAATGAAGGCAGACACAAACAAAGAAAGAGCTCAGACTGTTTGTTTATCTGTCAGTTTACCAAAGTTCATCCATTTTTCATTGTGAGGCGGCGGAGTCAAACAGGCTACAGCAAGATGAAACAGACCGTCTGTGACTGAGGGGAATTCACATGGAGTGAAGAAGAAGAAGAAGAAGAAGAGCACTTCACTCATTCACCGCCCTGCACAGGTGTTTTCACTGATCCTGACTGATTAGACCTGAGCTCACGCTGAAGATGGTGGGGATTCGCTGGTAATTAAACGAAATGTCACCAAACTCACTGCACTCAAGAAAATCATCAAGGTGAACATTCAGTCAGCCAAAGAGGCTCAACGCGGCTCAGAGAAGGTGAGCGACACAGTGCGTCAGTCAGGGAGGAAGCTGGAGACGACAGCATTCATTTCAATCTATTTCCACTCTTTGGGTTCAGTCCCTCCAGAGTCCGACAGCAGAAGCAAAATCAGTTCATTTTAATGGATCGGTTGATTCTCTCATTGGGACAAACTAACTTTCGACTTTGATCTTTGCACTGCGGACCAACTGCAAACCGTCCCGACAGAACAGATCCAGAACCAGTCAGGTCTATGTCACCCCGCTCTGCCGGAGTATGGACCGAAAACAGAGGTGGAAGACACGAGAAAGGTACAAAAACCTTCACTTTAACTCTGAATTCATCGTCTGCTGAGCGACTCTTCTTAGTTACTGTTGTTGAAGCCTGAAACTTCCTCTATGGACGACAACATTAATGTCAATCGTTGGAAAACAACCACAGAAACCTCCATCAGCACCTGCAAACATCAAAGCAGAGACGGAGACGATCCTGCAGGAGTTTAAAGGAAATCAGTGGAGCTTCATGTTGGGAACATGCCCGGCAACAATGGGAGCCATTGGGCCTCTAAGAGCAATCCTCAGCCAATCAAACGCTGAGTGTGTGCGTCTGTATGCGCTTGTGTGAGCGCGGGTTCGCTCTTTGATGAATGAACTGATCGATACGAACACAGAGCCTGCTGACACAGAGAGGAAACGCTGAGGATTAAAAGGATGTTTTCAGGCTTTTCCGGTGAGTCAGCGAACGCAGCGCCACGCTCCGTGATGCCTTCACATGTTCCTCCCAACCAAAAAACTTTTTAATTGTGTTGTTTGTTTGTTGACGGCTGGTTTGTTGGTTTGATTTCTCATCCCTGTCAGACGTTTTCTCGCTGTAACGCTGCTCCCGTTTGAAAGCACATTTTTGTTAATGTCGTTTTTGATCAAATCTGTCTGGCCAATCATGCGACTCCGGGGTTGACCTTCAGGAGCCGCTGAGGTCACTGCAGTTTGTTTTCTTGACTTCTAAACTGAAGGCAATCGAAAACTGGCGACGCGTTCAGCTCAGCAGGGACTGTTTACGATCTGCAGTTCATGTCGTGAAACATGCACATGCAAAACCGCCACATGGCGCTCGAAGCACTTTCCTCCTTCGGTTTTGTTGGATGCATTTTGTGCTCGTGACATTTCTTTTACTGTGAGAATAAAGCGCTCCTAGCAGGAGTTTCTACCCTCCTCTTTCTACCAGCAGGCTGTATTTTTATCCGCATTTGTGTTTTCTGGCCTTTTCACTTCCTGACAATTTTTCTTTTAATGATGCATGACTCTGAGGGTACCTTAAGAGACCTGCCTGGCGCCCAACAACACCTCTTAATTCACAGCGTGCTCACACTAAAACACAGAAGGGGCTGCAGGGTTTTTAATTGGCTTCTGCCCAAATTAGACAGATTTATCCCTCACACATTAGCTGAGATGACCGGCCTGAAATTCACGTTGCTCAGGCGTTTCTCTGAGGCTTTCTCTCACCACGCGCCCCTCTCGAATATTCGGCTGAAACAGCAACTTTGACGGTTAATTAGCCTCGTTAAGGAAATCTCTGAGGCCAAATCTGGAAATAAACATTCTTTGTTAGAGAGCGGGTTTGTTTTCCAACGCGGAGAGCAGACTCGCAGACAGAGACGAGACTTTGTTTGGAAAGAATGAGCAGAATGAAGAGGTGCAGATCCACAGGTGCGATCGGCTGGAGGACGAAGAGTCACATGATGCAGCGGAGCATCAGTATCCAGCACGTCACCTGGAAACCACCATCCTCTTTCAGCACATCTGCCCTTTGTGCACTTCATACAAAAACAGAGCTCTCTGTGGTGAAGTCGAATCATTTGGAAAAGCTTTCCAAATCCATTTCACCGTTCTCAAACACGTCGCCTACACCAGCCGGTGAGCAGAGATTTGGTGATTTACCAGTCAGAAGACATTTGGGTTAACTGGATGAAATGTGGTTAGAAAGAATACAGCTGGTTTTCAGTCTGAAGCAGGTCGAGACCCGTTTACATGCACAGTAACGTTCTGCCATTATCTCAAATGATGTGATAACACCATGATGTGTCAACATGTAAACATCATACTCCAGTAGAATTCTACCAACTAGGCCAATGCAGTGTTTTTCCAGACTTGTGGGATTGGTGTTCTGTGGACGTGTACGCAGCACATTCACAACATGCATCTCCAGACTGTGTTTCTCACTGCAGCTGGCGACACTCAGCCTCTTGTCTGCTGACGGTCAGCTCCGTGCTGCAGCAGAGAAGCATGCACGAAAGAAACGGGAGAAACACGCCGACTTTTAAACCCTGAGGGACTCGGACGCCAACAGGTTTTTAGATGAGCTCAAACAGCACAACCTTTTCAAGAAGGCGGCCGAACAAATGGACGCGTTGGCTGCACGGCTGCATGCAAACAGAGACATTAGAGGAACGTTCATTTTCACGAGTCATGTCGAGAGCTCAGTGGGAAGACCTGAACATTCTGTGCATTGAGCATTGTGAGTGATTACCAGGCAAGTACACCTCGTACACACCTCAACCAGCAACACCAATCTGTTTTACCTCGATTGACACGAGCATCCAGTACCAACAGCGACCCGCAGGAAGTCAACGCCAACAAACTCCAACACCAACTACTTCACAAGACTTCCTGTTTCTCTCAGGTCATAAAGGAATTCACAGCGCACTGATGTGTCATATGACTACACATTCTAACAGATCACTTATGTTTATGAAACCCCTGACGCAGATTTCTGCCCACACAGGCCACCGTACCTCAAGGCGGTCGGTGTGCAGCACGATGAATCGGGTGGCGTTGATGCACTCCAGCTCGATGCTGACCTCCCCGGAGAAGGTGAAGTTGTCCATGTAGACGGAGAGCTGCAGGTCATAGTGCCGCGGCCTCACCGAACCCGGCAGCCGGGAGTTCCTCCACGGCTGGACCGCCTCCTCGTCCCCCCTCTCCCCCGTCCTCTCCCCTCTGCTCCCGTTCAACTTTGCCGACCCTCCGCCTCCTCGCGAACCCGACTCCCCTGTCGCTCCGTCGCGGTCTCGTCCGCCGCACTCCTCGAAGCGGACGCTGAGCACCACGGCCACCGCCGTGACTATGATGAGGGTGAGGATGGACAGGGCGAAGCCCAGCACCAGCCGCTTGTGCACCGTGATGTGGCGCTCGGTGGTTCGAGGCCGGACCACCACTGACTCTGCCCACTGGTCCGAGAGGCCGCGGCCATTCCGCATGGCGCCTGGGCTGCTGTCGTTTAGTCCCATCTACTAACTGAAAGTGTCACTGTAACGTCAAAGAAATGTCCTCAGGGTTCAGGGTCAGAAATGGCTTCTGATTCAGAAAAACACTCATTTATGCTCAGATTCCAGCTCTTCACGGACGATTTGAGGTGAAAAACAGTCCACAGATTCAGCCTGTCGAGCCTCTGGTCTGCGACGCTGACACTCCAGCAGTTATATTTCTGAAATCCTGAACTCTGACCTCACCGCTGCTGGACCGTTATGAATGTCCTTCAGCTCTGACTCGGGTGGAACATCAACCCTGCGGCACGTCTCACATTTCAGACAACAAAACTGACAAACCAGAAAGGATGAGATGGTCGTGTGCCTTTTGGTTTTGTGGTGAGGAGAAAAAAATCAATGCTGCATGGCTCGATTTCAAGTTCTAGAGGAGGCTGAGGAAGAGGAGGAGGAGGTATATTGTTGAGGATGTGGCTATACAGTGAGCGTACCATCCATAGACTTTCCCTGGAGATCAGCAGGGTAAGACAAACTGTGAAGCACCACAGACTGAGGCGTCAGACTGGGAGTGAAGCCTCGTTAAGAGCCTATATACTGGGAGTGAAGATGAAGTCACTATTTAGACTGATTAGCTCACAAATTATGCTTTAAATTCACTTTTGGATGATCAAAATCCTCACTTTAAGCGTCTGAATCAGTCGATCAACATGCATGCGAGACAGATCCTGAACCGAAGCTTAAACCTCACAGGAGACTTAAAGCAGCAGGTTTTTGTCCCCAGGTTGTCATAAAGTTAATTTCTTCAGAGTTAAAGCTCTTCCAGTCCTGTAATGAAGCCCGAATAAAGCCCCATCGGACGATTAAGGGATTATTATTATGATACAGCGGGAGCCGAAAGTGCCTTCCTGAACATTAAGGTCAGCATCAGGAGCCACAGATGAACCGAGATTATTTTGATTACATTTCAGTTTTGGAGTCAGGTGAGGGCAACTAATGACCGGCCAATATTTTCATCAAAATCAACACTCACACTGACGAAACGTGTGGCAATTATTGATTAAGTATAGGCTCAGTTTGTTGGAGTTAAGTCAGGGTTGTGTTTACTTACATTTATGATATATTTAGCTTTTTTCATACAATTTTTTGCTCAGACATTAACAAAGTCTCATATACTGATGATTTCTAATCAATGAATTTTGCTTTTACATCAAAACCAACCGCTTTAATTTCACTTTAAGATGGAAATGTGTGTCAAACTGAGCTTTTCTTGCCGTTCTTACTGCTTTCAGCTGACTTGTCCTCAAAAAGGTGCTTTAATGAAGGTAATAACTCTCTGACTGCAGTCTCTGTCTATGCCTCTCTCCCTCCTTCTCTCTTGAGGGGGTTAAGTGGATAATTTACGGCCAGCATGTGGGTTTATTTCACCGTGGAGGAGATAATTCACTCGGGTGCTCCACAGAGTCTAACCGATCCCAGCTTTCCAGCTCAGGGGACTGATGGATGAAAATGGATTAAAATGATTGATACCCCGGAATCTATTTATTCAGAGGGCTCCGAAAACGGGAGAAAAAGCCGGTTTTATCCATCAATCAGTCCGTCCCTTAATGAGATCAGTCTGGTTTTAATGCTGATGGCTATCCGAACATTAACGGTCCGTGAGAGCGTCTCATTTATCCGGTAAAGATCCAGATCAACTCATCCGGTCCTCCGGTAACTTCTCTTCCCTCGCCGCCGATGGTGAGCGGTGAAACCCGGGTCCGTTTTTAGCGGCGGTCTGTCCCTCGGGTCCGGGGAAACCTCCCGCTGGTGATCCTTTGCCGGGGAGCCTCACCTCAGTCCCGACTGGAGCGGCGCTTTATCCGCTGAACCCGTGATTTTCCTCTGAGAACTCGGCGGTGAGCACCTGCTTTATCCTCCTCCTCCTCTTCTCTTTCTTCCTCTGTGTTACCGGGGGAGGGGGCTGGGGTCAGCAAATCGCGAAGTCAACCCGGGACTGTCCGGGGATCCGCTGCAGCAGCGCCAGAAAGCCGTTAAAACGCCTCCGATGTCGTTTCAAATCCGCTCTGGAGTCAGAAAAGCGCTATTGATCCGTTCAGCCAGCGGGAATCCACCACAGCAAACATGTGGGATCATTTCGAAACGTCACAGATCAGTTCAGACACAAAGTGATCAATTCACACCACGGGAATCCGCACAAAGACGAACAAACCCGTCGGAGCGTCAGAGGCTCGTTAAAGCGCACCGGAGATCAGTTTCAGCGCGGGGACCTTTGAGAAAGCACCGACAGTGATCCGTCAAACACACGATAAATCCCCTCAGAACCACCGGATCTGTTTCCATGGAGTCCAAAGTAGAAACCAACCGTGTCAGGCGGATTATCCCGGGTTAACGCCGGGCACGAGCCCCTCCGGTGCTCCGTTATTACACCGGATCCTCCTTAACTTTTTAGCCCGCGGAGAGCTGCCGCTCCTCTCTGCCTCCACTCCCGGAGAGGATGGTGGTGACGGTGATGCGCGGTGATGAAGATGATGATGAAGCTCTCCCGTTAGCATCCCTCCATCCGCCGAGGAGGAGGAGGAGGATCGTGATGATGGCGGTGAGGAAGAGTCTCGTGCAGTCCGTTCAGCAGTGAGTCCGCTCGCGGTGTGTGTTGATCATAAACTGCTCCGACCGAGAGGCACGCGCTGACGGGGGGGGGGGGGGGCGAGGACGAGAGAGGGAAAAGAGAGAGAGAGAGAAGAGATATAGAGAGAAAGAGAGGGAGGGAAGTGTGGTGTTGAATGAAAGCTGCACCCACCAAACTTTACTCTACTACACTCTACTGTTTTCTGTTCTGTTCTTTTCTGTCTGTGGAGATATACTGGATAGATATTACAAATATTACACAGCATCGTTCTGAGGGATAAAGTTCATCTTGAATCGTGTAACTGTGCAGCAGCTGAGCTCAGAGCAGCTTCACCTCCTCAGTCACGTTACAGTAAAAACTGCATCTTCATTTATTACAGAGCTGAGGTCTGAGGCGTGTTTTCAGCAGCACAGATGCAACTGAATCGTCAAAGTATTGCAGAATACTACAGGCACAGTGTGCCTCTATGATCCTCTCACTCTTTAGGCTACAACACAGCACAGCACTATTTACAGCATATAGTTTAGATCCAACATGAACGGACGAGAGAAAAAGGACCAATTGCAGCCGGTCTGCTGCTTCAGCACCACGGACAGCACCATGGATTCATCAATACGCCGCTCGGTCAGACTGCTGATGTCTCAGAGATGGTCGGGGTCATAGATGCTAACCGGCACAAACCTCAGTCAGATAAACGATCAATGAGGCAGACAGACTGGACTAACATGTTCAACTGCTCCTGCACTGAAGGACTGGAAGCTCGGACTGGAGCCGGCTGGGAGGGTGAAGCTGCTGTGCTCCATCAGGAGGAGTGCAGCGATGTCGAGTATCTTCAGTCATGTGTACTGATAACAACAGGTAGCTATTTGTGTGTGTGTGGTTCTACAATAAAACAACATTAGCACACAATCACAACGCAGTGCTAACAGGAAGCATTAAACAGTGCTAGTGCTAACAAATGCTAACAGAGCACCTCATCACTCTATACTTCTTTACCTCTAGTATAAGCTGCTAATTAGCATGTCACTGGTATTTTAAGACAACATACAGCTTAGCTTTAGCTTAACGCTAAAGGCATCAACTTGAACCATAAAGCGTCACCAGTGCCAGATCGCATTTGAGCAGCCACCATCAGTGCAGGGTGCAGAGGAGCAATGCAGTCTGGGAGAACTCAGGGAAGGCTGAAACCCGGCCGGGCTGCTGCGTTCTGGATGAGCCGCAGAGGTCGGATGACACATGTACGCACACCTGCCGGGAGCGTGTTACAGTAACCCAGGTGTCGTGACGTGAGCCTGGACCAGAACCTGCACCTCCTCCTGGGTGAGGGAGGGACGTATCCTCCTCATGTTGAGGAGAATGAATGTGCAGAGACAGGCTGTCACAGCGATGTTGGCAGGGAGGGACAGCCGGTGTCACAACCAGGTTACCTGCAGTCTGTCCTCAATTATGCAGAAGAGCGTCCGCAGTCCGACGGTCTGGAGTATATTCAGCCCTTTTTCAAGAACTCTTAACCAGTTCTTTTAAATTTTATAACGAAATTATCATCAACAAAGCTTAAAGAGGACGACATCTTATCACCGTCACCTCACAGCAGAGGTGTCCCATCACCGTCTGCAGTCTGTCTGTGGAGCCTGCATGAGGTCTGCTGTGGTTTCCTCTGGAGTCCAAACACGTGAAGCTTCGCTGATCTGGAGCCCCGAAGAGTGAACGTGTTAGCTTAACCCGAGACAGCTGAATCACCCACTGCGACGAAGCCGAGTCAGCTCCACTGAAACTGCACCGTTTATGATGAAGAGATCTTTTATTTTTACAGCTTATTAAAGGATTTGAGGACTTTTTTTCCATTTGTGATGTCGAGCTACACTTCTAACCAATCAGAGAGGAGAGAAACTGACATGTGACACGCTGACGGTGTCACTGCTGCGGAAGAAAAATATCGACAGATTTCCCCGACTAGCTAGACACACACGCACACGCACACGCACACACACGCAGACGCACACGCACACACACACACACACAAGCACACGCACGTACAGCTCGGATGCTAGTGCATCCACAGATTACAGGGTTCAGTTCTATGAAAGGTAAGTCTGTAATCTGTGGATGTTATTCAGCAACATGTAAGCAGCAGATAGTGTGTGTGTGTGTGTGTGTGTGTGTGTGTGTGTGTGTGTGTGTGTAAGTGTGAATGTGTGTGTGCGTGCGTGACTTTCAGACCCAAGACCAGTAAACTGGGAACAACTGGTGACAAAAGTCATGTCTCCAATTGGAACAGCTGTTTTTTGGGTGAGTGGTTAAGGCGAGTCCCCTGAAAGTGACCTCAGTAATAGTGTGTGTGTGTGCGTGTGTGTGTGCGTGTGTGTGTGTCAACAGCTAAATCCAACATGATGCTGTGATTCCAGTGGAGAGAAAACTGAGGAAAAGGGTTTGAAATGAAGAGATTCTTCAGCGAGCCAAAGACAGACACACTTGTCATATTCATGTCTTTTTATGCCTTTCAAGCATTTTGAGCGGCTGCCATCTTTGTTGTGTGGAGTTACCATGGATACAGGTGTCCTTGTCTATTAAAAGGTTAGTGGAAACGACCCTGTTTGTCAGTCACTGGTTTTAATGGTCCCACAGCGCACACACTCATCCCCACAGAGCGGCCCGATCATTCAGAAGCTGATTCTTTGTAAAATGTCGCTCATTGTCTGAGTTTGTGAGCAGCAGCTAACTCGTTAATGCAGTTATTCATTTCATAGGTGCCTTAGATGAAGACTGAGACGACCTCTGACATCAGTCCTGCATCACTCTGACCGACAGCAACACAAAAGACAGAAAACTCAGAGGCACTGCAGACAAACAGCTGGGAAACATTAACCAAGGATACTGACAGTCGGAGCAAAATAATGAATTATGAGCGACTCATGCAATGAGAAAAAACTGCTGAATAAAGTGCCAAAGAACTGATTTGAAGGCTGCATGTTGATGCCTGCAGGACTTTGAATATTTGCATTAAAACTGTTATTTATTAATGTGTCAGTTGATCTGTCTTTCACATTATTGTTTTGTTTTTTGTGATATTTATTGCTCTATATAGTTAGTTTTTATTTGGCTTTTGTCTCATTTAAGTCCTAAAAGTTTTTGTAGTTGTAACAACAACAAACTATTTTCTCATGAACAGCCAGTTAACAGCTGTTAGTTATTATTATTATTTATTTAAATGTTCAATAAAAACTGGATTTAGTTAAATGAGAGTAAACTAAGCTGCAGATGTGAGGACACCAGTGAAACCAGTGTTCTGCTGGTGACATTGAACCAGGCTGAAGGTCAGGTGTTCCCCTGTTGACGACAAGGTGACACTGAGACACATCCAGCTCATCAACATTCACGCTGCCAGCTGTTTGATTGGCTATTGACACAGGCTGCCAAGCGTTTGATTGGCTATCACATGAGCCATTAATTTTACAACAATTGGCATTTTCCCGCCCATCTGTCTCAGGATGTGTGTGTGTGTGTGAGTGTGAGTGTGAGTGTGTGTGTGTGTGAGTGTGTGCTTTCAACAGTAAGCGTCTCCTTTTAAACTATCTGTTATGTGACACACGCAGTGAAAGTGTAAATTTGTGTGTTCTGTCAGATTTATGTCGAGCTCAGTGAAGCTAACAGCTAGCTTTTATCTCTCTCTGTCAGATGCTTCGGTGCTCAATGCTTTTTTCCAGCCAGCGGCTATAGGACATTCATGTTAGTCACTCTGTCCGTCCGTCCGTCCAACAGTCTGCTGCAGCAAACCCACCACATGGCCAGAAGTATGTGGACACCCCAGCATTTCACCAGGGTGACTGCTGAACTTCTGCTGCAGTAACAGCTGCAGGAATTTGGTCCCATTCAGACACAATCAGAGTGACAAGAAGTGAAGCTGGTCCCCTGTCCGTTCTGCACTGGCCATGCACAATCTGCTTCACAATGCATTGTGGGACAGAGGCGACACAGGACGGACCAGGGCGACAACAAAAGAAAGAATCCGGAAATTGAAAAATCAATTTTTTTGCAAAATTTGCCAGGAAGCTGCGAAGTAACACTAAGAAAGAAAAAGTGGCACATTAATGAGGCAGGTAATTTAACCTTTGGCAGCAGAGGATCGATGTCTGTGCAGAAGGAGATTAAAGTGATAGTTTCTGGGACGTCTCTTCTGTCTGTCCTTTACCACCAAGATTACAACCACAAACACAAATCGATCACTGCTCGGCACCGTCGCCTAAACGGCCGGCCGACAAGATGACTTTCAGCCGGCGTCGCAGCTCATCCCAAAGGTGATGGATGAGGCCGAGGTCACAGCTCTGTGTGGACCAGTCAAGTTCTTCCACACCAAACTGGAAGACCCGGTTCTTTATGGACCATCGAGACAAACACAAACACAAACTGCTGACGCAAACTTACACAAACACGATTGTTTAAGACATCACTGCTCACCAGAGCGCTGACTCACACCACAATCAGGAAAAACAGCCCAGAAACAAACGTCCACTGCAGCAGGACGGCGGCGTCCTCATTAAACTGCCTACGTAGACACTGTCTCAACAGTGAATGCAGCGGGAACATGAATCCACAGACAGCAGGTAGAAACACGCTGACAGGAACACTTTACTGACACTCGAGTACTTTTACTTTAAGTACCTGAAGTAGTTACCACATTTTCAGAGTGTGGTATTAGTACTTTTACTTTGAGACCAGTGTCAGATTTGGGGGTCTACTGGCAGGAATAGAGGATAATATTCAGCATGCTTTCACGTCTGCCTCCATAGAGTCCGCCATGTTTCTACAGTAGCCCAGAATGGACAAACCAAACACAGACCGCATGAGTTTGATGGGGAGGTGAGGGGTTTTCAGCTGGTTTCTGCAACCTCACCACTGCGTCCCACTAAATCCTACGTGACGGACCCTCAGCCTGAAGATCGGAACGCTTCCTCCGCCGCCGACACACGGATAAACCCTTTGTGACCCTGTGCAAACAGGCGTGTTACGCTTCAGCCCAAAGAAGAAGAATCTGCCCGACACAAGCGAAATGTTTAACGAGCACTGCAGCCTATAGAGGGCACTAGAAGGGCTTTAGGATATGAGACTGTCTTTATTGGACAAAGTCAAGACACACTCTGTCAAACACACACACACACACACACACACACACACACACACACACACACACACACACACACACAGTCTCTGACATTGCACGGCCAATTAGAGTCCTATTTCAGCCAACTGGATCAAGGTGGGAGACAGCGAGGGGAGGGACGGGGGGACGGGGGGACGAGGG
>JBBMOE010000062.1:1018099-1051257 GCA_037975065.1 Chaetodon trifasciatus | reverse complement strand
ACACACACACACAGAGGTAATTGAGCATTTCTCTTCTACATTACATATAACAGGATCCAGTCGACGAGCTCGACGCTGCGCTAACAAACCAACGCTTCGCTGTTTACGCTTCCATTTTAAACATATGCAGATGAAGAGGAGTCAAAGCTGAAGGATGCACTTTGTGTTTGGAGCTCTCCACCTCCTCCCAGTGAGGCCTGCTTTAGACTGAAAGGTGCCCGCTCTCTAAACCAGCAGCTGTTATGGGGAGGATGCTGGATAAATGTAAAACTGCTGGACTTGCATTTGTGGCATCTGATCATTTCCAGCCACAAAAGGTTTACAGGACAGCTTCTGAAGACAGATAAAGTGGGAATTCATCACCGGCCTGGAGGACCTCATCCATGAAAAGTGCCATAAGTGAAGTGCCGGTCCACACCCTCCTCTGACTCGACCTGTCGGCCGTCTCCGCATCAGTCCTGTGATCTGATGGCAGAGCGTTTACACACAGAGAGGCCGAGCTTTTATCCGGCCGGCGTCTGACAGAGCTGAATAACACACTGCACCTCTCACACTCTCTCAGGATTTGTTTGGGCAGGAAAGAGAGCCACTCCACATCCCAACACTTAAGATAACAACACACCCACATTTAGTGTGGCAGCGTTCAATAAATCAGCAAACATCAAAGTTTGCCGTACTGGAGAAAAACTGGATCTGCAAGCTTAAACACCTGAAACTTAACGCCTCTTAAAAAGGTTAAAATTAGGGATAAAGCATCATTAACTGCAAATCAGCTCAGCTAGTTTATTCCTTGGTGGCTCAAAACCAGCAGCACCTCTAAAAGCAGCTGCTGCATCACATTTTCAAGGTCCAACGATGGAACAAAAGAAGGGCTCATTTTCTTTACTGACCTGAAGAGCGAAGGGCAGTAAACGCATCATGGCAGCAGGTCGCCTGCAGAGGATGAAAATGGTGAACTGTGTGTCCCAGCCAGTCAAAACGAGCACACCTGCACCGAACGCTTCAGCACAGGTGAATCAGCGATGTCGCTGACGGGTGCTGATCGCACCTGTAGATCAAAGCGAAGAGTCTTAGCGAGGCTGTAACTCAGGTTTTTACCGGTCCAACCATAAAACATCCGTCTTTACAATGAAGTTCAGTCTGCAGAGGCCGCTGGGAGCAGAGCGTATATAAACATTAATAATTCACAGACATTGAGCTGAACGACCTTCTATTAATGAACCCTGTAAACAGCATAAAGTTAAAAACCGACCTGTTCTCTGCTTCTCGACTCGTGGATAGAGACAGCGGTTCTGTTTCGCCACAGCGATGAAATCAGAATCAAAAGCGTGAAATAAAGAGTCTAAACAGCAGGAAAAGAGACAGACGTCAGAAATATATTACCTGGACTCCATGATGTCACTGTGCATGTGCAGATATGACACCTCCAGCCTACGGGTGGGGTCGCTTGTCCTATAAGATATGACAATATCCATCGATTATTGATTGGAGTCGAGCACTTCACTGACTGATGTGAATAAATGAAACGAGGTGGAACCGGGTCGTCCTGGGTCGCTAAAGACTCGAGCTACGATTTAAGGGTCAAACATGTCGTGGATCCATCTCCACGCCGGAGGCGCGGAGGAGAAACTGGTACTGGTCTTCTCTCCTGACTGAGCAAGAAAAACCGTTTCAGGAAATTGAGACAAAAGATTTTCCAAAACTAGAAGAAAAGCAGGATTTGATGAATTATTTGCCGCTTTAGCCACGCAGCCCCATTAATCTCCGGTCCTTTGTCATTTGCAATTATTGCTGCTCGAGCGCATCACTTCCTGAAAGTTTGCGGCGAGAAACTCAGAAGCTACAGGTGTGAACAGCTGAACACACACTGTTTGTGCTTCTGTATTTATGGCGTCGGAGGAAACGAAAGCAGACAAACAGACAAACAGACAGTTTGTTCATTATTCTAATTTCCTCCTAATGACTGCACGGTTGATGCATCACCATCTGGCGCGCACACGCGCACACACACACACACACACACACACACACACACACACACACACACACACACACACACACACACACACACACACCGCTGTGATAATGCAGCCATTGAATCTAATGACAACGCACCGCTTGTCGTAATGAGACTCCAGTTTGTTTCACACGAATCCAGAGCAAAGCATGATGGGTAAACTGGCTCGTTGACGATAATTAGCTTCTCATCACCGTGGAAATGACTCAAGTGTTTGTCCTTACAAGCGGTTTACCTCTGAGGGATGGATGCTTTGACACACGGCGCTGGTCGCTGAGAGTAAATGTGATGCCGGGTTGCCAGATAGTAAATAAAGAAGCCGCCGGGTTGCCAGGTCATCAGTGAAACTCTCTCTGTGTAAATTGGGTTGTAACTCAGCACGGTGAATCATGTCAAGTGTGTGTATGAGTGGGCGGGAGCGCATGTGTGTGTCCGCGTCGAGCTCAGACAGAGGCACTTGAACTAAATTGCACCCCTGGTACCCACAATGCATCTGGAGCTGGCAGGAGTGCCTGAGTGGCTGTCTGTGTGTTTAAGCCTCAGTGTAACATGCAGCTGCCTCATTGTGACCCCTCCAGTGTTGCTATGGTAACCGGCGGGCCTGATGGTGGATGGACGGCGGGCTGAGATCACCGCCGGGTGGACGTTTTGACAACAGCGACCACACCTGCCATCTGTCGGACAGAGCGAGAGGTACCTCCAGCAGCCGATGACCCCCTGATTTCAGGCTTTCCTCAGATCACGACTTCAAGAGCAACTTCAGGTGTGTCGGTACGCTGTGACATCACTGCTGGGCGTGGCAACAGGTGCAGCAGAGCACCTCTGACCACACCTGACCGGCTGAGGCTTTTATTCTTAAGGAAGACAGGCCGACGCAGCGAGACGTGCACGTGTTCAGCACTATTCTGTCAGCTGATCCCTGTTAAATATTGCAGGGAGGAAAGGCGGTTGAAGGAACAGCCGCAGCGAGCTGTTAGATGAGGAGCTGGAGGCGACAGGATCTCGCTGTGGTTTATGAGAACTAACACACCTCCGACACCTGATTAGGAGGCGACAGGCAGCAGAATGACCGACTGAAAATAAGCAGAACTGACACTGAAGATCAGGAAAACTGAACGAGGTGCAGGTGGAGAGACGGGTGGAGGAGCCCAGGTGAGAGGAAGGAGGATCCATCTTTATAGCCTAACCCCTGTCCTGATCACCTGCTCTGTGTAACAAGCTAATTTGGGATTACTAAAGTTAGATAATATCTTAGTATTATTATTATATCACAATAAGGTTGTCATGTTATCTCAGATTCACTTATTTCATTACTTATTTAATTATCTCACATTTTTAAACATTTTCAGTCTATTGCATTGAGACACATTTTAACCAAATTATCTCATTTATTATTAAAAATGATAAACTATTGTCTTCTTCATTTACTTATTTTACTATATTAACATTTCAGTCGATTGTATTGAGATCTGATTTACTGTAACTTTACAGGTACAAGCACACCTTTCATACCTTTTATTTTCCCATCACACCATTTTTATTTCACAACTAAATTATTGTGAGGTTTTCTGTCATGATGCAGCTGTTTTCTCATGTTAATGTGAGATACGCTGTTAAAATATCTTATTCTCTACATACTTTAACACTGACAGCACGAACTACAAGGTCTCAGCATTATCAATAACATCATGTTACGTTGGATTTTTCCATATTCAGCTCATTTTCTCACCGTTTAAATGTTTATGTCATGATTTCTTCAGCCGTTTCTTACCTTCAGTCAGTCGATGGAGGATTTACTGTTGTCACTTCAATTAACAAATACTCAACGTTCACGTTTATACTCATATTAAACACCCACAAAAAGCTCAGATTCACGTAGATCGATTGATTCAAACCATTTCAAGATACAATCACAACAGGAGGCTCAATAAACGCCAACAGCAGACAAACATTTCTAAAATTAACGCCATATTGAGGCAACTCACCACTGACGTCTCTTATTGATCCACAGATCGATAAACCTCCGACAAAAACGGTCTGAAACGTCCACAAAGGTCCAGAAGATCCACTGCAGGAAAGATATTTAGCCCAAAACATGAAAATAATCCACAGAAAAAAGTTTTCTGCTTCCAAATTAGCAGGTGAAGGACTCCTCTTCCGCCTCTCCTTAATGTTTCGCGTTACAACTTCCGGAAACAGACAGAGATTCGCGCCATTTTCTCTCCGTTTACTCTGCGTAGTCTCACGTTTGGAGTGATCCCTCAGTCGACCAATCACGATTTGTTATTTGAAGCCCAGCAACCAGAGAAGCCAATAGCAGTCTGAGTTGAACAGAGGGCCCTGTCTGATTGAGCCAATCACAGCCGATTTTCCGGATAATGTTTCCGATAGCCAATGAAATTCTGAAATGTCACTTAATTCACAGCTCAGCTCACCTGAAACGAAGGATTTGAGGGTGAACAGTGATATTACACACAGTTTGAGTTTTAAGTACAGGAAATGGCCTCAATACAAAGATATATGGCCAAAATATAGACACAGATACCTTAAATATTAAACATAGAGGGCCAGAATTTAGAATTAATGAATCTAAATATAGATGTTTATGTAGATAAATATAATGCATTTCTGGAGAAAGCCTAGTCACACCATTAAAGAAAACATGAAAATATTAAGTTTCTGATGTATTGTTATCGGCTTTTATTGATCTTGGAGGAGTGTAAGGCTTCATGCTGTGCTGCCATTGTGTTTTCCAGCCAGTAAGTCCCAGATAAATTCATCTGCAGGCATCTATTTCCAAAAAAAAATCAATGCGTTCAAACTTGTAGGACTCAATGCCAGCAGCACTTACAGTGATTCTGCCTCCTGGGGATAAAAGATCAGGGTGTTACTTTCCAAAAGAGACCAAAACCATGCATGTATCCAGACGGCTCTGGCTCGGCCTCGCAGAGGCTCATTTTACTGGTCTGGTGAAGCGATAGCTCCTTCCACCTTCACTTTACACGCATGAGAGGTAAAAGCAGGATGTGTCTGATGGTTACGGCCTTGACTGGCAGGTATCCCAATCAAAAATGGTGTTTACCACTTTTTATTTATGGCTGTTAAATAAACAATAAGAGCACAAAATCTGTGCTTTATTTCCATTTCCTCAGAGTCTGTGATGGCGGCGAAATCGGCTCGGCTCGAAGAAAGAAATGCTGCAAGAGAGGAACATCTGTGTGCATACAGAGTCCAGCAAACAGAGAGAAGAACACGCTAATGTTCAGGGTCGTTTTTAACACGGAGGTGAAAATGTAGCGGAAAACCCTCACACACACACACACACACACACACACACACACACACACACACACACACACACACACTTCCATCTTTGCTTCAGGCAGCCAAAGTCACGTTGCCTTTTTGCTTAACCTCTATTATATCCCAGTACGTGCACGTGCACACACACATGCACACACTCAGCCACACTCGCCGCCTCGCTCTGTGTGCAGCGTTGAAGGCGTGGGCTGTTTCTTCAGGTTACATCTCTCTGCAAAGATGATGGATGGAGGATATAAAATCCATCTCTGCAGGCCATTTAGAAAAGAAATGAACACAGACACACGAAAGAGATGACACATAGATAGATAGATAGATAGATAGATAGATAGATAGATAGATAGATANGAGATGACACATAGATAGATAGATAGATAGATAGATAGATAGATAGATAGATAGATAGATAGATAGATAGATAGATAGATGCTCATTTCAACGCTCTGCTTTTCAAAGGGAGACGCCGCCACACGCTCTGCAGTAAGAAAAGGTTTTTATCATGAGGTTTATTATGAGGTTTGTCGTGCGCTGACCTTTTTCTCACCAGGATGTTCTCCTGAGACATGAATCTGCTTTCAGAGTCCAGCTCAATCATGTTTGATGAACGTACGAGCAGAGAGAGGAGAAAGCATTAAAGCAGCGCAGTGAAACCTCACAGGTCAAAACATTAAATGCAGAAAACTGAGAGATGAAATATGAAAAGCGCATAATTTAAATAATGACTTAAAGTAATTTTTCAAACATTTCATCTGCACTGTGTTTTCACGGCTGTCAGAGGACGTCTGAGGCGTCGAGCAGCAGCGCGGCGACTGATCTGTGTTTCACGCACAGTAAAGATGGCGTCAGCGTGCAGGTGAGTCCGCCATGTGACGGCACAGAGCATGACAGTGTGAGCGTGGTTCAGCTGAGAGGAAGCGCAAACTTCCTGTGACGCCGTGTGGATCATGCACACATCACCGCAGACGTGCGTGCTTTGTTTCTGTATGATGGAGAAACAGTGTAGGTGTTTGCTGTGGCTGTTACTTGTGTGTGTGTGTGTGTGTGTGTGTGTGTGTGTGTGTGTGTGTGTGTTTGTATGACAGCGAACAGCTCGTCTGAACAGGAGGTGTTTCAGTCTGTCTCACGTGCTTCTGTGGAACAAATGAGATCAGTCTGATCAGGATCAGCTGTAAATGCATCGTCACAAACTGACAACAGGCTGTTTTTCTGAGCTCATCGAACTTTTTGGAGATACGTGGTTCTCACAGGACGGCGTCTTCTAGAATATGATGCATCGCTGGAGATTAAAGCACCAACAGGATGTAAAGTAGTTCAATGAGCTCAAGCTGAAACATCTGCAGCAGTAAAAACACATGAATGCAGCAGGAACATGAATCCACAGACAGCAGAGAGAAACTCTGACCGGGACACTTAACTCACACACGAGTACTTTTACCTCGAGTGCTCTGAATGCAGGACTTTCACTTGCACTGGAGTATTTTCACAGTGTGGTATTAGTACTTCTACTTCTTCCATCACTGCTGTGCCAAAATGTGTGTGAGCTCACAGATTTCTGTGTGAGACTCTGATGTAAAACCTCTCCAGGATCTCAGTTCTGCTGGATATTTTCCTCCCGTCTCTGCTATCATGAGGTTGAGTGAAACAGCTCTGGGACGTGTCCACATTTTCCACTGAAGCAGAAACATTTTCAGACTCGAAGCCCCTGACAAATCCGTCTGTTTGCCTCTTTCTGTTGACCCTTTATATATTCATGTTTCCAAACTTCAGCCTGAACACCTCTTGCCACCGTGAGGCCTCGCGTGCTGTGGGTCTCACATGTCGACATGGCAGGAGGCTGTGATGTGCAAAGCTCCATCCACACTGGAGTTATTACTCTTTGGCATGCTGAGGTGATTTTCACATTAGCTGCACTGGTCAGTGATTTTAATTCCATGCAAATGGAGAAATTTTTTCACCCCCACCTCAGTAATAATTACAGCTGCAATTACCTGCTGTTCTTCTGTGAACTTGCTGCTCCTGCTGTAATTCAAATCGGTCTGGAGCGACGCTGTAGTGTTTTAATGTGGATCTCTGAGCTGCTCCTCCTTCTTTTTTATCAGCTCGGCGTGAAATGTGCCTTTTGTGTGAAAATGGAAGATGTGACAAATGTTTCTGCTCACCTGATAGATGGAAACATGCTAACACCAACACGCAAGGAACCAGAACAACAACAGAAACAAATGAAGCCATCAACACAGCCAGACGCCATAAGAGTTCATCAAAAGTGCCGCCGTGATTTCAGCTGCAGGTACGTCCTGCTGCTCCCTTTCCAGCCATGTTTTAATGTATATTTGATTACATTTTGACAAATTGGCACCATTAAATGTGTGCTGAGTTAGTTATTATCAGCTCCTGTTTGCAGTTTAATCATGGATGTACAGTCAAATGTCCCTGGATCACTTTAATACTGAAGAAAACTGAAGAATGTTTCTGCAGCGTTTTATTAATTTCTAAGCAGACTTATGCACATTTATTCTCGATGGACATCAGACATAATGGACCTCTAAGTCACACTGAATGATGTCTGTTTGTTCAGATTTAATTGAATTGTGTTCATATCTTTTATCATGTTTCTCTGTATACGTATTATACAGCAATATGCCTCCCAACCATCAGGGGGCGCTGTGACGTGTGTTTCTGGGTTGGGCATTAGCTTTTTAAGGATAAAAGCTCGTCTCTAGTCCAGTTAAAAGTTTACATTTGAATGATTTCTACCCATTAATATGAACGTGTTGATTTAGATAAAGTTATAATTATAATCTTGTTTCATTTTCATTTGCCATCATTTCTTTGTAAATAACAGCTTGTTGTTTCGACATTGAGCTTTATTTGTTCATCAAAAGCTTCATTGATAATAAATAATGCCTCCTCGTTCATTCTGATAAACAGATATTAAAATGAGGGTGCTGCTGCTGGTGCTGGTGGTGCTGGTGGTGGTGCTGGCGCTGGTGCTGGTGGTACTGGTGGTTTGGGTTTGGGGGGGCTGGTGTAAGATGTGGTTTAGGGCCTCAGACTGTTCAGAAACGGCCCTCTGTCTCACAGACCATATCCTGTAATTTCCCAGTGGCTGAAATGTTGTCTGTAATGATGAGTTAAATTAAATATGAGCACAGTGAAGATTTCATTCCTCGTCTCGCCTGTAATGTTAATCCTGTCTGAACGGAGCTGCACACATTCCTCTACAGCCGAACCTCGACGGCCCGGAGTCATTCATTTAGAGAAATTACAATCTCATCAGAAACCTTTCTGAGACTGGCCGTCACTTCAGAGCACGAACCAACAGGACGCAGCCCTTTCCTGAAAAAAGCCACCTTCAATCAGCCAGCAGTGTCGAAGCTGCTGATGGATGAACTGCCTCAATACAAATAAACATAAATATTCCTTATTTTCCTGCAGGCAGGAGCTCCAGAGTGTCATCAACCTGCAGCATCTGGAGACGAGCCAGGTGATCCAGCAGTGTGAGGAGGAACCGTTAATGCAGCAAATGAAGAGCTTTACTGAAGGACTGGTCACTACTGCAGAGTGTGTGCGTGTGTGTGTGTGTGTGTGTGTGTGTGTGTGTGTGTGTGTGTGTGTGGTGTCAGAGGGAGAGTGAGAGAGACAGATCAGTATTGGATTTTGAGTCGTTTATATTCAGCAGGGGTTCACAGAAACTTACTGCTACAGTACAACACACACACACACACACACACACACACACACACACACACACACACCCACACACACACACACACACACACACACACCCACACACACACAGCCTGCCAGGCTCCTATATATAAATCCATTAGAAGTTATTGTTCGCTGGTGCGTTTCTGCGGCAGCGTTCGCTGAATAAAAACCTCTGATTCAATTCAAAACTTTACAGTCCCGTGAGGAAGATTTGGTTTGCAGAAGCAGTTTATGATGAAAACACAATAAAAACAATAAAAACACATAAAAGCGGCCGCAGCAGATGCAGAGCAGCACGCTGCGATCGGAGCCGAGCGGAGGAGGGTTAAACCTGCAGAGCGAGAGTCAGTTTTAATACGGCGAGCGTAGATTAGAGAGAGGGAACCTGCTGAAATAACACTTAAACATGATTACAGAGGCTGGAGCCCCGCCGGGGCCCCCTAGAGACCGCAGAGGTCATTACACACGACGACATGAAAGATGGCGAGCGTCATGTGACAGAGACGCTCTGACAGCTGCTGCGGCGCCGACATGACGGCGGAGAGTTCAGGCTTTGTTCACGTGACTTTAAGTAAGAGGGAAGAAAGCGATAAAACTGAAAATGAGAAAGAGCGACAGATTTAAAAGAAGGAGGGTGAAATTAAATAAACGAATCGCTCTTTTGAAGCCGCGTTTTTCAGCTCGTATGATGAAAGAAGGATCTGAGTTCTACTGTGACGTGAAAGTGATGCGAGGTCCACGCATGCTGATTTTCCCTTTCTTTAAACCTTCTTTTAGCTCTGTTTTTGGTCTCCACCAGCACCTCAGGGAAATATCTGTTTTATATTTTGGCTGTTTTTTCTGTGGAAATGAGGCTCAGCTTGAACCAGAAGAGTAAATTTCTTTGTCAAACAGATGAACAATGAGCTGAAAGTCATTATAAAGCTCCATAAAACCTTTAATATTGTCATTTACTTCGTTATTAGCCTGTAAAAATATCAATAACACATGCTTTGAAACTACAGTTTGACATTTTGTAACATGCTTATTCATTAATGTTGAATAAGAACATCAAACACTCTCAAATCAGTCCATCAAAATGAGGCTACTGTTAGCTTAGCTTAGCACAAAGACTGGAAACAGGGGGAAACAGCTAGCCTGGCTGTGTCCAAAGGTAACAGAGTCCACCTACCAGCAGCTGATGAAGACGTTCTGTCTCGTTTGTTTGTCTGTGTGCGTCCTCTGCTCGTCTCGGTTGACTTCGCTGTTTCTAATTTACACTGGGAGACATTTTTCAAAGGAGAAGTTTTGACTTTATTTACTATTTTAAAAACATGAAATCATTCAGGTTATTAATGATTGTGCAGCTTCACTGTGTGTGTGTGTGTGTGTGTGTGTGTGTGTGTGTGTGTGTGTGTGTGTGTGTGTGTGTCCTAGCAGAAACAGGAGCCTAAATAGTGATGAAGCAGCACAGTTCAGTTCAGTCAGCTAAATGCTAATCACACGTCCAGACCAAAACTGCACTCATCAATCCTCCATCCATCTCTCCTTCTACCTAACTTCCTATCCTCTTTCCTTCCCTTCTTTCCTTTCTTCACACTCTTTCTTCCTTACAATCCTCTTCTTCTTGTTCCTCCCTTCCTGTTTCTTTCTCTTCCCTCTTGTTGTTGCTGTTCTTATATCTGTACTTCCTCCTTTTCTCTTCTTCCTTCTCTTGTCTCCTAATTCTTTCCTCTGCCATCTTTCCTACTTCTCTTCTTCTTCTTTTTCCTGTTCTTTCCTTGTTTCCCTTCTCTTCCTTTCATTCTACCTCTCCTTCCATCTTTCTCTCCTCAACCTCCCTTTTTCTGTCCTTTCTTCACTCGTCTCTTATTTCTTTGATCTTCTTTCAACGACTTCATTTCTTGGCTCTTTCCTTTTCCCCTTTCTTCCTTTCCTCCTGCTGTCTTCCTGTGTTTTGTATTTCTTTCTTTCTCTCCTTCCTCCTTCCCTTCCTTTGCTCTTCCTCCTCTTCTCTTCATTTCCCTCCCCTTGTATTTCCTTCCTTCCCTCCATCTTTGTTCCTTGCATCTCTCTTCATCCTTTACTTCTTGTTTGCTCTTGTACTTCCTTTTCATCTCCTTCCATTTCAGCCTCCTTCTCTCCTCTCTCATTTCCTCTGATCTTCTCCTCTGACTTCTTTTTTCCGTTCCGTCCTTCCCCCAGCTTGCATCCCCTTCTCCTTGACCTCCTTTTCTCCCCTTCCTTTTGCCCCTTTCTTCTCTCCTCTTTCATTTCTATCTCCATGTTCTACATTCTCGTTCTCCTTACCCCTTTTTCTTACTTTCATCCTTTACCTCCTTCCTTCTTTCATGCACCTTCACACACTTTCTGTCCTCCCTCCTTCCTTTCACTGTGTTCCTTCCTTCACTTCTCTCCTAACTCCATCTCTCTTCCTTCACTCGTTCTTTCCTCGTTTTTCTTCTACTTCCTTCTTTTTCTCTTTTGTCTCTTGACCTCCTTTTCCTGTCCTTTCATCACTTCTTCCTTCCTTTTCTTCTTTCACCTTTGCGCCCTCCTTTTATTCCTCCTTCTTTGCTCCCTCCGTCTTTACTTTTATTTCCACTTTCTCCTCCTGTGTTCCTTCCCCTCCTCCTTCCTCATATCCTTTGACTTCCTGTTTTTCTCTGTCTGTTTATGTTTTCTTTATTCTCTCCTCCTTCCACCCCTCCTATTGTTCTTCTTCTTATCTCCTCTCTTCCTCCTTCTCTTTTCCTTCCTTTCTTTATATTTTCCATCTGATGTTGCTTCGTTATAACTTGCAAAGAATATTTTCTTACCTCTTCTCCTCTCTCCATCCCTCCATCCTCCCTTTTCTTTTGTCCTACCTCCCTTTAATTTTGTTTCTTCATCTCGTTTTTTGCTCATTTCCCTCTTCCTCACTACGTCCTCGCCGTTTCCTTCCCTCCTCTCCTTCCTCATCCCCTCGCTCCATCTTTTGAAGGCAGAAATTGATTTGATCACTAATTGTGCTGAAACAAACAGAAGTTGATTAATTCATGTTTGCGCTCTCTCGTTCTGATAAATGAGTCGGCGCTCGGAAAAACAAACTTGTTAACATGAGAAGAGCGAGAAGCGAGCGCGAGGGAGAAAGTTAAACTCTTTGTATTGTGAGCAGTAAATGGGATCACTGCCTCGTTTAGCCTGCTCGCTAATTAGAATTCACTGTGTGGGTCCATTTGTTGGTATTCACTTTGTACGTGTGTGTGTGTGCGTGTGTGTTCATTTCATTGTGTGTGTGTGTGTGTAGTCATTGATCAGACTGACAAAGACTTATTATGGTGTCACTTTCTCTGACCCCGTTTGACCCCGCTGGCGGTAAAAGTGTATTTATGTGCGTAGTTTGTGTATGTTTGTGTGCGCTGTGTGTATGTGTGTGTGTGTGTGTGTGTGTGTGTGTGTGTGTGGGTGAGTGTGGGTGTGTGTCTCCAGGGAGGAAGCGTCACCTCTAGCACTTGTGGTGGAAACTGACAAGTCATTAGCAGGAGAAACACACACACACACACACACACACACACACAGACACACACACCAAGCTGAATACAGAAGTACACATTATTTTTCTGGCATTTCTTCCTCTCAAACACAAACACAAATATCAACAAACGCTGGAGCTGCGAGACGAATTTCTATTAAAGGAATAAGACGCTCTGCGAGCAGCAGACTGAAGCAGGTATTTCACGCCAAAACACGATCCTTTGATAACCCCAAACAGACTGTGACCACGGCGGGAACAGCTGAAACATAAAGTTTGAGCTCTTCCGTCGTCTGCAGAAGGACAATGCCAACATTTATTCTGGCACTGGGCTGCCAGGAGTTAGACACCTGCAGCTTAGATGCTATTTTTAATGGGAATCCAGCATGTAGACATATGCGCCTGCTAACAGTGAAGACCAAAGATCAGACACAGGTAACTCGTTGGATAAAATGACATTATTATTGTTATTAATGCAGAATTTGCTGCTGAACATAAGCGTCACAGTTTTTTCCTGTAATGGAAACCAAAGCTTAGACACATAATTGATTATTAACCAGGTTTCATTACAAGCACCGGGCTTCAATACTTCAATGCTGCATTGCTTTTTAGGATAATAATAATTCTAAATAAAAATCAAATGTGTTGATGTTGAAAACATGCAGGAGAATTTAACACCCTCAGCTCTCTATCTGCTGCGTATATACAGATATCTGTGACACGGCGTCGTCCTCTGGTGTAACAGCTGCTGTGCTGCTTCGCTTTCATTAGATTTAATCTGATTTAAGAGTCTTCGTGAATAGAAACACTGCAGAGCTCAACTGTCCTGTGAGCAGATACACAGAGTTTTAATTCATGTTCATGTTCAAGGATCCAGTTCTGAAATGACATTCATGCATTTTCATTTTCGCCTCTATGTGAACAAACTTTTCCCCCCTGAGACTCAAACTTTCCTCGTTCTGGAGGCTGGAAGCTGAGTGAGCTGCCCACTTTAAAATATCTCAAAATAAAAGTGGACCACATGAAGTTTGCTTCGATAACCTTTCTGTGACTGTTGGCTTCAGCCCGGAAGAACCTGAACCCCTGCAGCCAGTTTAACCTTCTACCTCCAGCAGCCTGACCTCAGGAAATACAAAATCATCTGTAGAAAATGTTGTATTTCATTGATTTACAGTAAGAAAACTGAAGCTGAGACCTTATTTAATCTTTCAGTTCATTTAAGCAGGAAAAATACAAAGATAAAATAGATAAAATACAAGATATATCCCCAAAATTACAAAATAATATGATCAAAAATAATAAAGAGGAACCACGTGGCAGCTTAAAATAAGCCAACAGCTGCTTAAAACCATAAAAACACCAAAGACCAATCAGAAATGATCTGTAACAATGAGGCCGACGACACCGACAGCTGGAGGAGAGAGCAGCTTCTGCAGCGATGATCTGAATTCACAGAGAGGAATTTTGTTATCTCATGAATTAATCTGATCGCAGGATGTCCCCCGAAGAGAGAGAGAGGCAGATGCATTCGCTCCTGTGTCCAAATTAGTTTGGGAACGTCTGGAAAAGTCTGAGTCTTGGGAACAAAAGCAGTGAGCTTTAACGTGCTAACAACCACAGAAGCATCAATGTCAGAGCAGCATTTTACTGCTGGAGCTGCTGCAGGTGGAGCTGCTTTAAACTACTTAAATACAGTTAGCTAGTTTAGCCCAGTGGTGCCCAAACAAGGGATCAATCTGAGAGCTCTTCAGATGATTGATGGGAGAGGAAAGGATGGAAAACAAAAAGAAGACGTAAGTTTTTCCATCGTTTCTTTGAACTTTTCTCTAATCTTTGCTTTTTTTCCTAAACATTGGGTGAATATGACCTCTTTGGACTAAAAACAATCATTTCAGTTCAAACGTGAGAAGTTTAAAGGCGTGAATTGTAAGAACTGGCCATTCCAGACCAGCAGGGGGCAGCATATCAGCAGAGTAACCACTGTGCTCTTTGCTGTAGCTACTAGCTGCTGTTAGCTGGTTAGCTCAGTTACATTGCATTTCTTACATAAATGTGTTGTGAAACAAGGAGCCTCAGATTGACGCTGATCTTTTTGTAAGAAGTCAAAAACGCTGGGAAGGTTTTAAAACCTCATCACGTGTTATTTTCTGGAATCTGAAGAGAAACTTGTAACTACAGCTGATAAATGGAGAGTGTTAACGACTTACACTGTGACCACCTGACATCACAAACACTTGAGCACCAAACAAGTCGGTTTTATTTGAAAAGGTTGAAATCAGAAATTTATCTCTGAGGAGTTTGAGAATAACACACGACACTGTGGATCCAGAGACCTTTGAACCAGACATGAAAAACCTCCCGAACACGTTAACATCCACACAGAAAGCACAGATTGAGGCATTGTTGCAGCTTCCCGTGCAGAGGCCATGTTTCAGCTCCATAAGTGAACTCATCCGAAGTGAACAGAGTCTGATCCTCTGCAGCCTCTCTCTGTCCGTTCTGCTGCTTTCAAGTCAAGACATTCAGCGCCGCGTGACGACCTCTGACCTTTCCATGGCTGACCTCTCTCCAGCCCTCTCTCTCTCTCTGTCTGTCTCTGTGTGACTTCCTCTCCTGTGGGAATAACCTTGTTAAATAAAGCTTCATCTAAAATAACTGCATCCTGCCCGTCCGCTCAGCTTCGCTATAAATCCTTCATCAAACACAGAGGAGAGAGCCGATCAATATCACACCACCAACACTGAGAAGAAATCTGTGTGTGTGTGTGTGCGTGTGTGTGCGCGCTCTCTGCTTTATCTTTTGACTGATAGTGCTGACAACATTACTCGATCCACTAAATAAAGCTCAGTCAAGGTCACATTTCTATTTATTCTGTGAATCTGGACATGCTTTCACCAACCTTTGCTGCCTTATCGTATGAATCATATCAGCATGTTTACAGGTAGATTTACAGCGTGTATTTCAACACCTGCTCGACCGCTCGAGTCGTCAGATGCTATCACCACCAGGTGGCGCTGTGGGCAGCAGTCTACTCAGATTTACACTAGGAAATGTATAAAGCACCACTGCTGAGTTTCTTTTGCTTTTTGTTTCTTTCTTTTGGCTCTGTTTTTGGTCTCCACCAGCTCCTGAGGGACATATCGGACTCTTTAGCTGCTAAATGCTATGCTAATCTGCTAAATTTGCCACCGATTAAATTGTTAATCCTCTGCAGGGTCATCACTATGAGCAACGTTTCATTCTTTGTTATTCTAAAAATATATTACAGCTGCTTTAAAGAAATAGTTTTGTGATTAATTTTCATTTTCTGAGAGTTAGATGAGAAGATTATCATGTCTGTCAGTTACATACGAGGCTACAGACTCGGGATGGTTAGCTTAGCTTAGCACAAAGGCTGGAAACAGAGGGAAACAGCTAGCCTGGCAGTTTCATTCTTTCCACACTTTGCTGTCATGGAGATATAAATTCTAGTCAGTTTAAACCTTGTAGGGATAAAATGGATCGTTATTTAGCAGAACAGAAGAAATGGACTGACAGCAGTGACCTTTCCTGGAGCAGAAAAAACCTCTGCAGAGCTGCAGCAAAGAAAGGAGAAGCAGGGATCCACACAGAGCGGATGTGTCCTGTAATTAAGACGAGAAGCCCCTCCCTCCTCAGGTACCTGTCCTAACGACATTAAGACGTCAGCGTACCTGCAGGAAGACTCCGATCACAGCTGTTCACGTCAAGTCAGAGCTGTTTGAAAGGTGTGTTCAGTATCTGCTCACCTGCAGCGTCACCTGATGAAGGTCCGTGCACACCTGCTCCGCCGTCCTCTGTTCAGTTTGTTGCTGTGATAAAGTTGTAAAAGCTGTTAGAAACTTTACTGTTCAGTCGAAGGAGCAGTAGAATTTTCACGAGTCTAAAAACTGTATGTGAGGTAATACAGCCTAAAGTTGATTTTTCATGTGTCTGTTTTATGTCTTCAGTTGTCTTACAGTTTATTGTTCAGGACAGAAACAGAAGTTCGGGTTTATTGGAGTATAAAACACAGACTGATGCCATCTTATTAAAGCTGCATGTGAGATTATATGAACGGATGTTATTTATTATCTGTTCAATTGATTATTCATAAGAACAGAGAGAGGAAGATGAGCGCTCATAAAACAACAAAATAAAAGTCTCAGTCTGAGATATGAAAAATAATAAAATATTAAAGCAGAACGGTCATGCAGAACACATTAAAGCCGAAGAGGAACAGCATCGACTGCAGGATGTTTTTGGTAACATTCTTTACTAATTACAACAGCAGCGTCTCTCCGTGAACCCGCCTGGTTCGCTGGCTCTGATTGGTTAACAACAACAGTAAGGATCAATTTTCAGTGAATCTGAAGTTGCTGAACTGAAAGCCAGAAACAAGTGGAGAACAAAGCAAACGCTGCTGGAAAAGTCCAAACGTCTGCTCAGGTGGTTACCTGTGTCCAGGTTTTTACTTTGGTAGAAATGTTCATCTCCAGATGTTAAATCAGGTTCAGAGCATTGGTGGACAGGTGGAGGTGTCCACGGTAACCGGTCCAGGTCCAGATCTTTCCACCTGGGCTGAGTTCAGAGTTGTTTGACAAACAGTATCTGATCTCTGTACAATGTTCGAATCCCTTTAATTGTTGGTAATAACGATTAAATATAAATGAACCTGGACATCAAATCAAAGCGTGTCAAAAGGCTTCATCTTAGGATGACTGACGCAGCTTATTTCTCACCTGAGCTTCCACAAAGGTGATGTGCTCCACCTCACTGGTCGAATATAACTAAGTACATTTACTCAGGTACTACACAAAAGTACAAATTTAAGGTAATTGTACTTCCATTATTATTGTAATTTCCATTACTTGGCCCTGCTGCACCTCAGAGGTAAATGTGCTTTTCACTCCATTACTTTGTCTGACAGTTACTGGATACTCTTCAGATTGTTCTTGTTCAGTGAAAAGCTCGTATCTCCTGCTGTGCTGATGCTGACTGAAGGATGAATTCTTCCTTCATGTCTGGAGGAAATTCTCCTCTTCTTCAGCTCAATAAACTCGTTAAAAAGCCTCTTGGATCAGCTGAAAATGCATCGTCACAAAGCTGAAAACAGGCTGTTTTTATGAGCTCGTCAAACTTTTTGGACATACGTGGTTCTCACAGGCTGCACACACACGATGATCTTATAGAATATGATGCATTGCTGTAGATTAACCAGCCAACAGCATATAAAGCAGCTCAAAGGAGCAGCAGGAATATTAATGCAGCAGGAGTATTAAAGCTGCAGGAGGCAGCAGCTGTAAACGCTCCTGCCTCCCTCTCTGCTGCCTCCCATCGCTCCACTAAGCCCCTCCCACCACCCCCAGGAGGTGCAGGGACGGCAGAAGGAGTCGGTCGACCTGTGAACCTCACGCCCTGCAGGGCCCGCTCTCCATGGCGTCAGCCTCAGCAAGACCCCGATCCCTCCGGCCACGGCTCGTCTTCTCATAGATGCCCCTCCAGCGCTTTGTGGCCCCGGGGCCGAGCGCCCGAGGCTTCAGAGGCAGCCGACAGTAAACCACACACACACACTCACAGACACACACGCACACACACATCACCACCCTCCTCAAAAGTTAATCCCAACTGTTCGCCATCATGCCTCTTTACCATTCGTCGATACGAGCTCCATCGAACACAATGAGCCTGGAGCTCCGTGTGGAGGCGGGACGACTTCCCTGCACGCCGCTGCAGAGAGACGACGTTTTAGAAATTTACCACAAGAAAGTTTCTGCTGGATTTTCCACCATCGAGTCAGACGTTCACTTTCCCCAGCCCTGAAACAAAGTGTGGGTGTAGGTGTGACTATGAGACGAGGCTTCTCCGTCTGCATCTGTAGAACAGCCAATAGGAACGCTGTCTCTCTGAAATGACCTGTGATTGGTCTGCCTACGACAGATTTAACCCAATAACCTAATATGACACTGAGGAGCCATTTTACAAGTATTTTTCCTTTTGATTCGTTAAGAACATTTGGCAGATAATACTTCTACTACTACTACTACTAATTTGAATACTCGTAATATTTTCAGTGTAGTATTACTGCTTTTACTTTAGTACAGCCGCTCCCTGCAGGTCTGAGAACGTCCGGGTTAACCAGGACTAAGCTGCTCTCCAGGAAATGTACCTGGTCTACCTGGTTTAAGGTTACTTCTGGCTGAGGAGGCTCTGCTTGGGTTGGGAGGTGTTACACCACCAGGGTTTAAGTGAAGTTGAGTCTAAAATGATCCATCCAGGTTGAGATGTTCTGCCTCGGTTGAACTGTACGAAGAGACGCTCCTCTTCACGACGAAAAGACGATGAAGACATCCTGTGTGTGAAGAGCAGTCCAGCAAAGGTCACGTTGTTCTTCAAGCCTTCACCGTCTTATTGTGCATATTTCTGGAGGCTGACCAGAGATATCTAATTGATCTTGGCGGAGAAAGTGACTTTATTATCACAGAGACATGTAGGAGCTGAGAGTCCCGGCGTCAAACTCAACAAATTTAAAAGCATGTCTGATCTGGAGTCAGCTGCTGGGTAATTAAATGTCATTCCCCTTTTTTTATTTATTCCGTCAGCTTCTTCTGGTGTGTTTGTTAATTAACTGTAAAGCAGACACAAAGATAATTACTGACTAATTGTTTTCAAAAAAGATGAACACAAACAACGAGAGAGAGAGAGGGAAGGAAGGACGGAAGCAAACTGCAGGAAGGGAGGAGGAGGAGGAGGAGGAGGAGGAGGGAAACTGGTGCTGATGGAGGAAGAACATTTAAGCGAAGAGGAAACACTGAGAGAAAAATCGAAAGCCAAAGAGACACTTTCACCTCAACACGCCTCTCTGGCCCGAGTCAATGACACTCAGTAATATATTTCAATTGATTTCTGTCCAAAAGCCCTATATTATTCATCACCATGGAAACGGACACACCCTCATTATGGGCTGTTCCACTCCAAATAGACCCAGCAACATCTGAACACCAGGATGTGCGTGTGTGTGTGTTAAACTTTTTAGCTGTGGTGGATGAGTAAATTAACATTGTGTGTGCGTGTCTCTCTCTCTATGTGTGTGTGTGTGTGTGTGTGTGTGTGTGGATGTGTGTGGCCTCAGGCAGTGGACCAGCTTTCTCATCCTCACTTCCTAATGAGATTTAATGCTGAGTTGTCCAACTAACACACACACACACACACACACACACACACACACACACACACACACACACACACACACACACACACAGAGTTCATCCACCACAATTTTAATGACACTTCCTGCCTTTATCCCCTCTGACACTCACACAAGTGATGAAGTTATTCTGCCAATTCAAAGGACACAGACTGACCCGAAGTGAAGACATTAACATGAACCGTGCCGCCGGCTCGGTCGGTGGTCTTTGGTCCAAACCGGAAGGTCTCAACAAATACAGAATGGAGACCCATGAAATTATGATCAGACATTCATGATCCCCAGAGGATGACTCCTCCTGCTTAACATCAGCGTGTTAGCGTTGTCACCGTGAACACGTTAGCATTTAGTTAACACTGTGCAGCCTGGCAGAGGCGCCGTCATGGCTGCAGACCTTCGACTGAGTCAGTGTCTACAGACGGACGTGTAACTCACCTGCTGACCCACTGGAGGAGAGCCTGTCAGTGTATGAAGGTGCAGCACCAGCAGGGGGCGATGACAGGCGCGAAGGACAAACAGTTGCCACGCATGATGCGTTCAGGTACAGCACTGAGTGTAGGTCACCTGTGCGTTAGCTCAGAGCTCGACTCGCAATAGTTACATGTATAAAATGGAAGAAAATGGACTTGAAGCATAAAAAACACTGTGGTAGAAAAGTTTAGGAGTCTTTGTGTTTGAGTGCTTTGGTTGGTTCACCTGAGAGGCCTTTTCAGAGTCCTTCACACTTTTTGTTAGGAGGCTCTGGGTGTCTGGAGGTTAAGATGCAGACCTTGTCGACTTTCCAGACTCTGCTGATAACACTGAATGCAAAACAACAGTGACTGAGCTCTTCTCTGATGTCAGATTTGTGTTGTAATAAACTTATATATTGAAGTGAGGACAGCAGAGGCTCATGGACTTTTATTCATCAGAGTTTTTAGACATCATCGCTGTCTGTGTGCGTACAGTGCAAATGAAATGCGAGTCGTTACTCAGCCCCTGTAGACAGATGGATTGTTTAAAATAGAAAATCAGTTTTGTCAGATGAAAATGAGACAGACAAATGAAAAACATGGCTGAACCTAAACCTCCTTTGTAGAAAAAATAGACATTAGTCACAGCTGAAGTCACATCCACGCCAAAGACCAACTGTCTTCACATCATAATGAATCAGACAAACTCCCGAATGTAAGCAGATATTCAGGAAGCTGAACAGGAAATGATGGAGTTTCTTTAATTTGCAAATCCCAAAGGGTAACGACTAATCCAAAAACAACACGAACATATATTTAGGATTTTTTGAGTTTTAAAAACCATAAAACATAAAGAGAAAATGGATCCATAGCCCTCAGATAATAAAATAAGAAATGTCTTATCCATCATTCATCCCCTCCCTTCAGTTCAGATTTCCCCGGTTACTTCCTCATCTCTGGTCGAGGAATGTTAAACCGTTAAATCAGCTGCTGTAGAGCCGTGTTGATGTGAAACCCCTGCAGTGTTACTGGTTCGAGCTTTAGACGTTTGAATATTCAGTGACTGTCTGCATTTTCATAATCTGAGCTGTTGGATGGAAAGCAGAGAGAAAGGGAAGCATGTTTTACTTCTTGCTGTACAACTCAATTTTTGTCCATTTGTTTTATTTAGTGTATTTTATCACACTATGTGAACATTTTGTGCTTCAACAGAAACGTCATGAGTACTGTCGGTGTCTTTTATCCTCTTTATCTTTACTGTTTAAATGTTTCTCTTCAGTGTGTCTTTAATTAAAGTCAAATACTACATTATTCAAACACTGCATGAAAATGTCACACAGCATATTCATTTCCCCCAAAAAAGCTTCTGAAACTTCTTTAAACTTATATTGAATTTAATTTTTAAACCAAGACTCCAAGGTTTTATGGCTGCACCATGCAAAGATAAAACGTGTTAAGAGTGCAATATTTAAGAATATGAAGCAATTTATGTGCATTCAACGCTTTGTATCGCAAAAGTCTGAACAGATTGTAACTTAAGAAATGAGACCTTCCTCAGTTAACAGCCTGTGGACAGATTTCTATGTAAAACACTTACAGTAAACATCAACAGCTTCAATAGTGTGCAGCTAACAGCTAACGTTAGCCTATAAATGGAGCCGGCTAACGTCAACAAACGAGCAGCAGCCACCAGAAGTCAAAGCCAGTTACTGCAAAACCTGTGAAAAATACTGTGATAGTGTGGTTTCAGCTGACTAATGTTAGCTAATGCTTGTTTATGAGGACAACTTGCTAGCTAGCTAAGGTAGCAAAATACCGTTCTGAGTGGATAACATCAGCTCATTCTCCAGAGGCTGATCTGGTTTGGCTAGTTTTCCTTTTGCAAAGTACTTTATTACGGCAGCTCCATGCAGCATATAAGTTACAGCTAGCTGGCGAACCTTGGCTTGCTTGCTCGCTAAAGTTACTGCTAGCAAAGCACTTTATAATTGTAGAGCTTAGTATCTTCACCAGCTAACGTGATTCATTACACTATGTTATGTAGCCTATTAGGACAAACGGGAGAGAAGCGTTATTTAAATCGTCCTCCATTGACTGAATGTTTGAGTCAGTTGATGTTTACTTCAGTTCCAGCAGGTTGCTGCAGCGGCTACCTTCCTCTTAATGTACCTGTAGCACTACCTACAGCAGAGGTTAAAGGAAAGCAGGTGTTCTTCTAGAATCTTCTAAACTCTCATTAAACCCAATGAAAATGTCAAAATGTCTGTCTCTCAGTGCCTCCTGGGACCAAAACCAGCAGCACTCCACCGGTTTGGTATTTTCCTAACCATAAAATCGTCTTCTCCTGCCTGTGTGGTATTTTTGAGGCCGTGCACAGCACACGGTGTGCAGGTGGGAGGAGAGGAGCAAACAGGTGGGAGGTTCATTCAGATGAGGCACAGCAAAGCAAGTTGTTGGTATTTTGGTGGAAAACGGGTGCAGTGAGAACAGACATCCCAGAGCTTCTGCTTTTCTTCATCGGCAAGAAGCAACTAAATATTGATAGTAATGATGAGTGAAGACAGAATAATGATGAGAATAAACCGTTTCATGTGATCACTCTGCAAACAGGAGATGCATGTAAATCTGCATGTGACTATGAATCAACATGAGCTGCTTTGTGCTGCATGAAAAGCTTCTCCTTCACTTCATTAAATCCCTGCAGCACCTGAAGGCAGCACAGCACACATGTTCCTGCAGTCAGAGGGCAGAGAACATGAACGTCCACTGTGTTTACCCCCATTGAATCAAATGAGTCCAGACTGCAGCGGATCAGCACACACACCTGCACACACATCAGACTGCATGTTGTTTACGAGGCGGGCGTCGATTCACAGCGGCGCCTCAGTCCTGCCTTTCACTGCCTCCTTTCCAACTTCTCTCTGAGCAAATTTCATGTTTTATTCTTGAAACGCATAATGATGAGACCAGCGAGAGTGTGTTTATTAATCTCCACACTCTCTGATCTATATTCCACCTCACCCATCCTTTTGCACTTTGCTCTGCAGCACATGGACCAAAATAGCAGGTGCTCTGACACCCACACAGTTTGTGCACTCAGGACCGTCTGCTTTGCACTTGTTGTTGTGTTTTCACGATTCAGATCGCTCTAACTTCAGCACCCTGTCAGCGGCTCCCAGCTCCAAGTCCGCTGGCTCCTTCTGAGGGTGTAAATTGTACAAAAATGGTTCACAAATACACGGTTTTATTTATTAAAAAAGGTTCAGCAAACACTGCAGTTTTTAGCAGACAAACAGGAGGAAATGGTTCATCTGTTGGGACTATTTTCAGCGGCGGATTAATCCACGTTTGGTGCTGTGCTGAGTGTTTGTGTGTGTGTGAGTCAGGATAAACTACGGTGTGTGTGTTCATGGTGATGAAGGAGCAACAGTGAGGCTCACTGATGTGTTTTTAATGGAGGTCAATGGCTGAGAGGATGAAGATCAATCAGCTGAGAGACACACACACACACACACACACACACACACGAGTGTCAGTCGATGCGTTTGTTCACATCGTCGTGACTTTTTTGACTGTTTACTGGATCCTGAGCTGACACGTTCAGAACCTGTAAATCTGGCGGAGCTCAAGTCCAAAAGTTTACGATGATGTCATTCCTCCGACTGCAGGAGGGATTGACGACGGAAGGAAAGAGAGAAAAAGAAAGACTGAGAGGAAAAAGAAACAGATGTACAGTAAGAGAGAGAGAGGAAGAACACAAAAGACGGGCAAAGAAAAACAGAGTTTGACAACTGAGCTTCAGGGAAATACCCCGAGGAACTGAGTCAGCTACCACACACACACACACACACACACACACACACACACACACACTCTGACTGATACACACTCTGAGAGAGCTTCGTGTCACCACAGGGGGTTGACAAAAATCCGTCATGACACACCCATTGACTTAAAATGGGCTTTGAAGCAGAACCATGCTGTCTGCGCACGCACACACACACACACACACACACACACACACACACACACACACACACACAAAGAGTGCTGACAGTTCTGAGTGCTTCTCTTATGCTGTCACAAGTTTATCTCAACATAAACTTCAGAGAGAGAGAAAGAAAGAAAATGACAGAAGGAAATATAAAGAGGGAGAGAGAGAGGGAGGAGAGAGAGAGGGAGAGAGGGAGAGNAAGGAAATATAAAGAGGGAGAGAGAGAGGGAGGAGAGAGAGAGGGAGAGAGGGAGAGGGAGGAGAGAGAGAGGAGAGAGGGGGGAGAGAGAGGGAGGAAGAGGAGAGAGAGAGAGGGAGGAGAGAGAGAGGAGAGAGGGAGGAGAGAGAGAGGGAGGAAGAGGAGAGAGGGAGGAGAGAGAGGAGGAAGAATTAATGAAATAAATGAAGGAGCAGAGGAAGAGGAGCACACTTTGCATCATTGTGAAACGCAGCAAACTGTTTCTCTGTGAACGTGATTGGACGAACAGACCAGAAGCAGCTCAGACTCCATCATGGCTCCTCATCATGATGAAGATCTCCTGGGACTGCAGTCACTGACTCCTGTTCTAAAGTCTGTGCCGGTTGAGCATCAGTGGGAGGAGGTGGGAGGAGGCGGGAGGAGGTGGTCACTGGGGTTCAGGGGGTTTGTACCAAGGAGGCGTGTTAATGAAAAACAAGTTGCTCTTTAAATATTAATTATCAATTAACATTAATCAGTTATTCAGTTAAGATTCTGGCGTCACTGTTGACTTCTTCTGCATTAAATCAAGTCAGTCAAACGTCCACGTGATGAAGCTCTGACGTCCCTCTGTGGACGCTTTGAAGCTTCTTTCTGAGGTGGTCTTCAGGGCGTCTCAGAGATCGTGAGGACGGACGCTCGCTCGGCTCGAGAGGCTCAGAGTGGACGAGATCAGCTGATGTGTCGACCTGATAACTGTTGTCTAAGCAGAGACGAAGCACGGCCTCCTCTTCGCCCTCTGAATCAGACAAACTTCCAGCCTCTGTGAGTCCTGGATGTGATGAAAAGCTTAATGCTTAATGGCGACTCCCACACGCTTCACGTAGGTGTCGGGACGAGGCACTCAGGAGTCCGAGTGCTCTTGTTTTTCGTCCAGTGGTCCTCGACTTCTTAATTCAGTCTGACTTTTTAAAATTATTTCATGTTTCTGCATCAGAGGTTCATCTCAATTCAGCGACTCCGTGAACTCTGTGACAGAAAATGAACGACGTGCGCTGGAGCGCTCGCTGCCTTTTGTTTTGTTTTGTTTCTGATGACGTGTCATGGCGTGAACGGCGCGTGGGCTCCGGCGTGACCTTCGTCACCCAACATCATCGCCAACGTTTGGTTGCTCGGGCTGGAAGAGAAGCTGACAGAGCACGAACCAACGAGCCTGTTTAAGATCCAGCGTGACTCGTTAGGCAGCAAACAAGGAGAAAAAGCTTTTTCTTTGCAATAATCGTCAAGTAAAGCTGCGTGTTGTTTAACGCAAACAAAAGAAAGTGCTGAGACCTTCAAGGACTTTGAAGAACATTGTGTTCTTCATAACCAGCAGTTCTTTGTAGGTCTGCAGGTACAGAGTGAAGCAGCGTGTTTTCATCAGATAACTTCGTGTTAAGCTTGAAACGACTGCACGTGAAGTGACTGCAAGGACAGATTTTAGATGCTTCAGGTTAACGAGGAGTCAAAGACAGGAAAAGCAAAGTGGGAGTCTTACCCTCACCTGAGTTCTGAGCGTGCACGATAAAACACATCGAGGACCGGGTTCAGTTTCTGTGTGAGGCTAAATGTTTTACCGAAGCAGTCGTCCACGATCGTCCCCTAAAGCACATCGAGGGGTTTTAACATCCGAACCGAAGCAAACTGCAAACGTTTCTCAGCGAGCTTTATTTTGAAAGGGTGACTGAAAGTTGGCGTATAATAAGCAGGTTCCTCCAAACCAGGATACGAGCTGATCCAGGTCTCTGAGACCAGGATGTTTACGTGAACAAGGTCCAAAAACCAGATTAGATACCAGGGACACATATTCCTGAACCACTTAGACTGATGTCTCGATCAATGTGGGATCAATAGGACCGTCCAATCAGACGTGGATTCAGTCCAGCTTCTCGTCCTCGACTGGATTCACTTTTCTCTTTCTGTGTGCTTCTGCAGCAGTTTTTAGTTGTTTTGAGGAAACAACTCAGTGTGTCTGAGGTCACGACCACAGCTGTCACACTGCTCAGAGATGTGCTGTGTGTGTGTGTGTGTGTGTGTGTGTGTGTGTGTGTGTGTGTGTGTGTGTGTGTGTGTGTCTGTGCCAGATATGAAAGAAAGTGAGTTTCAGGTCATGAAGGTCATTCAAAATTTAAACTCCATTTACACTGCTGTTGTACTGTCACAGAGAATACGATCAGTAAACACACACACACCGTCACACACACACACGTACACACGCACACATATTTACACACACGCACACACACACACACCTTTTAGTCGCTGCTGTAAAGACCAGATATTGGGGCTGACAGCTTAAAAAGGTTTCAGTGTCAGCTGCAATACAAGACGGAGTTACACCTTCAGAAACCCACTGGAGCGCACACACACACACACACACACACACGCACACACACACACACACACGCACGCACACACACACACACAGAGTCATGTTTCCATCACTTTTGGGGACATTACCTCTGCTAACTTAAGCCTTCATCCAAACTGAATGATTCACGTTTTGGAAACGTGTGTTTTGTCCCCACAGTGTGACTGTGTACACATATGTATGTCCCCACAAAATGAATAACACAAGCACGCAGACACACACACACACACACACACAGGATTACTGTCTCAGCAGTGTGACAGCTGTGGTCAACTCTCTGAGCGGTTTCATAAAAACAAAAAAACTGCAGCCACGGCACAAAAGCAGAAGTGCACAAACACAGTTTTGAGCTGCAGAAGTGTTCGGATCCTTGAAGGCGTTTGGAGAGAAACGTTACAGCGAACTGAGACGTGATTTTACAGAAGAGATGTTCTTCAAGTGCTGCTGAAGTGTGACCGCGGCGCTTTCACTGCTAACATTTGAACAACCTTCCTGAGCTGCTCTTTAAAGTGACGCCACAGAATGAATCACGTTTCACATCAGAGCAGAGGATGAGACCAATGACGGCCTCGTCCAATCAGTGAATCAGCTGTTAGAGGTGAGTGTGGAGCTTTTTTAGCTAAAACACGTTTCTAATAACAACAACAGTTCATCACTATGCTTCACAGACCTGCAGCAGTCATCCCAAATGGTACTAAAACAAGAAACATATTAAGAGTCACCTGCCTCCATTTAAAGACGTTTTTAACGGAGTGCAAGCTGTCAGCGTCGCTTAATTAATGTCAAACTGGTCTTTAATTCATCTTCGTGGAGCGACAGCTGCACAACAGTGTGCACAGAGAAAGACTGAGGACATGTTAGCCTAGCTTAGCACAAAGACTGGAAGCAGAGGGAAACTGTTAGCATAGCTTCATTAAAGGTGAGAACATCATAATTTATTATAAGCTCTATTTTGATGCTTTTTTAATGCTCCTCTTATACTGTCTGAATCACTGAATTAAAGCTTGAGCCTCAAAAACTGTTTCACTTTGCAGATTAGTAATAAACTGTGATTTTAATAATATCAGCAGTTGTTTGTCTTCAGCATTAAGTAGAGACATAAATCTTCTCAGCTGCTAAACACACATTTCACATCCAGTTAATGCAGCGTGGTGAGTGCACTGTTCACCTGCTGCTGTTTCTCTCTGCCATTAAAATTAATGTTTGCTGTTTTAGTTCAGTTTGGAGCCACATGTGAAGTGATGTAATCCAAAGCAGGTCAGTAAAATACACAGAAACCCTTTTTATGGAAATGTGATTTATTTAGGAAACGGAACATAAAGGTTTGTCGCTGTGGGATCAGACGAGTGTGGTGCGATCACGATGAAGAGAAATGTGCTTTATGTTGGAAATAAACAGGGAATTTGAAGCATTATTGTCCAATAATCTTCCTTTTCTTTCGGTGAAGTCCAAACAGGATGAGCCTGGTGACACCGACAGAGGTCAAACCCGACAAAGCCACCTGAAACCACAGCGCCTCCTTTCACATGTCCGGCATCGGTCTGTGGTTAAACTGCACATGTGTGCACTCTCAGTTAATCTTCTCTGTGTAAATCATGAATCTGTCCAACAACACAAAGTGGAAACAGCATCAGGGCACATCTGAATGAGAATACTTCAGTTTCCTTGGAAACAGGCAAACGTGACAACTGCAGCGAAGAGAAAGTCTGACTTTGTTTCCCCTCCGTCGCTCGTCTTCCCTGAGAAATCAGCAACATTTCAGGCAGCCGACCGGAATGAAGACGAGGTCAGAGGTCGCAGCTGGCGGACTGACGGACGGAGCAGCAGCCAACATCACACGCTGGAAAGCTGCCAAACATCCAGCGTTTTCCACAAAGACCACAAAGAGCAGAGCAGCAGTTCTCTGAGGAGGAACACAACATCAGAACATATGAAACGCCGAGTGAATGCAGGAACACGGTCCAGTTTAAGACAAGACAGAGAGTCCTCAGCCCCGCCAGCAGCTCTGTGAGGCTGTGCTTTCAGCTAAAGGCTAACAGCAGCATGCTAACACGACCAGACATCCACGGTGGTGCATTTAGTCTCAACCGACTGACACTGTGTGATAGCCACAAAGCTAACAAAGCTAAAGACGGTACAGAGTCACCATCAGACGTTCAGATTAATGAGTTCATTTTGTGAGTTTTTATTCAATTCTCTGTGTTGTTGTTACACCTTAGTGAAGTGAGAGGGCGCTATGAGAGATGGTCACCACTGATGTCTTATGTTAACATTGACTCTGATGACTTTAATGTCAAAGTGTTGCTCGTGTCCACGAACTCTGCATCTCTGTGGAGACTTTTAGCCTCTTTAGCTGCAGAGTTTAAGTTTAACAGCATGTTTACTCTTTGGAGTCAGTGTTTCTAGCAGTTAACAACATTTAGCAGCTAAAGAGATGAATGGTAGAGACCCAAAACAAAGCCAAAAGAGGGCGACCATCGGACCATCAGCTGGACACAAACCGACTCCAGTGAGGTGACGTAACATTAGAGGAAGCATTGCTTTGGTTTGGTGGTTTTTTAATGCAGCTGTGGATAATCACTTTTTAAAAAAACATATCAATAAATGATCAGTTTTAAGTGTTCAGCAGAAAAGTTTGTCGCTCCTCAGCAGATCTTCTTCTTCTTCTCTGGAAACTTTTAATGAAGTCATCCTGGTTTCAGTCGCTCGCTCCCACACAGACTGGAAGCGATTTTATGTGCTGGTTGTTGAATTAATGTGATGACTGATGGTTCAGTGTAGGCGCCACTTTCAATAATGTCTACTGGAGAGGAAAACTACGCAGTCAGTTCAGCTGTGTGAGAAATATCTGCAGTAACCAGTTAACCAAGCTGCCGGTCAATCGGCTGATTGATCGACTTTTAGTGATATATTGGTGTTGGATAGTGATCAGAAGAGCCTTTTGGAGCGAGCTGTTCCTTCAGAGATGCTCTGAACACAGAGAACAGCCACAATAAACTGATGTTCAGCCTTTAAGAGAGATCCGCTGAACGCTGCGTCCATGGAAGCGTGAAGAAAACAAGAGGAAACATCTCTCTTGATGATCACAACCAGCAGACATTAAAGCGCCTCTGATTCCTATTTTTGTTTGTGTAAACTTACAGCCGTGTCTGTTGTCAGACGACAACAGGAGGTGTGTTTTTATCCCAGTTTCCCCGTCGACAGTCACCGAGACGCTCTCAGAGTTTGTGGAAATAAAACTCGAACATCTTCACAAGAATCAGCTCCTCTGTCAGAGTCTCTGCTTTTACAAGTTTCAGCAAGAATAAATCAAGTTATTTTATTTGGTCCGCCATTGTTAACCCGCCTTGTTACTGAGGATTGTGACATATCGGCTGTAAGAGCAGCTGGAGAGACTTTCATTCAGCATCGCAGTCAAATCCACTTCAGACCAACCGTGAATCGTTTCTGAGATCAGCTCCTCATGTGTCAGGCAGCGTTCAGTCGAGGCCCCAGTGGAGGATTCTGTGCCTCATTCAGAGGGATTAAAGGTGCAGGAGCCTCATTCTCAGGTCTCATAATAACAATAATAATAATAATGTGGATTATTTCCAGAATGGTCTATGTGTATGGGATCACTTTGGGTGCATGCCAATGTAGCGGCTCTTGTACCCCTCTTGCGTTGTGTATTTATTGACAAAGCAGACTTTTTCACCGTTGGCACGCTCGCCGTTTATTTCTCATCTGGACTGACCTGGCATGGAGATTTAACACACAGTCAGTCCAGTTCGCCTTTTACACACACACACATACACGACTGCAAGAAGCAAAATGAAAAGAAAGTGCAAGTTAGCTAACATGCGTAACTTTAGCCATTTGTGAGCAGAAATAAAAGACAAATATTGTCAAATTTTTTTAAAAAAGGGCTCGACCGTACGGGAGCTTATGATTCAAAATACAACTTAAACCACTCCTTAATATTAAAATGAAGTAATTAATATAAAGCAAAGATGGAGCTCATACTCATGCACCTACCCCGGAGGCAGCGAGGTCCGACTGTTGCTACCCCCCGGGTTGCACGACCCTAAACCACGGGGGTGCTGCCTTTAATTACCATCGGAGACCCCAGTTCCCGTGTTTTGTAGTGTGTTTTATATGGCAAGTGGGATCACATTATCTCTTAACTCCATTACACCGACCGCCATAAAACTTAACAGGAGAAGAAGAACGCAGTGACCGCCATTGATCATCAACACACACAACGCATTTGAGCCAATGAGGTGAAAGTGAGGGAACGCAGCAGACATTAAGCAGCTACTTTGGAAGCTGAGTGAAGAACAGCACGCTGTGTGAGATGAAGCTGGACACACTCGTCCTCTGTCTCCTCTGCTGAGGACTGGCCTTTTTATTGAAGCGCTGCCTGTCGACGTGAAGGAAGCTGTGATCATGAAAAGCTCTGAACAAACAGCAGAGTCCAGAGCGAAGCTGCAGGCTGATGAATTTTGGCTGCTGCTCTTTGAGGACTTCACAAAAACCTGACAGAGACTCCACGCTGAGGCAGAGCAAAGCAGCAGGAAAACACCCGGCAGCGTCCTCTGAGGACGACTCTGTCCAAACAGGAAGTACAAGCAGCCTCAGACCGGTTAAACGATCTGTCAGGCACTCGTCTGTCAGCCCTGTTGCACGTTCACCTGTCCACCAGAGTCGTGTGACCCAAAGCTGTGGACCTGTGGATGGAGGCAGCTGACCTGAGACTGCACCAGGTGAGGTGCATCTTCATCATCGACCGCACAGGAGGCTGACGGTGAGGAGGAGGAGGAACGCCGCTTCCTGGTTGTGAGTCAGATCCACATCTTCCAGCTTCGGTTGGTTCTCTGCTGTCACAGATGTTTCAGACTTAAAAATGAGTCAGTCACCAGAAAGCTTATGAGGCTGTGTTTCATTTTGTCAGACAGACGCTGGACTTCCAGCGCGGATCGCTGCTCAGACGAACATTAAACTCTGCGTATCGATGCTTCACACCCATCGTCACGCTTTGCTGTGTTTTAAAAACACTTTGATTTCACTGCTGCTTTTAATTCACTGCATAAAAGAAGAATGGATGGAGCAGCACTGAAAGCTGTGCTGACACACACGTACTCACCCACACACACACACACACACACACACACACACACACACACACACACACTATAATGAATAATTTATGTCATGTGAATGTTGTGGGTTGAACACAGTTAAATGTGAGAACAGCCTGCAGGGAAATCACAGGGAAACATTTCCTGTCTGTCTGTCAGTCTCTCTCTGTGTCTCCAATTCAAATTCAAACGTACTTTATTCGCATGGACGAACACGAGACACGACACAAAACACGGGAACACGCACGGCCCGAGCGCTGTTCAACCAACACACGCATTAATATTCAATATTCTATATGAGCTCAAATGAAAGAGAAATGTGTGCATACTCACTGATGTATTTGCATATTTAATCACGAGGGCTCTATAAATACAAGCAGACGCGTACGAGGAAGGAGTCCGTGTGTGTTTGTGTTATTCCTATATTTCATTCACAGCCTGAACCAGCTACAGGACATATATTTTATATTATATGTACATGCTTGAAACCCAATTTCCATTGAAATTGTAAGCAAATATCAAGAAAATTGGCCAAAGAAAATGAACACACATCACTGTCAAACAGCTGGTGGCGCTAATTCTGCGGCCGGCTTCCGTTACGCTGCTGCAGAAGAAGTTTTCCATGAGATGATGTGATCAAAGAGCAGACAGCTCTTGTTTCTCTCCTGCCCTGCAGTCACACCGTTCGTTCCCATCACCTGACCTCCCCGCCCACCTGCTCACCTGTCCCTCATGGCCCTCATCAGCCCCGCAGCGTCCTCGCCGATGCTTCAGCCTCCCGTTTCATCGGCTCGTCTGTTTCTGACTCTCGTCTTTGAGTCCTGCCTCTGAGTTCACGTTCTGAGCCTTCGCAGGAGGAGCTCAGCCTGCTGAGACACGTGGGAAACAAAGTATTTCCACAAAGCAGAGAATCTTTACATTTAGTACATACATATATATATTTATTTATGTTGTTATGTGTACAGCTGTATCTGGATCAGTTTGGGAGACGTGGCTTCAGCGGTTTCTTTTTCCTTCACAGAAGCAGGAAGCGTTCTCCCGTCTGGACTCTAAAAGACATGACTGGGACATTCTGTGGAGTGTTTTTGGTGAAAACATGAAGCTTGAACTCTCTTTGATCCAAAACACGTCTCGTGACTCTGCGCCATGTTTTATTCACCAGATATTCTGGAACATGTTGCCTTCATGTGTTGATCGTAGACTCTATAAACAGGACGAAGCTCCCGGCTCTCAGAAGCGCCTTAAGCTCCACTGGTTGCAA